>JAJQOW010000016.1:4970975-5490975 GCA_037975125.1 Latrodectus hesperus | reverse complement strand
CAAACTTTATTTTTAAAATGTTAATTTTGCATACTTGATTTTTAATGTATTTCTTTTTATTTTAGGCTCGACAGATAAATATCCACAACTTGACTCCTTTTTACAAAAGTGAACTTTTTTCAGCACATAATTTTGTGCACAATAAAGAAAGAAAAGCTATAGTACAAAGAGTTCCTCGATTATTGTAATGAAAAGATAGTGTTTTGTATTTTTGTGTAATAAAATTTTTTAATCATTTTATTTACACACAATTAATGCAACGAACTGATCACTAGAAAAATGCATCTTAGGAAAATAAGATTTTTAAAGCAGATGAAAAATGTATTTAATTTAAAGAAATTTTGAATCATAAATAATTGTAATACATTAATTAAGGTTAAATAATAATGTCTCACTTATTCGTGATAGAGTGAAATTGATAAAGATTGCTAAGAACAAAAGTGTAAATACAATGATGTATACATATCAGTGATTTTTTTGGCGTGTCTATATTATCAGTATAACTTCAACAAAATTCAGGGTAATTTCAAATAACTCTGCATATAAATATTTATTGAGGCACATTCTAACTGTGATCATTGACATCAGAGAATTTTTTGGTGAAAAAAGAAAAAATGTCATGCTATGCAAAAAAATTATATAAATATTGTCTGAAATGTATTATTTAAGAACTCCAGCTTGAACAATGTACTTTTAAAAGTATATAATGAATGTTACACTATGTGCTGCACTTTCATTTAATATTTATTATTAGAAATAAATACATTTAAATTTTGACACAATTTTTCTCATAGAGCTAGTCTTTTATCTCCTAACTCATAATTATTTATTTATAAATGATTTACGAAGAAGTTGGGATATACTGTTCCATTTACTTCTGACATAATTAGTTATCTAATCAATGCTAAAAAATCACAAGGTTATTTAAGAAAAATTTGTTTTCTATTAATAGAGATATCTTCATATTTCGAGTAAGGGATTTAAAATGTATGTAGAAATATAAAATAAGCAATACACATAAGTTTGAAAACAGTTTAATTACAGAAACATGAAGTTATAAGTAGACTAGAAAATTAGATTTATTTATGACTATTGTTAACAAGTCAACGTAAGTTTTCTTGAATTCAACAATTTCAGATAAAATATTGCATTTTAATACAACTGAAACTGGTTTAACATTCTTAATACAAGTGATACAAACATTATAAAGATTTCATGTCTTTTACGATTTTATACAAAAGTTTGAAAAAACAAGTACCAAATTGAAAATTTACAATGACCATTTGAACAAAAATCCAAAACTTAAGTAAATGGAATTATAATCAAGAAGTACAGATTGTGCTTTAAAAATAGTTTCAATAAATTATATCATTGCTGAAGAGAAAAATTTCAAGTAGGTGGCTGAAATACAATATCTCTAGTAACAATTTCTCATCCAATATATACAAATCTCCAATGGTCATATATCCTTACAAAGTTACCATAAATAGTCAACAACTAAAAATGGAATCTAAAACATGAAGATTATTCATAAAAGTGCATTACGCTCTGAGAATAAGCCACTTTATGTAATTGTTAAGTAACAGTTTTTAATACATGAAAAAGCAATGAGGTAATAATGCAAAATAAGCAGAAGTTAACATACAAATCGCTATTTATTAGCATGATAATCAAATATAATTTTTACAAAAAAACAATTGTGATGCTGATAATTTTAACATTTTACTAACTGATTTAGTTTACATAACTTCAAATATACAAAAAAGTTCATTTTATTACTCCAGTGTAAGGTAACTATTTCTTTTATCATACACTAATGCAAAAATGTATTTCTAATATATGGACAACTTAAATAAATTAGTTATGTTTGGCAAAAAAAAAATAAAAATATTTACACGAGAGTATGGTAGAGCCCTGTACCAATAGGATTTTAAATTCTCATGCTGTATATGATGGTGCGCTTATTTTTGAGCAGTTTCTTTATCCATAAAAGAAAATGGCACAAATATGAAAAGTTTAAAATGATTAGTTACAAATGACTTATAAAAATACAAAAGAAACTAAAATGACTATCACAAAAATAAATCAAGATGATTACAGAAAAGGGATGATGCACACACACAGTTGTGAAAATGAAAAATGATCTGGATTCATTAGAAAATAATTTAAAATACTTAAAAAGGAGTATTAAAATTAGTCTAGTTTTCCTTATTCATAATAAAAGTACAATATTCACTTCTTTACATTTCAAAATAGTAGAATAAGTAAAAATATTCATTAAATTTTTCATTAGAATATTTTATATCTGAAATATATTGATTTATATTCAACTAACATATACATAAATGAAGAATTTTTAAATATTGAAATGTTATTTATACAGAACTAAGTTACAATTAAGTTTATTAATGTAATTTGCTGGGTTTTCTTATTACAATATTTTTGTTAATAAATAATGCAAAACTTAGCAACAATTAACTAAATATTATGGTAATTTGATAAACTATTGAATTAAATTAGTTATTTCATTTTAATATTTTAGAATAAATTCATACTTGTTAACTTCGTTTTCATAGTGAATAGTGGTTGCACACTATGCATAAAATGTTTGTGAAATAGCCTACCATGATTTCACAGAAAATATTAATCATGCATAGCATACTTAATAAAGAGTCCACAATCACAAAATTATATTTAGAAGCGATTAACTAAATATGTTTAAAAATGCCTCATGAGTAAGACTAAGAATAAACAATGTTTATTATATTCTGTTTTGTTCTAAAAGGTCAACAAATGCTTGACATTTTCATTATGCACGTTTCTAAACTGACTTTTCATTTATTCTTTATATATCACCTTTTGAATAATCAAGCGAGGAGATATGTATTCCAACTGATAAAAATAAAAAAAATGCAACACAGAACAACGTACAGACCATTTGTTAATAAGTTATGCATGCATAATATACACAAACAGTTTCATACATTTCAACTCAGAAGGCATGTTATGTTATTGACACAATCTTGATCGTCACAATATCTGCTTTTTTGATCATGCATTACTCAAGTAATTTTTCTGATTTTGTTATTATAACTAATATAACGCCAAATTTAGAAACGTTTATGCTTTTATATGTTGTTCATCTGTCTGATTCACAGGCTCAATTGCTATATCCTATTATAACTATTTGACATTGCATTTTTCAGAAAATTATCAGTTAAGAAACTAAGTTTAAATGATTTAAGATGCATATATATATATATATATATATATATATATATATATATATATATATATATATATATATATATATATATATATATATATATATATATAATCCAATGATCCATTTTAAGAAATGGAAGTTTGACACTATTTGTTACTGGTTTTTAATACCAAATGAAATAATACAATTAATTAAAGTATATGCATTTTGTTCTATATAGAACTTTCAACTGTAACATGTTTTATAAAAGAATTTGAGGTACTAACAGAAGATTAATAAGGAATTCAATAGTAGTATATTGGAGTTTATTTTGTATGATTTGATTCAACTTAATTTTTTTATATTTTTATGGAAAGAATTAAATTTAAATATTCCAAAAAGAACATTCTTTTTTAGTAAAATATGAATGCATATTTCTCTTTGAAAGCTAAATTTAACTTATATCACATAATTTAAGATATTCTAACATATTTCTGAAAAAAGAAAAAAAACATTTTTAATAATTACAATTTACATAAAACTTATAAAAATAATTTTATCTATTCAAATACTGTATAACAAATAACTTATCTTTCCTCAGAAAAACAATGTTGCTTGCTAGTTCTTACATCAAAAAATAATTCCCATTCTTTTTCTTTTCATGCATTTCAAGTTGTCATCAAAGAATGTTTAATAAGTTTTAGTATGTAATTTTCAATATTTTTAAATTAAAATAATCACAATACCACACTTTAACAATTGTAGAAATCCAGGAACATTATCTGAGATTATTTTTAAAAATAATTCTATTTATAACGTCTAAGAAGAATCAAAACTTAAAATTTTAAATAAAAATTATTAATAAATCAATTATAATAACTCTTTGTATTTACAATATAACATATTTTCAGGCAAGTAGTCTGATTTTGAAATTAATGAATATTAAAATTACACTTCTAGTCTAATAACAGATACAAAAAGCACTGAAATTCCAATAATTAGTTTGGTAAAGTAATATGCTTATTAATAAATTTTTAATGAAACAAAGGTTAAGAATTTTTTTTAAGAATAAAATTTTTACTTTTAATTTATATCACGAACATTAATATAAATTTCCTTTGGTAAGAAATATAGATAACTTTGTTCTTTCACTATGAAAAACAATTTTGATGGCAATATATTACATAAAAAAATCTAATGGAAAATTTTAAAAATTATAAATCTTTAAATTTGAAAATGCAAGATGCAACCAAATTTAAAATTAGCAAAAATATTATAATGCAAAAAATTCTTGCAAGCATTAAAAAAATCTGTGAAGAGTTAAAATATTTTGGGTTATAAAATATAAAACGATTGTTACAAATATCATATTCATTAAGAAAACTGAAAAATACTTCAGATTTTTTATTACCTTAAAAGGAAAACTAATCTCTGTAACAATTAGAAATATTTTGATTCACAAATAATTAAAATATTTCTGATTGTCTTAAAATAAAATCTGTATCATGCATAGAAAATTTCATTCACATATATAATGCAGAGAATTTTTTATTCTCAAAAAATTGTCTTCAAAGAAATTCATAATCTAATATAAAGTTAATTTATAATAGATTCAATGAATTTATTTTTTAAACATAGATTCAGTTTGGCAAGTGTACTTTAATGGGTGAATACCATTTTGAAATACAGTATCGTATACAGAAAATTAAGTAGGAGTTAAGTCAACAAATTACTAATGAGAATGTATAATGATTCAAAATTATAATGACGATTTAAAAATATTACACCCAGCCATAAACGGCTTAGTATTAAAATTTGATACATTTTAAATTCATCCAAATAAAAATAAAAAATATACAGATTATGCTTTCTTAAAAATCTTTTTAGATAATAACAGTTTTAAAAAGGTATTCAAATACACTCAAAAGTTTATTCAGTATGAGAGAAGGCTTGAAAGAAGAAAAAGATATCAGAATTTCATTTTCTTCTAAATAATGAACAATGGGAGCTAAGCATGATTAAAATGAAAAAAATGTAAGGGTAAAATGTGACGAAAATTCAGGTACATCGATAGGATATTAACTCCAGAATTAATATACATAACACTTGGAAACTTCTCAATCAATAAATGTTTTTTTCAGATGAAAATTTCCATGGATTAATCCAAGAAACACTTATTTGGAGTTTGGTGGGATACTGCAAATAATTTATTCCCATGACTAAGCTAAATAATAGGTCTTTTTAAGTTAATATAAAAAATGTGGATCCAATTGGTACAAGGCTCAGTAATGGAAGTCAAAAATCGCTTTTTTCACAACACAGCACCAAGAGAAAGAGCTAATGCATTGCTTACATAATCATCAATGTAAGGAATCTGCAAGCTCTTCATTAATATTTTCTATTCATTATATTTTAATAACAACCAGTCTAAATCCTTTGGCAAGTGGAGAAGCTGGGCTTGATAGGAAATTCTCTGAGCCAGAACCTGCTGGCATAATTGGTCGCAATGCCAGACAACTACAGTACCATGAAAATTGTTCACTCTTTTCTCCACTACATACAGGCTGGCTGAGCATCAGATCTCTAACATAGGATTCCATCAGCTGTAATACTACCTCAGCATCTCAGTGTAATGCTGCTTATGCTTCGACAGCATGTCTGTAACAGTGACCAACTTCTTGAGAATAGGCTAAAATAGGAAGAACATGTCCAATTGAATTTATTTTATCCATGGAGAAGACTATAAAATTTCAACATTCTTATTAAAAGTTGCAAAACAAAGAAAAATTTCTGAATAATCATTAGAATTTCCCTTTACATACAATATTAGGAAATAAATGATTGAGTACTTCTACATAATATTTAAATTTATAAATGTTTCATTTTAATTTCAGCTGAAAATTCTACAAAACAAAATATTTGTTACTCTCTATGTATATAAAAATTATAATAAAATACCAAATAAATAATTTATAAAAAAATACTTAATGATTTTCTTTCTTAACACATGTGATTAATGTTGTAGCTACATTTCCCCTTATTTTCACAAGGTTATTCTGTTGTATGACTATAATGTGTAATTGTAAAGTAATTAGGATTTTCTCTCTAATTAGTATTTATTGTTTTTCAGAAATAACCTTCAAACTATCATAGCTACCAGTTATTTTGCCATGTGAATGATAAAGTTTATACTGACATGGTTTCTTCTTGACTATGTGAAATTCTCATTTGTTTTCAAAAGAATATTCCCTTGTGTTGCTTACAACATCATCTGGATAGTACAAGATCATTGCAATATGAACAGTTGTAACAAATATATTTATATGCAAAAGAGTGAAATAATTATTCATTTCTGATTCTACCCTATATATCTACATGAAATTATACACTTCCATAAAAAAGACCACTGTATATAATTTTAATATTTGTGAAAGTTTATATATATATATATATATATATATATATATATATATATATATATATATATATATATATATATATATATATATATATATCACTCTTTTTAACACCTTCTTTAAGGAAGATAATTTTGTTTAAATTAAAATAACTACACACTTTCCAAGATAATCATATGCTTCCATAGTTGATCCAGCCATTACATTATGGAATGAAAATTAGGGAATATTCTTCATTTTAATGAGTTTTGTAAGGATCATTATTAAGCTCAATTTATTGCTAACAAAGAACATATTGTAAAGTGCACACTATTGCTAGTCCTTGAAATAATCACTATCGGCATAAAACACCTTTTGCTAACATATCTCTAGTTGCGCAATCTCCCTCAGTAAAAATTTGTGGTTCTGAACACAAAGAAATCCGTGAGTGCATAGCACAAGTCTACTTCACTGAAAAAGGATTTTAAAAATGAAAAAGGAATGAAAAAGGATTAAAGATGATTGTCCAGGAAATGGAAGAGGTGGTAATCTGATGGTGCAAGCACAATCTCCCAACCAAGTCGCTGAATGTTATTCCTGGTCAATCACGAGACATGGCCTCGGGTTACTGGCCAAGAACAGTACATCTTTGTGATTAATTAATAGCTCCTTTTGTTGCACACTTTTCAATCATGCTAAATAAATTTTAAAAATGTCATGCATATTATACTATGAACAATTTACTTTTGTCTGGAGCAGAAATAGATCAAAAGTGATAAGTAAAATCTAATAAGTGATAAGACTAATCAGTCTACACAATTTTTTATGATAAGGTACGGGAAAAAATAAGTTATTGTTTCTATTTTTTATCTTACTATTTCTGTGTATTTAGTTTTCATTCTTCAGGTTTAAAATAACTAAAATATTACACATTTTCATGTTGATATATTTAAAATTTCTGACACTAAAAACTAAAACATTTTTTGAAATTAAAATAGAGCACAAATTTTATTTGAATGAGATCTGGTAATTTATTGTATTCATATCTTTATGTATTCTAAAATTTCTAAAATGAATATTTATAATTGCTCACCAATTGAAAGTTAAATATATAAAATGATAAAAACATACAAAAATATTGTAATCATGAACTAAATTACTTAAATCAAAATTAATGATATTGCAGCAATCATTGAACTTCAGTGATTGAAGCCTAAGACCTGGAATTTGTTAACAGCATCTGCAGCTCAGAGTAACACTGTTATGCCTCAGCCAGAGCAGGAAAGTCAAAAATAGAAGGAATGGAGATATCTCAAATACAGGATAATTAGTCAGTTACTACATTACCTATTTCATTGACATGTTGCACGTCCATAGTAAAATGACCAATGTAGTCTGACTTTTCTGTTTGTCTGAGAAAACATTATCTATTTTTTTTGACAAAATGCATATGTGAGGGGTTTGAGACATGTGCAGTAAGCTAGTAAAACAGTTACTGGGTGGTCTAAAAATGCCTGCACAAACAATGACTTGTTTTCAGGAGGACTTTTAGTTTCAATAGTGAGTTGCACATCATGTTTGAGTAAAGTCAGAGAAGATGATACATGTCAGACTAGGAAAAAAACTAAAAAGCGTGTGAAAAGGTGAGACATCCAAAATGGTTTAACTTTCCTAGTTCCTAATTTCACTAGAATACATCTCTTTGTAACTAGTCAAGGAATCTTGCACTTTTCCTAGCCAAATATCAACAAGAAGATCAAAATGTCAGATAAAATTTGCAGTATAGACCTAAATCTAATTCTAACAGCTTCTGATCAAAGGTTTTAATAACTGTGATGTTAGTAGCAAAAAATTGAAGTTTATCCTGTGCGTGCCTCATTGCAGGTCCCGTCTATAGCAGAACAATGATATCTACACTGGTATCAATTAGAAATCTCAGCTGTGTAGATTTGTTGTCTAGGTGCAGCTGGTTAATTTAAACCTTGCAGTCACTCCCGAAAGTAATTGAAGTCTTTATTGTTTTCCTGTTCATTTTACTTTTACAATGCAAATCCAGAATTCCAATAAACTGGAGAAAAATTTTTCATATAAATCATTAAAATAATTTTAAAAAACAAATGAAAAATATACCCTTTTTACCTTATGCTGGCTCAAGTTCTGTAGTTCTTCCTTGTGGGTAGCACAAATATGATGAAGGGTAGCTAAATCACGGGATGGATCCCCTGAAAATATTTCCTCTGGCTCAGGTCTTTCTGGAACATTCTGAAGATAAAATATTAGTCAGATAAATTAATTCACTTTGGTTAATTTTAAGCAATTAACATCATTTTGTTGAAAAGTGAAAAGTAATACAAGAAGGTATGCTTATTAATTTATTTTAATCATTTGATTTATGTGTTTGCTATCATACTATAAACTTTAATCATATCATACTATCAGGGATGCCATTTTAAAAACATACCAAGATTGAAAATTTTAATTATTATATATTTATTGATTTCATAGTTTTAAAATGAGATCAATTTGCATTATAAACCAGTGTTTTTTTATTAAATTATAAATTTTTTTTCCTTGAATAATATTAACTTTCTTTGTGGTAATATTAATTTTCTTCAAATATTTTTCATTAGTAGACTTAAATTTAATGAGTTTTTCTTAATGTTTTATTCTTCATAAATTATTTATATTTATGTATGGAATTAAAAATAGATTGGACGTAACTTGATTAAAAAATGATTTCACATTTTTAGAAGCAATAAAAAAATTTTTTTAAGAAAATTTCTTTTTTCTAGCAATTTTTTTTTTTTAAGAAAAATTAAAAACTTTTTGAATTAACTATGATATCTGCACTTTAAAAGTTATTGATTATGCTGATACTCTTTCATAATTTTTCACATTTATCACCCACCATAACAGGAATGAACCTTTAACTAAATATTTTGAAAATAAAATCAAAAATTTGACTAAAATAAATAAAAAAAAATATATATTGGAACACAATCTTGAAATGGTGACATTAATCGTAACCTTTAAAGACAAAACACCAACATTTTAAATTAATGTCTGTTTTATCTCAATTTTATAACTAAACATCACCCATTTCATTTAATATTCAATCTATGACATAACCGGTGACTTCTTTAAGTAGATAGCTTAATTTTCAGAGACACAAACGGTAAAAGTTTAACTAACTTCATTTCTAAATTCAGAAAGTCAGATAAGAATGAATTTTCCTTTCATCATTTTGGATCTAATGCAAAAGTATACCATACTTTTACTATTCTGCTTTGGAAGAATTCATACAAGTTTATTCATGAATAGTTTGTTTTCCTTAAATCTACAGAATTTTATAAGCAGATGTTTTAGCATGTATAAATTTGCCATTGCTTTACGAGATCTTTGAAGAGATAATCCTAGAATTTGAAATTTTGTTAATTTATTAAAATGGGGTAAAATACCTAAGGGCAAATTAAAGGGCCTAAGGGAAAGCAAATGAAACAGCAATCAGCAGCAAGGTTGTGCCAGTAATATCTTCCAGGAGGAGTGAATCATTCACCTTGATCAACCTACTATTGTAAAATTTTAAAGAAAATAAGCTGGTCGAGCCCAATCTGTCAGGCTAGACAAAGTAGGAATAAAGTTCCACTGGAAGAGGTATCAGCACTTGCCTCAGCATATCTAAAATTTAGCACAAAACAGAGTAATCAACACTGAGGACTCCCTAATTATCCAATTTTAAAGTTTGGAAAGTCCAAAGTGAGTTAGGCACTCATCCAGAGTGAATTATACTGAAAGAGAATACTAAGTGATGCTATGCACGGTGCAACTTCGTTAAGAATGATAGAAGCTTAGCCAATATTCTTGATGGATAAAGTGAAAACAGATGAGTTATGCTTTCTATGGAATGGAATGTATAATAGACAAAGCACCCATTACTAGGCAAATGTATAATAGACAAAGCACCCATTACTAGGCAATAGCAAATCCTAGATATTTGATATCAAATATTTGATAATTTATTACTTATGTTTGGTAACAAATCAATTTGACCAGTATAACAATTAACGATTTTTTCTTTCCCGTTACAGTGATTATCAAAAATGGGGGTATAATGAAAAAGTATGCATGCATTTCTCATTTTCTCAAAAAAATAGAATAGTAGATTTACAGTTATGGCTTGGAGACCTGATGAATTTAACACAGTAAAGACTGCTTTGATAAAAGGATTGAATTTCTACTTTGAAAATAAGTATTAAAGCAGATTTCTGATGAAAATCTGAATTTCGAAATATTTTTTGGTTTCTATATTTTAACTTTTCCATTACAAGAAAACTCAGTAATAAGTATGAAACTTTTAGAAAAAAAATTTTTTTTTCTCTAAATCAACTTGTTAAGCCTTTTCTCCCTTTTTTGGCAGAGAATTGACCTTTTTCTATTGAGTCTGATAAACAGACTCAAACTTCATTAAATATACATACTTCATTTTTTTTCTCTGCCAAATAATTTTTATAGAACAATCTGCATAGTTTTACACTGAAAAACATACTTTGTGTTAAGTGATAAACATGTTGTTTTTGTTTTGATTATTTTTAAATCAGATTTTATAAATTTGCTCACAGTTCCTATATAGACACTTAAAAGCTTTGCAATAGTTCTTTTGGGTGGTCAGAATTTCCTTTAAAATCTGAGATTTGCCTGAACTTTAGGTTTAATAAGTGTTTTTCTTTTGTGCCTTATCCAAGAAAATACAAAATCTTTAGCGTTACTTTCTTTTCATATTAACTACATTACTTATTTTGTGCATAGAAATTTTAAAACTATGATTTTTGTTTTTTAGAAATTGAATATCCTTTTGGATAGCTTATTTTTAAGCAATATTTTAAAGCAAAGTATATTTTTAATGCTGCAGATGATAATTAAGTAATTATAAATTGATGCAAGTAATTTTCCTTATTAAATTAATACTTAATTTCATGGAAAAAATCAAATTTACTATAAATATCTGCGAACACTCTTTGTATTTTTCAGGTGTCATAAGGATTTTATGACTTTAAAATCCTTTGACAAAACAGTGAATTTCTAAGAGGTTTAAAATTACTGAATTAAATAACAAATTCAGAAAATATCCAAGGAATGGTAAAAATATGACTAAGCTACTAAAGATATCTCTAAGCTATCTTCTGAGAATTATTGCCTTCCTAATTAAACATAATGGCAGTATTAAGAAAATGTCTCTGAGAAAACTGACTTGAAAGAGAGAAAAAAACCTTTATAAAATATTTTAATTACAATAAGAATCAGTTTCATATATAGTGATAAAATTGGATAAAGAATGAATGAATAAGAAATTTAAACTTACAGATATGTCATCGAGGAACTTTATCATTCTGTTCTTGTTTTTCAATATAAATGGGTTAATGACTTCCATCCAAGGTTCCTTAAATTAAAATTATTCAGGTATTAAATAAAATTTTATATCATAAAGTAATAAAAATATAAGATATTTTTAACAAAAAAATAATTAAATAAAAAAAAAAAAAAAAAAAAAAAAAACAGTATAAAATATTTTGTCATTCCTTTCTCCACGACACTTTTAGAATAAAATAATTCAAATAAAAATATCAGTTACAAGAATAATTGTTTCCAATTAAACCTAAAGTAGTTTTTAATTTAGGTTTAAAAAAACATAATGAAAAAATTGAAAATAAAAATTTTGAATAGATGTGAATGAAAATTTATTATATTTGAAATAGAAATTCCAAGGCAACAATTTTATTTTAATGATAGCGCTGGTATTTTTCACAGTTGATGAACAATATTTATATAAAATTTGCAATAATTTATATTATTTTAAGACATTTTATATTCAATTTTATGTACATGAGGACCACATTTAATGTGAATTAAGAATCCCAAAAAACATTCTCGAATGAAGTAGTAATTGAAATACAAACTTATCAAATAGAATTCAAAACTGCCAAATAGGGCTATAGGCTTAGAATGAATTTCACAAGTGCTACTGTGAAAAGGTTTTTAATCATTAAAAGGGTTTTAAGTCCAATATCACAAAAACCTTTAAGAGTATTTTGTAAGATAAAGAATGAGTATTATGGATAAGTCAGAATTTTCTGACAAAATTTATGTTTTCAATCCAAAACTTCCTTTATTAAAGGTAAAGATCAAGTACACATATATAAAGAGGAAAAAAATATATTTTAAACTTTTCAATGGTCTCCAACAAATAGACAAATTCTCTTGCTTGATTAAAAGGATATCTTGAAAGTTAAATAAATAATTTTACAAGACTGAAAATGATAAATATATAAATAACAGAACAGTATTTAATATATTACTAGCATAAGAAAGTGCATCTCCGATTTCTCTCTAAAATGCATATTGAATTCTTTCAAAGACTTTTATGATTATTGAAAGATAATCTGAGAATGATTACTTTTAAATATAAAGTTATAAAAATATAATTCATTTTCCTTAATACAATGAATAGATTTTAAGAAATAATAGCAGAATTTCCATAAGTTATTTAGTAAGTTAACAATGTTATATTTTTAATTTATCATGCAGCATCTAGTAGTGAATCTAACACAATTATAAATACACAATCAATATTTAATTTTTAAATATAATTAATAGCCTTTTACTCTGCCACTTTTTGTGGACAATTTGCCTTTGTATTTGATAAATCCATTTTTCACCTTTTCAATATATCCATCTATTTGTCTCTTTGATGCATTTTCAACAGCACCTTTTGATCATTTTATCTTTGCAGAAACATTTATAATTAAAAACCTTTTACTACATAATTTTCATATTTCTCAAATTTAAAATTCATTTAACTCTATGGCATAAGCATTTTTATAATTAACACAAATAAAAAGAAAACTTTTCAGTTAAATAAAACATAAAAGAAAAAATTAAATTTATTTTAAAAACATAACTGTCATTATATTTATGAATCACAGTAATTCTTTATTCACCTTAACTAATTATACAATCAAATATAAAAACTAATGAAAATAGATTTTACTATCAAAAAAATATATAAAATAAAAAATAATTATCATCAAGATGGTGACATTTTTTATTAAAAAAAAAACTATTAGATAAAAAATCTTTTCTTCTCTTTCATAAATCAAGATACATTGTTAAAATAGTATTTTATTTACCTTGCCACCAAATTCCACTAAGTTAGCAAGATTTTGTAAGCATTTTGCCACTAGAATAAGACTCCGAGCAGCAATTTCTGAAGGCGTATCTGAAAGGAGAGCTCATATAATGAATTAAACACAAACCAAGAACAGATTATAAATCTTTGATCTTTTGTACAATAGACTTACCATTGATCAAGTTAAACTGGCGAGGATTTAAAATAGCTGGGCAAAGCAGACGAAGAAAAATAAATCCACTAAAACAAATTAAAAAAAGTTAATATAATGTTTTTAATAAAACTGATTTTAGTTGCAAAGATTTTAGTCTTTGTCATTTGAGAAGCTTTAGCAAATATTTCAAAGGAGAATAATTTGGTTTAGTTTGGCTCTCAATAGCTATTTCTCACACAGTTAAACAGCTACAGGGTTAATTAGACCAAGTTCAACAAAGTCCCTACAAACATCCATGTCTGAAGTGAAAATCAAATCCACCAACTATTGAATCTTAAGATAGATATTGAGTAATTGCTAAAGAGTTTATGATGTTAATGCTAAAACAAGCTCCTAATATTACAATAAAAAATAAATAAAAAGAAATAAACACTGAAAAAGCATAGAAAATTTTGTTTCTTCTCATAAGTTGAAGAAAGTTTGAATTTTGTAAATCATTAAATTTATATAAGCACTTTAAGCTTTATTTTTTTTATCAAAATTTTATGTACATTATATTACTTTTTATTTAGAAAGTACAGTAAATCATAAGAAAAAACAAACAGGCAGCATTAAACTTAGAACTTTATTAAAAAAAATTCATTTCAAGATTGAAATGGCATAAATGTCAAAAATACGATGAAAATAAAATAATAAAAATTTTTTTAAGGGTAATTTGAATGTATAAAGTGTATTGGTATTAAGTGAATGTATAAACATATTACTGACAGCTAAAAAAATGCTAAAAATATATTTTGAATCAATATAGAATTTAACAAATTTGAAGATTTTTAATAATATTAAATATATTTTTACATAATGTTTCATAAAGTTATAATTCAAACAGTAAATATTAACCTAAAAATTTTTTTATACTATGAGATGTTGAAAGAAGTGCAGGATCCAATTCTTTAGTTTTCATAAAAATGGGAAATTAAAATAAAAACCCACAGATGAAGAAAATATTAACAAAAAATTGCAAAGATATTTCTAAATAAGAAATTATCTTAGAAATATATTTCTAAGTAAATATACAGTAAAGCACTAAATTTGTAAGGAAAAAATTTAAACCATTATAAGACATGGATTAAGTTTGGTATACTTAAAATTTTGTGGTAAGGAAAAGCAGGAGATACATAAATTTATATAAATGTTTACCGTCATCACAACTATTTTATGCTTTTGGCACCATATTTTTTTTTGCACTCTTTTGAACTGAATGATAAGTAAATTGAGACACAATACTTACAATGTAGAACTCAACCATTAGATGTTGTTAATATGACAATCGATTCTGAATAATAAAGAAACATTACCAAAATTGCACTCTATTTTTAATGGCAAAATAATTCTGATCATATACAATTTGTTATGATCACATAAGGAGATGATAACATAAAAGGAGGAAGAATTAAAAGTACACATCATAAAAATTTTATCATTTCAGGGATTGATCCCACAAACAAACACAGAGTCCCACAATGGAATGCAGAATAACTGCACCAATGCTAGCCAGACCTTACAGGTTTCTGATATGCCCCTGAAGTGGTTTCCACCCTTATTGGATCACTGAGCAAAAATATGATCGCCTGATCCATATAAGCCGACTGATGCAATGGAGAGAGACCACAACATACTTACCATTTACCTGAAGCAGTGGCCAAAGTAATATATTAGTCTCTGGGAACCTCACTTTCCAGGATCCTCCTTTTCATAGCCATGAGTCTCCACACACAGCAAACCCACGAGTGTTTTACTAACAAGGAGAAGCTAACAGAAACAAGGTGGTGATAGCTATGCAAAAAAGCCCTCAACCTTTTACAAGGCAACTACAAGGAGTGAAAAAAGAAAAAGAAAGCAAAGAAGAATAAAAGAAAAAACAAGGACAGATAACTGAAGTACCTCAGGATTGTGATGCTTGTGGTTACTTAAAAAAAGTAAAGCTCTTTAGGGATTCATTCAATAAATATTGAATATACAAATATTTTAAACACAATTTAAAAATCTATCAATTAAAAATATCCTTATTTATCCATTCTTGATTTATGTAATATATTTTCATATTTCTAAATATGTGAAAAATTCAAAATTTTTTATATTTACCTCACAACCCTAGTTTTCACTAATGGATCATTAGGCCACTTTGCCATAACACTTTTTTGGAGACAGCTACAAATGTAACGAAGAGTTCTGAAAATATAATACTTATGAATAAAAGTGAAAAATTATATACCATATTATTTTATAACTGATTTGATACAGTTAATTATTTTTAAATAATCACTATTTACATGAATAATCATAATTATACGAGTTAATTAATTTGCAAAAAGTTGCAAGTCACAAAAATACACATTTCCATTTTTTAAAATATATATTTGTCACTAATTCATTACAAATATTTAAAGCTTTAAGACTAATAAAATACAATAATTTTCACTGATATTTAATATAAAAATTGTTTTAGTCAGAGTGAGAAGTAAGATACTGTGAGTTAAGAATAAGTTCTATAAAAATAAGAAAGTGTAACTAATGAAGTTTCCTTTTACTTTTGATATCATATTTTTACTTTTCCTTATACTTTACTATATTTTTCCTTTTACTTTTCATATTACAAAAAAAACTGGCTGATGTACCCCAAATCGAGAATTTAAATGGTGAGAAAGAAAACTTATTTAAGTAAAAAAAGACTCATTTTATTGCATGTTTTTCAGTGAAATATTAATATAAGAATTTAAATACATAAAAATGCATTAATCAATATTTTAACAATATATATCAAACCTTATTCCATGTTTTGTTGCTTATTACAAAATATTTTTAATTTTTCTTTTTAACATTTACACATTTTATTTTGCAACTCTATTTTATGAAATTCTTTTATTAAATAACACTGAACTTTTGCCATGATTTGCAACAACTGGCTACACATTTGATTTATTACACCACTGTTTACTTAGAATAGAAAAAAATATATCAATTGTGCAAGACTACAAGTTATCAGCAGCGTAACACAGAACTCTTTGTCTTTCCAATAAATTTTACACAGATAGTTATTTTATTAGAGTCTATTATCATTATTTTTGCAATTTTTAGTTATATTTTATTTTAAATTGATGTCATATAAAATAACCTTTTTTATATTACAGACTTGTTGGCTTAAATCTTTCAGAGACTATTAAGATATGATACAATATGAAATTTACAATTTGCATTTAAAATCAGAAATTTCATAAGTTTAAATGAAAAATCACTATTAGTTATTGCATTACTATTAATCAGGAACAACTATTTGTTATTTGCTTATTTATACAATATCTTTAAAAATTACATGGATTTAAAATATGGATGCAATGATAAAATTATAAAAAAATAGTAAATAGAAATATTTTTAACAGATTAATAATGTTGTCTGATATATACAATTGTAGCACTTATTTAGCTGTAATTTTTTTAAAAGTACCATAAATCCTTCAATAATATGGTAAATTTTTTTTCTCACTCTGAGCAAAACAAAAGTTACCCTATTCTAAAGTAATTTAAGTGAAGTAATATATTTACAAAGTTAAATTGTTTGGCATATATTAACATTAAGGTTCATATGGATTCTCAAGAAGTAAATTCTTGAGTTTCTTGAGTTCAAGAAGTAATTTCTTAAATCATTCATTAATATGATTAAAAATTTGTTGTACAGTAAAAATATTTTAATGGAAAACATCTTGATGTATCCTATTTGGATAAACCTCAATACAAGATGTTGTAAACTTAAAAAGGTATCCAATCTACTGGACACAGAGACAATCCTAGTAAAACTTATTGCATTTTAGTTTTTAATAACTTTTAATATGAGACTATACATATTTTAAAAATAAAATATTTCCATTTCATTAATGTTTAAATGAAAATGATGGATTATTTCCGAATTAAACATTAGATACATATTTTTTACTAATTGCATGTGTTTATGTTTACCTTACATTTATCACAATATTTTTTATTCTTAGCTATCTATAATAACCTTCTAAGTAATGAAAGTTGTTTTTGAATGTTATTAAAACTGGTAACAGATGAAATATCTCAGCCAACTCGTGAATACTTCAGACCCAACTATTTTTTATTTTAGAAAATAGAAACAGCATTTCTTTCAAAACTTTATTGGATTATGTATAGAAAAATACAGTACAACATCCTCAAGTATTTTTTCCCTCTCTATCCCAGTCTTAAGTTTATCAATTTCAATATGCAGAGTTTTAAGTTTTCAACTATTCTAGTTTCTTTTTTTCCACTTTTATGTGATTCAATGATTTTGAAATCATACAGATGTTCAATTAAATCAGAATCATATTTTGTAATGCTAGTTTTAAATCCATTAGTAAAATTTTCTTAATCTTAAATCCGTACAACATAAATGGGAATAAATTTTAATAAATAGAAACGATTGTTATTATTTAAATACTCTTAATAAATAGAGTAATACATTCTTTTGTACTACCTAGGGCAAGAATCTATTGAGGAAAATATTGACTCAATAACTTCATCCAGAAGCCCCAGCATATTTTCTGCATTAGTACAAGCTTCAATGGGACTCTCCAATTTGCTTGGATTTAGCTACAAATAGGAATATATTTAATATGATTGATAATATTTATGATTCAAAATGCTAATCTCTACAGAAGCATTTTAATACAAACTTCACAAGATTGCCGGCTGTCCATGACTTTAAGGATAAAATCTTGAACTGCTTGATGCAGAAAGCCATTTGCTGTTGACCTCATATAATGATCCATCAGTGTAGTTGTGAGGGAGGCAGATCGGAATAAGGTTGTCGTATCTTCTGAAGCAATAGCAGAAATAAATGTTACTCAAAAGAAATTAAAGCATATTTTTAAGAAATATTCTCTTAAAAATGATTTAATAAAGACTAATAATATAGTTAAATTTGACTAAATATTTAAGATTTTCAGAAAAATGTAATGATGAACAGAAGATTAATAAAAAAATATAAAACAATCCACAGAAAAATAATATTTTAATTTTTGTATTTATTTATATAAATAAACACAAATTCCAATATAAATACATGTTTTTGATAAGTTTGTTTACAGTTACCTTCGATCTGTATTTCTCGATCATTCATTGTTTTAAGAAGCATTGCTTCCTTCTTCTCATACCTAAATACTCGTAAAACTGCATTTGCAAGAGGAGTCCTATCTCTATGACACAGGTCAGCCAAAACACTTACAACATCCAACTCTTCTTCCATGATAAGCTATAAGATATTTTAATGGTTATGAGTCTTTATTGGTCATGAATTAATTTTAGAAAGAACACATTTATAGGTAATATAACTTTTTAAGCCCTTGCAATGTTATTAATTCTACTCATCATGGATCAAAACAGTTTATGAGTCATATCTTTTTATCCAGTTTCTAGATAAAAAGATTTGAATAAAGTGAAGTGTAGGAAGAAAAGGGAATATAAGTTTGAGAAAGAAAATTAACAATTGATTAATATACTGTAGCCAAAACTTTTTTTATGCTGAATTATATTAAATTTAATAAACATTCACTTTTTAACTGATAGCATGAATTGTTTAAAAAGAATAAAACAGCTTCCAATTTGGTGCTTTTGTAAATACACTTTATCCTATTTATTCAATATCATGACACAGTCTAGTTAATTTCATTATCAGCTATCACTCAAAAGAGAAAATAGCTACATTAATTTATTACTGGATGTTAGAATAGTTTAAAATTATTATTATTACTGTTTCAAACTTTTTATGGAAGTTTCCTACGAGCAATAGATAAATATATATTATGATCTTTTGTTTCATAATAACTTATTGCTAACTGATGATGGACTGAAATAAAAACTGCTAAAGCAGATTTAGCCAAATTCCAAAGACAACATTATATAGCTGTATCTGGATATATTAAACAAAGTTTCTACACTCCTACTACAATTTTAGAGCTTTTGCTTGGCATGCACATTTTAATATGCATTTTAAAGTAGATAATACAGTGTACTAGAAAAAAAAAGCTTGAGTTAAAACAAATTTTTATATAAAATAATCATTAATGCTGATATCCCAAGGCTTCCTTTTATATATTTTGATGTCATGATTGATTGATAAATCTGTTTCGACAAACCTTATGAGGTTAAAGTTTCTTTATATAGATAATGGTAAAATTTAATCTACCGTGAAAATTGTACTTACTATTGTGCATGTTTGTTATCCAAGTGATAGTAAAAACCATCATTTCCTTTAGGCAATTACATGACAACGTTACAAGCTGAAGTCTTTATATACTCATATAAAAAATGATTGCAAAGGTTATACAATATATGCTTGACAGAGGCTCAATCACAATAGAATAATTATTATTACTGATCAACAAGCTGCAGTACTAACTTTAAAGTAGTCAAGTTTCATTTGCAAATGGTACATTGCAGCATACACACGCGCACACACACATTAACTTTCTCATCCAACTATGAATATCTGAATTATCAAGAACTGTTTCTAAATTAAAATTGCAGAAGTTGAATTAATCTCTTTACTTGAACCTGAGTTAACCATGGTTCCTCTGGCCACTAAGGTGAGAAGCCTTTAAATAAAAGAAATTCCATAACATAAAGTTTATGGCTGTGAAAAATATTTCCACAAATAAATTTAAACTTTTAAGTTGACATATAATCCAAATTTAAGAGATACAGATTATTTCCGTTATAAACCTACTAAAGTTTATTTTAACAGCATGTCAGTTTTGCTGAGGATTTCTCTTGTGTTTTCAGTACAAACGTTTTTTTAGCCTTTCACTATCAAATTTAATGAATTAGTAATAGCGAAAAAATGCATAAATATATACATATATTTAAAGAAGTATAATATCTAATGTTTTTTCATTAACTTTTTAATTTAAATTATTATATTTAATGTGAATCAT
Organism: Latrodectus hesperus; assembly: GCA_037975125.1. Classification (NCBI taxonomy): domain Eukaryota; kingdom Metazoa; phylum Arthropoda; class Arachnida; order Araneae; family Theridiidae; genus Latrodectus; species Latrodectus hesperus. The sequence goes on along the minus strand of JAJQOW010000016.1, from coordinate 5,470,049 downwards.
GTTTTAGTAGAAGTTGATTTTGCACAAATAAAGAGTAAAACACAAATAAAGTATTATGGTTTTTGGTATTATATAAGTTCTAAGAGAGATGAACCTCTTTCAAAGCATTGTATTCTGCTAATGTCATAATGACTTCATGAATGTAGCGAATTCTGATACGTAAGGAACCCCAGTCTTCTCTGATAGGAGGTGTTAAACCACCGAGAGGAAACCAGTCTTCAATTTCTTCACCACTAATTAAATTTTCTAACTCCACAGTGACATCAGCTAAGACAAAAATAGAAATATAAAGTTTAGGTTATTACATAAAATATTGAAATAAAATTAATTTAGAAATTAAAAATCATCTACCTATTTCCATATCTTTCGATCTTTTCCCTTTGTTATAAAGAGTAATTGAAAAGGATGTAATATCAGAAGGTATATCTCTAAAAAGAAAGGTAAGAATTAATATAACTTTTATTTACATAAATTTAACACACAAAATTTTTTGAAATAGCAAAATGAAAACGAATATCAACATATACAATTTCAGGATCATGTTAGTGCAAAGGCAATAAAATATAATAATATGACGATTATTAAAAAACACAAACAAGAAACATAGTAAGCAAAATATATTTTAACATTGTTTTCAAATATTATTGTTGAAAGAACAATCTTTTCTTACATTTAAAATTCTCTTTAAAATTCCCAGTTAGATAATTAATAACATGCTTCAAATACATTTTAGACAAATTTCTTTGGGATACCAATTTTATATTAAAAATGAAAATGAGAAAATGTTAATATACAAATTTTAAATGTGTTTTCCCAAATATAAAGTTTATTTATCCTTATTTTTAAAAATGAAAAAACATTTTGTAATTAACAGTATTTCTCATAGCCATTGACCAAAACATTGGTTTTGTTTTTCTGCATATTATCCTTCATGGGAACAATACTTTAGAGCACATAATGATAATTCAGACATAAATTTGACTTAAACACATAAATTTTATTTTAGTGACTTCATTAAAAGCAAGTCAGTTTTCAATCTCCTAAGTCAGTTTTAATCAACAATTTAATTTCAATTAATTTTATAAATTTTTAGTTAAAATATCCATTACTAAACAAAAATGTAATAATTATTATTCATGCCAACTTTGTTATATTTTACTAATAAAGTTCTAAATCTGCACTAGATAATTAAATTTTTTTTGAGCCAGGAAAGCCAATGGAAATTGAATCCTAAAGTTTATTCAAGAGCAGTTCCTTTTGTGGATATTAGCATTTTTTTATTTTTATAAACACTAATAATTATAGTCTTATTATTTAAGGCTCCCTAAAATTAAATGTTTGTTTGCCCTTTTACAGTAAGTTTACAATATTTTTTGCAGTTTGTTAACAGTATTTTAGAATTTTAATAATTATAATTCTTTTTCATCATTTTGCAGCTTTACTCAATGATTTGTTTCAATTATATAATATATATCCTGTTTATTCATTTTAACTATAACTCACAATATATTGTTTATTTCAATGTTTTGGGAACATTCTGATAATTTGTTCTTTTATTTTTTCTATGATAAACATTGTTTTTGCCAAAAATCTCAAAGTTTCAGTTTTAATTCCTCTATCTGCTGTTTTTAATATGTATATTTGTTACACATCAACAATTTTTATTCCTTACTTTGTTCATATAAATACCTTATTCTTTCTCTTTTTTTATGCCTTTTACATCTTCCTATACAACTAACCATATTTTGTAGTTTTATTTATACATTCATTTACTGGAAAACTTGCATTTCTTTTAAAGTTGTGTTATAGCGTTTTTAACTAGCTTACAAAAAATTACTCCTATGTTTAGCATTTTAAGTAACACATTACAAACATAAAACAAAAAAGAGCTAATATAAATAATATTTGAGCTTGATGAAAAATGGGAAAAAATTGTAGAAAAAAGGTAAAAAAAAAAAAAAAAAATTCCAATTATTTAAATCATTAGCAGTACATGCTTACTAATGGAAATATCAAGTAAAGTTTACAAGGATTAATTATTTACCAGTCAAATAGCCAAATTATCAGGTATCAGATTTCATGTAAAAATAAAATTTCTCTACATAGGTTTTTTTTTTTTTTTTTGGATGATTCACTATGTTTTTAGAAACCTCAAATTGAGCAATTAAATTTTTGTTAAATATTTTGCCTTTGGTAGAATACATACCAAAAGCAGACATCCTTAGTTTCATATGTTTGCTCAGAATTAATTTGTGATGAAATAGAATTCTTTAAATATTGTAAAAAAAAAAATAACAATGTTGAGTACTTACTCAAGAATAAAATCTTCTTCCCAAATAGGATCAGGCGGGCATTTAACCTGAGTCCTACATACTTTTACTTGGTTTAAAGAAATAATACAAAAAGGATGGGGAACAAGTCTCACTGGTAAACGGTGCGCTTCCAGTAAAGTCAAGTGCAGGCTTCGTACTTCGGTAACATTGTGGGTGGGTGCCCTGCCTCTTGGAAGCTGAGGGGAGCAAAGTGGTTTTATAGCTTGAATCCATTCCTAAATAAAGATTCACATAATAAAAATTAAAAAAATAAATATTTTGCAGCATTACACACACACATACACACAATTACAGTATATAATACTACTTTATCAACATTTTTCAATATTAGTGTCAACATTCTGGGGTTTTCATAATTAATTATTTCATTTTACATAAATTCAAATGGTACAAAAAACTGGCAATTTAATGTTCACTTACAGTATTATTTCCCTCTTTAATGTAGGATAAGTAATCACTTTAAAATAAAAGTCGCACTTTATATAAATTAACGTTTCTGAATATTCATAGAAATAACATAAATAGGATTATTTATTTGGAATAATAAAAAGATAAAAATAGAATACTAGAACAAGTTGTTTATTTTAAATTTCAAGCAAAACATTTTCTTAATAAATATAAAAAAGCACGATTAACATTAATGATTTTACTAACAAAATAAAATAAAGTTTACTTACCTGTGTTAAATCTGGAGAGCTAGCACATAAATAATACACAGTGCTTATACATGGCAATGCACGTTCCACTAACTGAAAACAATTAGGCCTATAAAACAAAATACAAATAAAATTAAAAATAAACAATTCATTGGCTTTATATAAAGGTTCTTAAAATGAAATGATTATTGTGAAGGATGAAACATTGAGGAAAAGTTACCTTTCAAACAGACTATCATGTACCATATATAAATATGTATAGCTCAATTCAATCAGACCCTTTGGCTTAGTACGCTAAAATAAAGTACATAATGTATTTAAAGTCATGATACAAAAATTACAATACCAGAATTGAAAAATAAAAACTAGATAATTCTAATAAAAGTCTTTCTTTAAAATGAACATACTAATATAAAGAAACTGGAAATATTTTAAGGTTGTTTGTGACAACCTTAAAATAAAAAGTCATTGAAATTTTTACAAAAATTATAATAAAAAAAAATTGAATAAAATCATAAAAATTTATTTAAATTCAATAGAAAAATGAGAAAATATATAAAATTTTTATTGCAAAGAATTTTCTGTTTTTTAATAAGCAAAGATACGTAAAAAAATTTAAATGAGAAAAATAAAAGAAAAGAAAATTTACTGGAATAAGCCCAAAAAGAAAATTATCATACAATTTCAGTTATATTTGAAATATACACAAAAATTTATAAAAAATAAATGAATAAATAAATAATAATAATAAATAAAATAATTCTGTATAAATGTGTTTTTACTTTCAAAGTAAAGTTTTGAGAAGTGTTATTAAATTTTTATTCGAACATATTTTCAATCATATTATACATAATTACTTCATATGAATGCTTAAATGGGACTATTGGGTTAGAAATAATTAGCAATAGTATTTACTTTTGTCAAACTAATAAGACATTTTAATTTTTTTCAAGAAATTTGGAATTATTGAATTCAGAGAAAAATATTTAATTACATTTAAGTTTATCAATATTTTATAGTATTTTTAATAATTCTGATTTTTTTGATTTTATTTATTAAACTTGAATGTAAATTTTTGAACTTATTGTATTAATTTATATACAAACTGGGTGCAATAGTACTACCATATTTTCCTGTATATCATCTGTTGATTGTATGTTAAAAAAAGTTTCGAATTTTTGTTATGCTAATTACACTGGTTGAAAACAGGGAGAAACCAAGGGGAAACATTTTGTTTCTTTTAATATGCCAGTTGTTTGTATGTTTTGATTGTGTAATGTGCTTTCAGAAAAGAGTGTAGAAAAGAACCATCGTGTTAATAAATCATTTTGCGGTTGTATTGATAATTCAAGGACTTTAGTTGTTAGCTTCAAAATGAGTTGGATCATCACGTGAATGTGTGTTATCACGAAAGGAGCATTTAATGAACACAGCATAGGTATACATATTATAAATTAATAGTATAAGATGCATAAACTTGGTAAGCTTGTTGTTTTTTAGTATCTCTTTCATGTAAATATATTCAAAGTGTATGAATCATTTATATAGCAACCATATTACTATAATATTATATATACATAATACTCATAATATAAAAGTTAAGTCAAATTTTTTACATTTTAAATTAATAGAAACAAAATAAAATTACTTACTCGAGGATTATCAAAGAAGAGAAGCTGTTGTTCTTTGGCACTGAGAACAAAATACAAATTCTTCCATTTGCGATTCCCTTGACCTGGGTTAAAACAACCTGAGATTTAAAAATAGGGTGGAAAAATTTAGATTAATGTACAACATATTATAATAATTTAGCAATAACAAATAAGATAAAATAAATTTGCTATTTTTACTTTTTTTATTTAAATAACCCTTCATGCGTATTCCCTTGTTGCGTTTAGCAATGCCAGATTCTCGACTTTCCCTCAATGTAGCATAAATATCATGAGATTTCTGTTGAATTTCTTCAGCTTTGGAAAGTTCTTTGGATTCATAAGGAGCCTGGAGTAATTAATAATAAAATATATGGACAATAGTAATTAAAAGAAAAAATATCAAAGAAGGAAAATTATATGCAAATAATAATTAATGAATTTATTTATGAATAACTATTAATGGTTGAATATTAAGTTTACTTTAAGAACAGGTTCCCCAAGGTGATGGCCTTCGACAATCTGTTCAACTTTATACCTGCTCACAACTGCTTCAAGGCTAAAAGAATTAAAAGTACAATCTTTTCAAAAATGTTATATTGATGTATAGTATCAATTAATAATGTTAATAAACAAGCGCTTGTATTAAATTATATTTATATATAATTAAAATATTTGAAATAAATGTATTTAATATTGGAATAATCAGTTCATGGAATTATTGTGGAAAATACTGTGAAATAATGTCTTGCAAAAAGTGAGGACTAAAAAGTTAATATTATTGGAAATATTTCAAACTTTATTTTAGTCTTAACTTTATTCATCTGAGCTGGTAATATTTTCCCTTGTGAAATTTACATTTATTTCAACAGTTTTAACTGAAAACCATGCAAATATTTCAGAGTATGATAAATTTATTAAACAAATAATTTTTAATAAGTAATAAATTGCAAACTTATTTCCTATATTGGTTACCATAAATTGTCAGTGCTTTTGGTGTGTAAATCATTTTAACATGCTAATATATATATACATATATATATTTTAAAGTTTAATATCGATTTTGACAGATTATGTATTTTTCCTCCACATGTTACTCATTTGTATAGTTCATTTTAAAAATAAAATTTTTGCACAAAATAAAATTTAGTATTTGAAAAAAAATATGTGTATACAAAATACAATGAAATATAAGAATTAAAAGTTTTACTTTATGTGTGCATATTACTTTTCTATAATGTACATGGATGTGCCTAAATGTAAAGCAAGCATCTCAAAAGAAGGGGCAATTAATCTGTTTCATAATAGTCCGAAAGTTTATTAATATATGTTTAATAATGTTTCATTTTTAAAATTCTGCTTTAGGCAAATGCCTTAATCATCTTGATGAAAATTTCAATTAATAGCATTCATGCAATTAAAACAAATAAAAATATTTGACGGGTCGTGGAAAAGATTTACTATAACCCATAAATTTCTCTTTTCCAGCAGCATTTAATGTTTTGCATTATAACATTAAATAAACATTGATAAAGTGATTTTATCCTTAATTAAAAACAATCGGGGAAATGATGACAAAGAAAAAGAGAAAGCTAAGAAATATTAAGTAATTATAATGGGATTCAGACATTTATTTGATTCAGTTAAACAAGGTGGAAAAGTATAAAAAAAAGATAAAAATTGTGTTCAAGTAATATTTAAAATATCTACAAGGTAGAAATAATGGCCAGAATCTATAAAAAATTAAGGAAAAAAAAAATAAAAAATAAATAAATAAATAAAAAACTCAAGATCTCATAAATTTTAAGTAAAAGAAATTAACAGCTTTTAAAAGAAGCTAAATAGAAAATTTTATTATAGGAGAGAAATATTCTTTACAATTTTCAATAATGCTCTAAAGCACTGAAGAATTTTTATTTATTTATTTTACAATAAAATTTAATAACAAAAATTAAAAACAATTGAAAGCTCTAGTTTGATCAAATAAAGTCTTACTAATAATAGTGTAAAAAACTTAGAACCCCGTATGACTTGGAAACTTTACTTTTAAAACTATACTGTACATGCAGCTTTTCAAGAAAATTAGGTGGATAAAATCAAAATGACTTACTGATTATCCCCAGAAAAATATTTGTAAGCATACAATTTGCTTAGAGAAAAAACAAAAACAATATGTAAAACAAATATGAAAATTAACATTTTGAGACTTATTTTCAATAGCACACCAAAAAAAAAAAAATTATTCACAGTATAAATAATTTGTTGGTGTACTGGCTACATAATATTGCAAAACAAATGTAGATATGGCAGTAGCATATCAACGCTGTCATTGTGTTTGTATGTAAACAAATCAAACATGTTAGAAAAAAGTAACAGTTCTAAAAGAATTACAATGTTAGATGATCACTGGTACAGTAGATGCATTAGTAGCCATGACAGCTAAAAGTACCTGATACAGCTTTACCTTCAATAACTAAAACAAATAGAAAACATACCTTGAATAAATGTCAAAATGGATAGAAATATTTGAGTATGTAGAAAGGTTTTAAGGAACTATCAAGTATAGAGAAAAATTTTGAGAAAATATTATCTATATGGTGAAAATGACAACTTAACCGAATACTTGCATGGTCAAATATAAGCATTGAAATGGTTTGAGGGAATATTCATTGGCAAGATTTATTACTAACAAATTGCAATTTCCAAACTATTCATTGAGATCACAATACAAAGGAGAAGAGACAGTAGTGATAAAACCAAAAAATTTGGAAAATGTGTCAATGAAAGGCCACATACTTAGATTAACTTTATACTTTTTTTATAGAGGCTAAATTAGCATCTTGAGTACACAACAATATTTTCTAATGTTTTGTAAGAAACACAGCTTGTGCTTGTATTATATGATTTTTAAATTCTCATAAAATTTTGATATTACAATTGTTTTTTTACAAGGTAACATTAATTTAATTAAATTTATTATCTGAACATTAATAAGAATCAGTTCTATACATAAGATTTTGTCAGGTATATTATTACTAGGTACATTAATTTTGAAAGTAAATCTTTTTCATAAATTTCCCATTTTTAGTACATATTTATATTTTTAATAGATGTACTCAAAATTTTACAAATATATGGTATAATAAATGTGAACTTAATAAACGATGTATAGTACACATGATCTGTAAAAAAAATTTTTTTAATGCATTCTACAGTTTAAGCTGAGTTAACTGAAAATTAATTTTTTGGTTCATTTGCATAAAAAAAAAATTTCTCACTTACAATATTTTCGTGAAAATCTTGCACATATTAATTACCTTGAGTTAATAAATTGTTTGATAATTTTAATCTTTGTAAAAATTTAATATCCATCACATACGTATCTTATTTTCAGATTTTGTTTTCTATTTTCATTTTTTTTTAACAAGGAGTTCCAGATAGAGATTTTTCAGTCACAAAAAGGAGCATTTCTCTCTCACACACACATACACAAATGCACATGTATATATCTCCTTGTTACTATACAAGTTTGTTCACATATGAATCTCTCTTTCTCACACACATGCATGTAAAATATTATCATTCACACACGCCATCTTACTTTTTAATTAGTATTAAAGGATTTATGCTTTTCTCAACAAAAGATGTAAAATTTAAATCTTTTTAGTAATTGATACTTATAGTATAATACATTTTTTGAAAAATGTTAAGATGTTGAAAGCTATTCTTATAATAATTTATCAGTTTAACATCAAATGTCTTAAACACAATAATAATAAATAATGCATTTCTCATAAACTTGTAAAAAATTTTGATTGATACCAAACTTTGCTCCATCATATTTACAAGATTATCTTGTAGCAAAATTTAATAAACCATGCATAATAATTTATTCATTTTATAGAGATAATATTTCCATGATCATCCTAAATCATATTTATCTAAAGGGAATGTTTTTAAACTATTAATGCTAATTTAACTAAAGCTTATTTTAAAATGTTTCTAATTCACTCTATAAAAATAACATTGTCATACTATACCAATACATCCAAACAAATTACTTTGATATTATGTTTTATCTGAAAATTATATCAGCATTTGCAGGAAATTTAATAAAGATGAAGATTTAAAATCATTCATAAAGACAAAGTACCTATTATTTAAAAAAGCAATGCATATTGCATTGATATTCAGCAGTTAAGTCATTATTAAGAAAATTATTTTTATAAAACAATAAATGTAATTCTTAAGTTAATTTACAATATGAAAGAAAAGTCTTTGAATTAATTTATCAAGAGCCTGAAAAAATTTCTAGCTTATCATACACACCAATTTAAGTTTTGCACATTACATTCTTTTTTAAAGCAGTTAATGTTTCTTCCGTCAATGGTTGATGCATATATAAATATGAATAAACAAAAGTAAAAAATAGAAAATTATCACAAGTCAAATTACAAAAATAAATAACTGTTTTACCTATCAAAACACCGACCACCCATAATGTACCGATTTCCTCTTTTTTCAATCCGAAAGCGTTGAATAGTATTATTTATGTGGAAGAAGAGTGAATAGTTTCCTGGGGAATTATCACTTGGTCTCACTAAGAAGCTTCCAGAACCCACTATAGGAAAAATTGGAATGCAAAAATTTAACACAACCGTATTTATTAGGAAATTTTTTTTATTAAAATTAAATACATGTAAGACTGCTCATACTGTACATGTAGGAAATAACAAGTACTATTAAACCTGTGCTAAACTTATTTTATTTTCCTACCTTTAGAAAAATTTTGCAAATATGATTCAATTTTCTATTTTTTTATACATTTTGATCACACATTATTATTGTTGTTACATCTTTGTCCTTTAAACATTTTTAAGTGCATATGGTAATTTTTAAATAGTTTTTATATGAAGAAAAACGTGTTGCGTTCAAAATTTTTATAAAAGAAATTATATATAATTCACAATAGAAAATACCAAAAAAACACAAACAAATAGCATTTAAATGAATAACCAACAAATTCTAAGAAAAAACAGTAACACATACTTTAATAATGGGCTTTAAATATTGAGAAAAAAACCAATTGTTTTACACTTAGCTTTTGAAACAACTTATTTGTTAACCCCTTAAACTCTATAAAATGCGAAAAATTTTGTTGTAGTGAATGTTATCATGAATCATCTTAAAACAATTTGAAAAATACTCAGTGTAAATTAAATTTGATGTTAAAATTATTTTCCCAATTCTATTCTAAGTTTATCTTTGTACTGCACATTGAGAAATTTATCAATTATTTATGAGGTAATTACTAACAGAGAAACATTGTAAAAGTATTGAATTTACAAAACACAAATATTGATCAACTAAATAGATCCAATTTCCACACACAATGAAAACTATGAGTAGCTCATATATTATATACTGGATAAGAATATAGTAAATAACAGTTTTGTGAAACTCTTATGAAATGCAGAGCGCCAATGAAAAAATGCATGTTATGATTCGAAAACTTGCTGGAAATATTTTCTTGAACACTTTGAATGCATATTAATTTTTATTAAACATGTATCTATAACAAAAAATGAAAAATAACAAAATAAATATTTTACTGTAAATAAATGGAATAGTACATTTGTCATTATTTTAAGGTGATCAGGATTCATACAGATTTCCAAGAATCAAATTCCAGATTCTTGGAAATCTGGAGACAAATCAAAAATTCCTAGCACAGATGTTGACAATCAAATATATTTTATTTTTATATAACCGATTATTTTTAACCAAATATGCATATAATGTATGTATATGCAACATTCACAACAACAACATTATATATATATAACATTTATCAATCATATTTGTATACAATAAAAATAAATAACTATAAAAATTAATGAAAATATTTATTATTTCAGTTAGAATTATAATTATGACTACTTCAAAAGCCTTCAATGAATTTTACAGCTATAACAGATTTTTTTTATTTAACAAATGAATATACTTTATATTACAGAAGTATACATTGTATAAAATAGTGTGTAATTTTAGAGTTTTTAAACATCTTTATTGGTTTTATATCTACAATTCATTGAGTATTTCAAGATGTGTATAACTTATTTTTAAATAAATATAATTCAAAACAAAATAATTACTACTATAAGATAAAGTTTCCAGGATGACCTTTCCCCCAACTATCATTAATAACTGACCTGGATCATCATGAATCTATAGTGGTTGAACTGAATATCTTTATTTTAGTCAACAATTATGCTTACAATAACAATCTAATATTGGTCATGCTGCAACCTGGTAGTAACATTAAGAGCTATTACTAATTTTGTTTACAGATAATTTCACTTATAATTTTTAAAATATTAAAACAAAAAAAAATCGAAAAAAATTATAATATTCTCTAACAAAAAATAAATGCATCAAGGTGAGTAAAAATTTCAGGAGTAATTCACATTTTTCAAGGAGTCTAGTCAAAATTCCAAGAATTTCTAAGAATTGTACAAACCCTGGATAGTTAAATTTTTGAGCAAAAATTCTATTATGCAGTACCATAGAAGTACAGTGTTGCAAAGTGATTTGCAATTTTACCACGATAGAATGAAATTGCATTATAAAAGAATCACATGTAAACATAAAAGAAAGAAACTATTGTTTATTATTTATAGGCATCTAAGGAAGTAAAAAAAAATGAAACTATAATAAGAGATTAATGTTTTGAAGTGAGTCTAAATATATTTAAAATGTTATCAATTTATATTAAAGATCAATAGAGAATTTCCAAACTAATTTGGATTATTCAATTGGTTACTTGAAAATTATAGTTCCTGCATGAAAATAAAATTCTTTTTTTTTATACAATGAAAGCTGTTTTCTAAGGTCGGAATTATTTTGACCCTCTGGATATATAATCGTGAAAATTATCTTCACTCATGATCCCCATTTCTATGGTATCTCTTGATTTAATTAAATTACAATACATCTCCATTGTAACACTATTAAGTTTAAAATGATTTAATTGCATAGTATTCATTTTTCTGTTTCAGTAAAAAAAGACTTTAAAAGTCTTCTTTATAAGAGTAAGAGCCACTTTAAGAGATTACATAAATGCAACTTACATTATATCTATAAATTAGTTAACAAAATATTTATATAATACACTCATAGATGAAAACAGCAATTTTAAATAAACCAGTATTATATCCAAATTAATAAAAAAGTTTTTTTTCTCTAAAAAAGATGATTCTTAAGACAATACTAGCACAAGTTTACATACAAATAATGTGCAGAACTGTAATTTACAATAAAATATAAAAATTATATTTTTTATTGAACATCTATAATCCTGTTACTGTTTTGTTTGATACAATTTAAAAAATTATATACATATTTTGAGGCAAAATTAATGAATAATGAAATTTTCATTTAAAGTATCTTATGTTGAATTAAAAATTCTTATCTAAAGTATCTATCATTGAATAGAATAGTATTGAATATCAATATGAATACTGTTTGTAAGAGTTCTTTTTCTAAGTAAGTATATTTAAGTAAAGAAAAAATGAAAGTTATAAAAAGAAAGAAGTAAAGAGAGTAAGTTCTTTTTAAATAAATTCATATAAAATTGTAGCAATTTCTTTCTTCAAAAAATAAAATCTTACTTTGAATTAAAAAATGCAAAAGAAAAACTAAATACCATAGCAATTTTTCAGAGTGCATGAGAAAAGATGTTTGAAAAGTTATAAAATTTCTAAAATTAGAATTCTTCTTTCAGAAAAATTTTAATATGGATTTTTTTATCAAGCGCAATAAAGTGTAATTCTTTCTCCAATAAATCTGCATCAACAAATTATCTGAAAGAACAAGAGAGAATTTCAAATTTCTCACACTGATAAAAAAAATGTATTTGAACAAATGTGATCCTTTATGGAATTTTATTTATTTTTCCCCATTCTGGTTTAGTTACCAACCCAATTTTCTTTTTCCCACAAATTACATCTTCATTAGTAAATATTCAGTAAAACTTTGTGCAACACAAATATTATTTAATTAATTTCATTTCATATCAATCATAAGAATATAAGTCTTTTTTTATAATTAATAAGAAAATATTCAAGTATTATACATGCATTTTTAAGGAAAGAAGGAATATAATATTTGCTTATTTTTGCTGAAAAAGACAGGAGAGTACAAGCCAATAATAATGCTAATATAAAATTTAAGTATTCATGCAAGAGATAGAAAATCAGATAATATAAAAGTTCTTGCCCAATGTTCTTTACTACACTTTTAAAATTATGATTTTTTTTATCTCAAGCTCTGGATTCTTCATAAAAATTGGGACAAGTAACTTAGCTATCAAAGTAAAACTATTTTGCAATACTCTTATGAGTAATCAAAAAGAAAGTACTCAGAATTTTTCCCCATAATTTGGGAACTATCACTTCTTTTCCTGAAGACCCAAATTAGCTTTTAGTTCTATTTACACACAACATTATGTAAATCTAACTATAAATAAAAAAATTTTTTGACATTTTTTATACCTTAACCATCAAGAGTGTTCTTAGTAATATTCATAAACAATTATTTTTGAATTTTAAAAAGCTTTCCTTTTAATATTTAATAAAAGCTTTCCTTTTAATATTTAATTAAAAATTTTTAACTGATCTTCTACTAAATATAAAAAAACTGAATGTTTAATATTCATTTACAATTTTCACAGTTATTGAATATTCAATACAACAAATCCTTACTTCTTAATCAATAAATCAATCATTACTCCTTATTCAGTCAGTCATTAACAAGATTTAATGTTTAAAAAGTGAAATACTTTTTTTAACATGCAAAAAGAAAACTAATAAAAAAACTTGTAAAAGTTCAAAAATTTAATCAGAAGACAGTAATTGCAAAAATAAAAAAATGACTATTAAATTAGATTATTAACTTTAAGAAGTACTAAACTGTATGCAAATTACAAAACAGATGATCAATTTTACACTTCTTAAAAAACATTTCATACAATATTGGTGGATTTGTAAAAAAAATAAAACAATGAAAAATTTTTTTCGTTGTTCTGACATTTGAAATTCTAAAATTCAGATTTCATCATGACGAACTTACTTTTAGCAAGCTTTTCCACGGCAGCTTCTTTACTAATTGTTCCATGAAACCAAGGATAAATCTCATTAGGATCAACATCATCATCCTATCACAAATAGAAAAATGATTGATCAACTTAAGTAGATAAAATATTTTTCTATGAAGATCATATGCTCAAAAGTAACAATTTTAATTAATTCAAAAATTTTATTTTTAAATTTAATTAAAAACGGACTATTTCTACCTAGAATAATTACTTTTCTATATGAAAAATGAATCATAATTCCACATTAGAGATTCACAGAAACAGTTTATGAGATTATATGTATAAAGTAAAGAATAGAAAAAATTATCTGTAATATTATAACAAGCATGAGAGTGTAAGATGGACTAGTTTATAATTAGGATAAAATATTAATTAAATAACTTTTAATCACTTTTGTAATGATATTAATAAAAAAATATCCAAAGTATGAAACAAAGAATATGATAAGAATATGTAACTATTGAGGGATGACATAAAATATTGTTTTCAAATGAAGAAAGATTAAATTTCAACAGAAAAGTTATGATTTATGTAACAGATGAACACATTGTAGGTCATAAATAAATAAAAAATCCTATTAATTAATAATTTAATAACTGTACAATATAACAAAGTTTTCAAAAAATAGTAGCATATAATACATTCAATAAAACAAAAAAATAATAATTCATCATTTTTTTTTTTTTTTTACTTACAAGCATTTAATAATAAATCTTTCTTATTATTTATTACAATAAGGCATTTTTAAATTAAAATTTCTTAAAGGAAGGAGATTGAACATTCATAACAATGCTTCAGTCTTATTCTAATGGTGGAAAAAATATCTAAATTAAATTTTTTAGATCTTTCTTATGATAACATCTAAAAAATTATGCTAACAAGACATTCATGGTAAAAAGAAAATCTTTTACAAGATGTCAGTTTGATAAATTTTAAAAAAAAGAGCCATCAACTCAAAAAATTCCAGCATCATTAACAGAATGTAGCTCAAAATTTGAGCAAATTTGATTACTAACTAAATGATTATTATGTTTCAAATTTCCTTTGGAAATAAAATTCACAATCAATTATTGAGTTTTATAATTATGTTTTGCAAAACCATTAAATATGATATTATTACTAAGATGTAACTTTGCAATTACTGAAAATTCTTTAAACAAGTTGAAACACAGTAAAAATGAAAAAAAAAACATTTATAACCTTTAAAAACATAAGTTTCAATATATTTACCAATTCTTCAACAAGTTCTTTAAATACCAAACCACTTTCTTGAGTACGGTGTAAAGTGCACCATAACCAACCATCACCCATATCATTGTGAACAATAAATATATCCCCTTTCAAAAAACTGTAATTAGACCGAAGAATAAACTATTTAGAAACACAAAATATAAGATACATTAATAGTAACACAATGGTTTTACTAGGAACAATTAGCTTTAGCACTTAATCATATTAAGAGATTTTAATTCACAAAAAATTTGGTTGCTTTAAGAGTTTAAACTGAAATTATCTAAAATACTCTTATTATATAATTAATATGAAATACTTCAAAGTAATATTATTTCAGATAAATCCAATAAGCAAAAAATCATTAAACTATAGTAACATTTGATTTTTAATATTTTTCTTTTTTTTAAAATATTACAATAAGTTTTGAAAATTCATTAGAATTAGATAACAAGAATGCATCATAAAATCAAGGTACACACTTTTTCTTTCCTACTTTTTAATGAGAGAATACTGAATAATTTAATATCCATATAATATTTTTTGATATTATATGAACAATAGCACATATTACATACCTTATTTCATCAGTATCAGGCATTTTATTGTAAGGCAATATTGCTACAACACGTTTCTTATCATTAACAGGCTGAAATAAAAAATGTATTTTATACAAGATATAAATAAAATTTTAAACATTGAATAAATGTTTTAATATTTTGAGAGGCACATTTTAAAAATATTAGAAAGAGTAAATAAAATTTATAACTAATATAAATACTGATTCAATATTACACTAAGTTAAGACACAATACTACACTTTTAACTATGTCATAATAGAATATTTAAGTAACTGTATAAAATGAGAAATACATTTTTAAGTTAAATTCATAGAAGCATAAAAATTTCTTTTATCTTAACTATTCAATACTTTTGTTTTGAAACAATTTTTAATATTTCAGCTTGCATAGTAAATATATTTGATAACTTTATAATAAAACAATTATTTAATTATTCATTGTTTGTTATAATCTTATATATATATAAATACATATACATATATCATATTCAATAAATTTATTACAAATTTCAAATTGCACAACTCAAAAACTATTGCATAATCATAACAAGAAAACTTAGTAGTTTCCTTATAAAATAGTTGCTCCCCTAAAAATATTTAATCAAATAATACATAAAATATGAGGCTGGAAAAATAATTTTATCAAACATTTATTGCAATTTGATCCTTCATTTTAAATATTGATGTTTCTTCTACTTAAATCTATATGAAACAAATTACGCATGATTTTGATTAACTTTTTGAAAAAGAACATGGCTAAAATGCTTATTCTGTTTGTCACAACATATTTCATAAAGAATCATAAATTTCAGAAGCAGTGAATATGTAAAATTATTATTAACACATTCAAAACAGATAAGGATTAATGCAAAAACAATATAGTGTATTGAATGATTATTTTGTTTTCTTGAACATTTGATAATTCTTCAATTAATCCATGTAATGAAAGCACACTTTGACAAAAATTTGATAAGACTTTTAGATTGCCTTAATATTAATCTCTGAAAAAAAAAATCTGGAACTGAATATTTTCAGGATTAGAATGTTATTTGCTTAAGCCTTACTGATAAGCTTTTTATGAAGACATAAGTCTAATGTGTGTGTGGTGAGTGTTGGTGCAGATTTTTTTTTCACTTATGTAATCCCAGAAAAAATTCTAAAGGGCTTAAGTCTGGTGAATCTTAAGGCCCTTTGATACTACCACCATACCTGATGACAAGTTCTTATAATTTTGAAGAGCCCCGGCATTCGGAAACCACAATTACATGATATTATACAACAACTGAGAAACCCATTTGAAGATCAAAGAAGTAAGACTTGTTCTGAGTTTCTTTTGCATCAATGGATTAATGGTGAGCAATGTATTTTTCCCAGGAAACCTTCACTTGGCATCTGAGAGAAAACCAATTTCTCCCTTACATTGGTTGCAGTGACAGCAACCATTTTCTTTCTATATGTGTTGCTGTTTGTAATTTAGTGTATAAATTAAACTCAGATCAACATAGTGATACTACCAAAGCAAATTACCATGTTTCTGTGGATCCTTCAGTGTTTTGTGTTCCTACCAATTCAATAACTAGAGATAATTGTGTGGTAAATAAGAAAAATATGTGAGAGATGAACTCAATTCAATTTGATTTGCCTTATAATCGTACAACTTAAACACAAATACTGACGAGGAAATTAAACACACTGAAAGCCAGTTGCTGCAGTTCCCATGAGAATTAGATGCTGATTATATTTTTAAGAAGTTTAAGATGCTTTTAGCTGCTACTTATCAACGTCTCTATTACACACAGATTTAAATTTCATATAACGCAACAAAGGAGATTGTCAAATGAAACTTTGAGGCCACTGTGTCACAAGAAATTGTGCATGAGAGTGCTAAATCTATCAAGGAACTTGATAAAAATGAGAGCATTTTTAACACCATATTCTATGGACAACCTAGAACTGCTAAAGGATGCGATGAGTATTTGGGGGGGGGGCAGAACCTGTTTAAAACTCTTCAAACAAAAGAAGTGAGTACATTTCTTTTTTGAAGATTATAGTACATTGTCAGATAACATTAACTATTATAATAGTAAAAACTAAAAGCAAACCTAAACGCAAAAATTCTAAAAGTAATGTTAAAAAAATGCAAATTAAAATATAATTATTGATGATGTAAGTAGTAAGAATATTGATCTAATTAATGATAGTACTAATGTTGAATGTAAACAAAATGTGTCAAATGTAAAGATATCAATAAGCAATATGGATTGTGAAAATACTGTTGTAAATAATAGTAACAAAACTAACCATAAAAATGTTACAAAAGATAATATTAGCAAATGTAATAAAAATGTAAAAATTGATGAAAATAGTATTTTTCGTGTAAATAGGGTAGTCACTGAAAATATAAATAAAGATCAATTATCTAAAAAAGGAAGTAAAACCTTTTTTTTTTTCAATAACTGGAAAATTCATTATGTACCTTCTGTGTATATTGGCAGTGTAGGGCCTAACAGCTATATGCATGAACGAGTAACTGAAGCTAGAGTTAAAAGAGGCCACCCTCAAATTGTAAATAACATTCTCATGTCAGAATATATTGAGAAGAAAGAATTTTTCACCCCAATTAAAAATCATAATGGACAACTATTTGTAAATTTATCTAACCAAGAATCAGTTTATTCAATTGTAACCAAGTAAACTTGACTGAATTTTTAATAACTACCAGTGTTGTTCGTATCATCAAAAAGTTTCCGAGAGATATCTCCCTCACTAATTTAATTAATCATCAATTATTTAGTAAAATACTTTTGAAACCCCCCCCAAAAAAAAAGAATAATATTAATCAGATGTGAAGCCCATCCTATTTAATTAAGAAATTGAGTGTTACTGCACAGGTACTCTGCTGGAAGAGGAAACCCTTGTCCCAAATTCACTACGATTGAGTTACACGAGCATGGGAAGATACAGTAGTTATGCATCCCCAGAATGGAATTATCAGAGACTGATTGATTATAATTGTGATAAAATTTCTATTTTTTCAACACCAGGTGTCACTGCTTGGTTTGGTTTGTCGCTCAACGGTCATTTTTTGCACACGAGGGCTAATTAGACCGGGACCTACGGTTTAAAGTGGATTTCGAACCACTAGACACATCCATACCCGAGGTGGGATTCGAACCCACGAACTGTTGAACCGAAGCCAAGAGCGCTAATCATTCGGCTGCCAGCTCGGCCCAAGTGTCACTGCTACAGTTTACAAAATAACATGTACTGCACTGCTGCTATAGGTAAGGATCGCATATGGCTGAGAAAAATTTGCTCTTCTCCAAAAGGGTGTTTTCCAAGGATTTTACTCTAGCATTACAAGCAATTAATTTTGTAGCTGTAAAAAACAGAAAAAATTGCAAACTTTGAAACTAAATATCTCGCTTACTTTTTTATCGTAGAGAAATGAAGCATTTTTTGTTAGATTTGCTAAGGAAAGGGCAAAATTTTTCTAAGTATAGGCATAAAAACCTGGGAACCATATAAAAATTTAAATTTTACAATTTTTTCAAATTTGAATTTTTAAATCTAAAAATGACATAACATAAAAGTTTCCATGACTAGAAACATTTTTGTAATGTCCCCAACCAACAGTTTGAGAAATAAAGACACACAAAGGACTTTACTATGCACCATGTATATACATACATGTATGTATTAGTTAAAGTAATAATTCAATAGAACTAGTTAAATTAAAAGTAAATTTTTTATAGGTTTTTTGAAAGTCAATAAAGTAACTTGAAATTTGCACACAGGAAGGATTTTAAATAAATTAAAAATTTTCTTACTTAACTTTAATAAAACAAAGGAAAAAAATTAGAGGAATAATGAAAAGATTGAAAATTAATAAAATACAAAAAAAAATTAAAAATTGGTGAATTGAGAAATAAAAGTCGAAAGAGAAGAAGAGAGAGAAAAATTAAGAAATACAAGTCTCTTCTCATTAGGGGACCAATGGACAAGAGGGAAAACATTTCAAATTCATCTGCTTCATGATTCTAAAGAATAAACAACGCACAAATAAACAATAACAAACATCTTAAAAAAATTAAATTTTAAATTAATTAAAACTTGAAAAAATTCGAAAGCAAAGTAACAAATGAAAACACCAAAATATTACCATATTTGGTAGTATAAAATGTAATAAATTTTTTTTTATCTAGCAATGAAGTTATAAATAAATAAGCATTTAAAAAAATGAAGTGAATATAAAAATTAGAATAGGAAAAAAAATTTGAAAAAGAAACAAAATTCAAAATCAAGTTATTAGGAAATATTGATAAGGTAAATGTCCGACAACAAATAGAAAATACATAAAATAAAAAGGCTGTTGCCAAAAGATTGAAATATAAATCCTTTTGCAAGTGAAGTTATAGTTGAAAATGAAAAAGCTGAAGTCATTAAATTGAGATATTAAAGAATAAAATAAAAACTATGTAACAGTTAAAATTTTTTAGAATTTGTTGACATCAAAATAAAAATCAGAAATAAAGGAATAGAAAAATTTTTTTAAAAACTAAAATAAATTCCATTATTATTAAGATTTATAAGTAAAAGCTAACAGCACAAATAAACCACACCTGACTACAACTTAGGAAGAAAATTTCATAGTTTACTAACCCAAATATTTTTTTTAATTAGTTAGTGTAGAAATCTAGAGATTAATTAATAAACAATAAAATTCAACAAGTTTTTTTTCACTTTTTAGTTTAATAAAATATTTTTTGATATGAAAATTTATAAAATGGAAATTAAATTCTTGACTAAATACAACTTACAAGATTCAGTAATTTTTATAAATTCTCTGAAGTCAGGATTCAGTTGATAGAATGAATTATATATATATATATATATATATATATATATATATATATATATATATACAAACACACACATATATATATATATATATATACATATATATATATATATATATATATATATATATATACACATATATAGTATTTTACCTCCCAAAAATGAATAAAAAATTTTTAATTATTAATAATGCAGCTCAGTAATAACTCAATATTAAATTATTTATTTTGAAGTTCTGATGCAAATGTCTTTTCCATTTCATATCATTATTACGAGTTGATTTTTGGGGGGGGGGGAATTCCCTTTTTATTACTTTATATAGTAACCACTTAAATTATTTCAAAGATAAAATTATACATGTTATGTCAGTTGTTGAAATGACAACGTTTAAAGCTTTTTAAACAAACAGCTTAATTTCTGTCAAAATAAATACTTTAATTTGTTATTTTTTTAATTTGTGGCATATAAGAAATAAAATAATTTTAATTTGTATAGAACCACTAAAAGCAAACACCAGGAGGAAATTACATTATTTAAACATGTATCAACAACTGCATGTTGAACATGAAATGTTTGAGGCTATAGAATATACAGAAAGTAACACTTTTTTTATCAACTTTTTTGAAACTGATAAAAATTATTTACAACTTAAAAGAAATTCTACCTTTTCTTTCAATCTAAAAATTTTGTTTATAACACATTTTATTTTGGTTTTGTCTAAACGTAACATTAAAATTTTTTCTGTCAATTTTATTGGGGAATCTAAAAGTTAGGACTGAACTTTGATGAAGAAATAGAACTGATAATTTTTTTGAACAAAAAGAGGTCTAAGGAAGAAGTAAAGCATTATTTTAGTTATTTACTATTTTTCAAGAATAAATTCAAAAATCCAAGAAGTTCCAGAGTTTGGGAAAATCAAATTACAGAAGCTCAAAAATGTAATGAAAAATTAATAGAAATGAAATTTAAAAAGCCTGAAATTTTAGAATATAGAATGCGGTTATCAATGCATTAAGCATAAATTAAGTTCTATCAAAATGCATTAAATTTTCACCTCTGGTGGTGGTACTGGGTGCATAAGACGTTCTTTCTTTAAGAGGTCTGACCAGCTTGTGTAATAACCTATAAGATCGGAAAGAGAATCAAACTGACGTCCTCCAATATAATAGTCTCCACAAACAGCAGTTATTCTGAAAAAAATAACAGGATTAAATCATATTTAAAACTTAAAATTATTAAATTACAAAGAATGAACAATATTAACAAAACATTTTTACTATAAAAAATGAACAAAGTTTTTAAGAATTTTAAAAAGCACTTTGAGAAAATAATTTTTTTATTCCATCTATACAATAAAAGTTCAATTTTAGAATATAAGCAGAATATACATTTAAATGGAATATTAAAACCATTATTAATTATGTATTTTTAACTTTCAAATTTAAAATAAGCAATGCAATAAAACTCATTGGCATATTACTTGCAGTAAAAATATAAATTTAATATCAAAGACTGAAATTCAACACAACAATTCTCTTGCATAAATATACATTTTAATTCAATAATAAATTGAAATATCAAAAATTATCTAAAATATAAATCTTTAATTACAAATAATTTTATTAAAGATAACCTTATATTTAAAAATTAGATTTGCTCAGAAAACTAGTTAAAATTAAGTTTGGTCGCTATACTTCTCTTTTCCTAAGAAAAAAGATAAACACAAAATAAAAATTACAACGCTATTAGAGCATTTGAAAACTTCAAGGAGAAAACTTTAATGACATATTTTTAAAAAATTCAAGGTTTTAAAAAATATGTCATCAAAGGTTTTTATTTCTTTATAAATGAGCATTTTTACATCATTTTCAATCAGATTCAAATTATTTCCTACTGGTATCCAAAATAATAAAGCTAGAAATATAATAATTAATCTTTCATAAGAAAAATATTGAATGACATTTTGAGCACTCAGAACAGGATACAAATAAAACTGCAAACAAAGCTTGTAAAAAACAAAGTGTGATTGTATATTACATACTCTTGAATGTAACAATAACATATACAAATAACAGCGCACTGGACTACCAAATTCAACTATAGGTATAAAAGAGCTATAAATGATGTGTTTACTATTTTGTTAAAAAGGAATGAAATATCTATAATGAAATAATTTGTTCCAAGAATGGTAATCTCCATAATTGTGTTATATACTTCGAAAATTCAATTTATTATACCATTCATCAAACATATTTTAGAATTAACAGAAAAATTGCAATCAACTGTTAAATAAAATGATATTATGACTTTCAAAATTTAACAATTATACATAATAACTTTTAAATTAAAAAATGTTTATTTTTTGCATACTGTTTAAGAGAGAGAAGATTGTTAAGATTCTACAATTGTCTTCATTAAAACACTAAATGCCTTATCTTTTCCAAAGTGCTTTAACAATATTAATTCTGTGATATAAGTTTCGAGAGGCTGTTGACCCATACTTCATGAAGTCACATAAATGGTACATTGACAAAAATAGTTTTAAAAAAGTCACGAAATTAAGTGACACAATTTCCTTTTAAAACTTCATCAATTACTTTGATTGACAAAGATTTACATTTTGGTGATTTATTACAGGGACCATAAAAAAAATTATATGCCACTAAGTATGCCTTTAAAAAGGAATAAAATAATCATGTTAAAAGGCTTTGCTTTTATCAGGTTAACAAATAGTACAAACAGTTCTTAATAATCTTTGATTTCTCAATTTTCTTCATCATAATATTTTATAAAGTGATAATTTGTATTAAGTAAAGAAAAAGTCTGTATACTTAAGAAAAATTAATTTAAAATGTAAAATCTTCTACAAAATTAGAAGAGTTGGTAAGCACATATGCTGCATTAAGGTATCAATACTTTCCATTATGTCAGGAATAATCTTCTTTATATCTTTGTAATCAGGAATATTTTTAACTTTTATTCATGGCAATTTCCCTTCATCATATTTTCTTAAATTTGTTCTAAAATGATTATTTACCACCTTATCAATTTCACTTACAGTTTGATACTGAAAAAGATATCTAATATCAATAATTTCCAATTCCCAGAGGTTTCTAATATCCTGATTGTGAATTAAAAGCGAGATAACTATGTTAGCAGCAAAATTTTCATATCCATTTGTTTTCAGTTTTCTGAATAAAACCCATTCAAGAAACATTTTCATTACAAAAATGCCTGCTCTTAGTTTTTGTATTTTTCCAGTATAAATATTTCCAGAAAATCTGAACCCATTAACCAATCTGAACCCAATCTGAAGATTGACACAATCAACATCTGTGATATGAATTCCTTTTTCAGTTAATTCTGATATAAAAGGACTTTTCTGTAGACTAGGCATAGACCTACAAATTATAGGCTGATTCAGAACAGGAATTTTGCAGCTGTAACCGGTAAACAGATTCTCAACATTTATTATTCATAATAGATGTTCTGCCTCCAAACTACATGTCAAACTTTTATAAGCTTCTTATTTTATTCCTAAAGCTTCTACTGTTGATTTTAATACATTTGAATATTCAGATCCAGTATCAATCAGTGCTTTTACATGAATTTTCTTTCCTTTGTGTTAAACTGCAACCACTAGAGTTTGATAATAAACTCTTCCTGTAGTACTTGTGGAAGAAAGTGCTACTTTTGCCGTTTTCTTGCATACTCGAATGTAACTTGTGATTTATAATTAAATTTTGGACAATAAATAATATAATGTTTCCTTTCCATATAAACACACTGAACTCTGCTTTTGAAATATTTAGATCAATGGTTCGATTTCAAACATGAAAAACAAAAATTCTTTACTTTAAGAATTTTTTGTTTACATCATAATTTAAATTTTATGCTTTATAACAATTTTGGTTAGATGGGATTTTCCATAAAATATACAGCTTATTAATTTATTACTACTCATTTCTTTTGTTCTTGAAAACAAGTTACTTGCAGTAGGAATGTTAGTTTCTTCCCAGTCCTTTTTAATCTTTCTATAGGCATCACCTTGCCTAATACTAATCTTTGCAAAAGTTACACGTTCTTCTACTGAGCAACTGAGTTAATCTTATGCAGTTTATTTTTTTTACAAACTGAAATTTTTTTAACCACATTCTCAAATTATCTACTGGAATGAATTATTCTACTAGTGGAACTACTAGCATTGCCATG
This sequence comes from Latrodectus hesperus, assembly GCA_037975125.1. Lineage (NCBI taxonomy): Eukaryota > Metazoa > Arthropoda > Arachnida > Araneae > Theridiidae > Latrodectus > Latrodectus hesperus. The sequence continues at coordinate 5,445,375 of JAJQOW010000016.1, read as the reverse complement.
CATTTGTTGGAAATCAATGTCAATCAATTCTAATGATGTGAGATGCAACTCCAATTTATCAGATGTAATTGAGTGATTTAATTTTGATTTGGTGGCATTCTTAACCATAAAAGTTAAAAGTTCATATACATAATATCCCACTTATAGTTCTTCACACCCAAATCTTGCACTGAGCCTTTCAATCGTTTTTAATTTTTCAACATCAGAGGATAACCATCAATAATTACTTCCATTCTTGTATTTGGTAAAATAAGTTATATTAAATATTGGAATTTGTTTTCCAGTTCCATTTGTTTATCCTCATATATGCATTTAAATTGGCTCCAAAAACATAATCAGTCATTGACTTCTCTTGCAAATTTCATTAATTGAATTTTTGGCAGTTTCAGTTTCTCACTATTTGATAAATTTATGTTTGATTTTGTAATTTATTTGCAAAAGCAGAACTAGCGAGAACTACTACTTAAACAAATTTTACTTTACATTCATCAACAGATTCATATTTTCCTGAATAATTTTTACCATAATTATCTGCATTTAATGCAAGATCTAAAATTTTGCCACCAAAAGATATATTGCAACACACACCATCAGAGATTGATACAATAATAAGCTAATTTAAACATTTATTTTTATATTTTCATCGTCAAATGTAGATATTAAAAAGCTTTAAGATCCTTAATCAGATCTTCCATTACCAGAATACTAGGTCACCAAATGTTATATACGACAATAAATGTAAACGATTTCGTCCATGTTCTTTATATACAATCTCAGTTACAACTAATAAGATGCACATATTTACAATAATAACATAACTGATGCCACTCAAAATATAATAAACTAAAATAGAAACACAAAATTAATAGGTTAGCTAAAATTAATCAGTTATACTTGACAAAAACAATCTTTGCACTCACAAAAAAAGAAACTAGAGCAACAAAACTTGACATTCAGATGAAAATTGATGAATTATGTAAATTATCATTAGACACAATTTTTAGTGCTGCTTACTGCAACATTGAAATGTGACAGTACTTCTATTCCTAAAATTTGAGGTAGATTGCAATTGCTAACACACAGGATTTGGCTCTGAAAGGAATTGCAAAAATTTAAAAGAAAATTGGTTAAATAGACTTATCAACACACATGTAGACCAAAGTTACAGTTACTACAAAAGAAGTGCAAGGATATCTGCTGCAGCAATTCCAGCTATACCCACATAACAAAACCACAAAATAACCAAGCAATAGTAAAGCAGGAACATCTAAGCTTAAAGTATAGCTATTGTTATTTGAAGTAACTTATCAATTTAACAATGCATATTATCTGGAGACAATTATAGACCTAAGTCTTAGTATCCGTTAAGATAATTGTCACTAATCCTTAAGTATAAGAAAGGTGTTTTGTGATTAATTTAAGACAAGCGGAATAATACTTGATTGGTGGTAGAAGGCTTTTAGTGGTAAGTCATGTAATGTGCTGCACTGACGACAAAAGGGAGAGCTGTCGTTGCTAGAGAGGTAGTCATAGAAATAGAAAGCGTAAAGGAATCTATTAAACACACCTATTCTATCAGTCATCATACAAAACAATGACTACTGTCATCCAAAAACATTTGCATATGCATTGTTAAAAACAATACTTTAAAAAATATAATCTAGACAGGTTGCCAAATCTTGCTTTTAAAAAGTAAATGTAGGACATGTTAGAAAAAAATTTCAGTTGCCTTGAAATATCCTTAAGCAAATGATTAGTAGTTATATTTAGGACAGAATCTATACAAGAACATAAATGATATAATAGATTCTGTATATTACTGAAAGAATAAGCTTAAATAGATACCTAGAGTGAATTCACTGCTGACTAAAATCAACTTAACACTCTTTTTTTCAATCATCAATCAATACTTTTATTCCGCATTAATAATCCTTAGTTTATCTATGAAAAATCTAAATTTCATAGATAAACTTTAACCATGAGCACATGGTTAAATTTTTTAAAAGGTGGATATTTTTTTTAAGAAAATGCTTTTTAAAAATAACAAGTTAGAGTATACTAATAAGAAAAAAAATTAAGTCTGTTATAAAATTAGACAAAATGTAATAAAAATAAACAATTTTAAAAACCTAAAATGGTTTATTCCAGTATGCCCCAAATAAGATAATACATATGATCCAGGTTTACGATCACTTTCTCGAATCAAGTAACTTCCCAATTTACTTGCAGCTTGTAAACGAAGTTCGGCACTGTATCGATCCAGACGTCCATGATACCACCTATAAAACAATTATTAAATAATTATTAGATACATCAAACTCTTATTTAATATTTAAAATGCATTTACTTTCCTGAAAAATATTTAACTAATCCAAAATTTTATATAAAAATTAAAAAATTTTCAATTTTTTTAAATTACATTAAATTATTATATAAATAATTAAATTTTTATACACATTATTATTATGTTCATAAAAATTAAAATATTAAACTTTTATTTTTATAGATTGTTGGATTATTACAGCATAAGAACAAAATTGAAGTAAACTTGATGGAAATGTGTGATCACAACTATTTTTAAACATAAAATAACATACTTTAGACTTAAAAAAATAAATTATAGATATAATTTAATAAACATTTTACTAATAATTTTATAATATTATATAAAAGAAAATGTACCTTTAAATTATACCAGCTTCTTACTAATCTGAAAATAATTTTACAAAAGACTACATAAATTAACAGTAAAAAAATTCATAACTTCAGCCATAAATCAATTATTAAATATAACCAGTCAAAACTTCTCAGTTTGCTTCATAAGATAAGTTTCTGATGATTTCAAACCTTTTCAAAATGAGAATTATTTTTTAGAGTCAGCAGCTAAGTGATTTTCATCTTGATTTCAGTTAGATATATTGGATCGTATTTTAAATTCTGTAAATGTATGGATAAACACAATTCAGATATATTAATTGCAACTGTTTTTGAAATACAATAATGAATTAATTCTTACTTATGATTAATATTTTATGTTGATGCATCAGTTTTATATTTTACAAAAGATATTTGATTAAGTCATAACATGAAACTTCCCCCATAAAGACAAAAATTTATTCCATACTAAGAAAGATTTTTATTGTACTTTTAGGACATGGAAAATGAGTATAACTAAATATTTGTCATTAGCTCAAGAAAGTACAGCTAAATGTACAAATGTTACTAAAATAAATAGAAAGTTAAAAAAATTTCAAAAAAGTTAAGGACAGAAGGTAGAAAACATACTAAAGAATGAATTGATAATTCCACACTGATTTTTGAACTAGTATAAAATACATTTGGCAAAGGAATGAAAAAGCATCCTATAAATTCATTAAAGAGACATCCTCAGAAAATGGTAGCTTTTTCATTAAAAATCAGTTTTTTTCACTGAGAGTTGTGATTTTTTAGTAAAATAATATGAGCCAGTAAGGGCTTGGTGCAATTTCTAATTTTTGTGCTAAGCATTGCACAACTTCTTGCTAACCTAAATTAAGTCATTTTTGTCGATTGCACTCCAAATCAAATTTTGAATACCAGTCTTGCAGTATTTTCAATTTCAAAATTCAAGTACTTCATTAAATTTATTTATTATAGAAATATTACAAAACTAATAACACACATGGTTTCCTTGTTCAGCAATCATGAAAAGAAGAAATTATTTGAAAGTTAAAACAAAAATTATTTAAAGTGCTATAGTAATGTAAAAACAAAATTAGAATTTATGTTTTTCCCATTTCTAGTCTAAACGAAGAAAGTTTAAACTTGTGTTCTGTCAATCTTTCATAAAATTCAAGATTGTAGCCATTAATTATCAATTTTCCAGAACTATAATAGATGCTTGTTTCTACGAATCTCAAATTTACAACATTCATGTTTCTACAAATCATTGACATAATGATAATTTTAACACACATTTACAAACTAAAATTTTGAAAACCTCTTTTTTGCAAACTTTTTTTATCATGAAAAATAGTTTTATTTTCATGATGTGATGCAATTAGTAATGAAAACTTGTATGCTTCATTTTTTATTGTATTAATAATCTTAGCAAAACTCATGTTTCAACAAAAACTCATCATCCAACAAAAAGAATCACCTTACCCAAGATAGAAGGAAAATGGTAAAGAGAAAAATCCCCACCAGTTGACTGCATAAAGTGGAAAGGGACTTAAAAGTTATAGAAGTGAATCAATGAAAAAACAGTTCATAGAACAGAAATAGGAGGGAAAAGCTTGGAAGGACTGTTTTGGACAAAAACACTCAGTAGTACCAATGACGAAGAATACTCTTAGCTTATGACGAAGAATACTCTTAGCTTATAAGTTTTTATTGTATTGAGGGATGTGTATTGAGGGATGTGTATGGCCTTCAAGAAGAGGTTCCAGAATTTTTTCAGGACTTATTCAAAATAGCACATAACCTAACAATTATACAAATCCATCTTTATATGTCATAGACATTCAATGAGCACTGTAAGTATAAGAAATGACTATCTGCTATTATATACTTCTTATAGCTATTTTTTGTAGCAAATAAGTAAAAATGGGTACATTTTATGGCACCAATTAGGTTTTTGGAAATAAAAAAACATACAAAAAAATATGCTATGAGTATTAAATTATACTTTGTTTTATAAGTAAATTGCAGTACCAAATTTTAATGTAATTATATCATAACAAATGACAGGAAGGTTTCAATTCTGAATACACCTCAGAGAGGTTAGAAACATCTAATAAATAAATAGTAAGTACAAATTAATTAAGAAATTGAAGCATTAAATTCCAGCCTATAGTCAATATGTATTATGTTAACATAAAATAATATACCTTTGTAATTTTATTATCCTTAGTTTATAAAAAAGGGAAAATGTTTAACTGAAATACAACTAAAAATTATATTATTATTGAAAACATACAAAACAGTATTATATAAATAATGATGATTGTATTTTATTAAACTGTCTCTTCCATAAGGGGAAATTATAAAAAAATTTATAAATTCATTTTTATAACTTAAATATTCTTCTATAAAATATTCTAAAATAAATATTAAATACACTGTAATTAAGCAGCTTATTTTAATTTTACTCAACATTGGCTACATTATTCATCTCAAAAAATTTTTTTACTAATTGTCAACACTTTTTTTTTATTTCAATCATTTATGAGAAAAATTTAATAACATTTCGCAAAATATCAAATAATAATAAATTTTTTTCGAAATTAGAAGAACATTTAATAGGAATTATGCTTGTATTTAGACGAGACATTTAATAAATTAAAAAAAGAAATATGAAGATAATATTAAAAGAGCCTGCATAAAAACAGAACAATATCAATTTTACGACCATAAGCTGTATCAAAACAAATGAACCATTGCTACGTGAGTTTATGAGATAGTTCCTAGTTAAAACATTTTCTCCTAACTATAAAAAGATAAATAAACAAAGTTAACTTCAACATTTTTTCAACTTTACTTACTGGGTTTGAGGAGGGGCAGTGAGAGATATATTAACGTTTTCCTCAAAAAAATCTCCTTCACCAAGAAATGGATCAAATTCTTCTTGAAGACTTCCTTCCCGAACATCTTCTTGGCTACCGGGAGTACTATGTGAATGTCTTCGTAAACGATTTTCTAGTTCTTCTTTACTATGATCTGCCATGACCGTTCAATGTATGCATATTAAAATCATTCAATTTCCATAAGTTTATTGAGCACATATACAAGCTAATGAATGTAAAGTTATTAATGATCACATTTTAAAAATAACCCAAGGAATTTACAGCTGGGTTACAAGAAAGGCAGAGTAAAGCTGGTTCAGTTTAGATCTCTAAATACACTATATAACTTCTTTTCGATCAAAAACCCATCAAACTTTTCCATTCACAGACAAACCACTGACAGTTAATACAACGATGAACCGTAGTATATAACATGAATGAAAGCAAATTAATTGAAGAACTTCTCATACTATTTAACAAATCTGAAAGTAATGAATAAATTAATTTAGACATTCATAAAACAGGTTAAAGCATACATGTCTTACAAAGTTTAAAAAAATTTATAAATCAAGACTTTGAATAATATAATCACTTATACATTTTTAGTTTTAATTTTAGGCTTTTTTAGTTTCGATGATTTTAGCATTTTGTTTCCACTAATTTTATATGCCCGAAAAATTTTTAAAATTCTATGAAAATAAATTTGGAATGTTTCCAAGAAATAAATTCATTAAATAAATAACGAATGCTGCAAAAGCATGGAAAGAAACTGGCATCTTAGTTTATTAGATTGTGATGTTGATGTGATGAAAGTTTGATGGCAACCATGTGGTTACGCTTTAGTTTGTTATGCCGTTGTGCTCTGCCTAAATACTGTTTAAAGCATCGTAACTTGTCAATTAGAACTTCTTCTCATCCACCATTTTTAGATTACTTACATCAATCTAGAAAAAGAATTATATCCTTGACAAAACTTTCGCCGGAAATGTCATCAGTCACCACTAGAAATTTTCGTCTTCTATTCAGCACCGGCAAATATTATGATCAAAATAAAAAGTTAGGGAAAATACTTTTAGGGCAATCACTATCGAATTCTAAAAATAATTTTAAATGTTCCACAATTTCATCTTTATACCTCAATCGTTCATTTAAGAATAGATTTCTTTTATTAAGTAACCCCCAAAGAATATTATCAGCCTCTTATTGCTCCCAGAAAAATGACTCTGACGCTGATGGATCCGAATCAAGCGGCAACCTCTCTGATGGTGATGGTAATGATAGTGGTGACGAGATTGTGCCAGTAGATCCAAAATTACAAAATTCTGCCCTCGCCCAAGTGACTGTACCTGAAGTATGGCCTATTGTACCCGTCATAACTATCTCCCGTCAGCCAGTGCTCCCGAAATTTATCAAACTTATAGAGGTTTACTTTATCTTACTTTATTTATATTGTTATTCTTTAACTTTATATACATTGAAGTAAAAGAATGTTTTTTAATTATTAGGTTTCTGATCCAAATCTTGTAGAATTAATACGTAGAAAAGTTCGATTAAATCAACCATATGCTGGAATATTCTTGAGGAAATCTCACAGGTATTATAAATAGAAATAAATTACACTTATGCAATGTTGTAAACATATTTTAGATATTATTTAAATTAGGTTAGAAACAGTATGATAAAAGAAATTATATTTGCCCTTTTCATATATGCACAGTACTTTATTTTTCTGGTATTGAAGTACTTTCTTTTCCTTTCACATAATACCTTATGTTTTGCAATGTTACTGCTTGATTTATAATTTGTAAGAATAAAAATTAATTCGGATCAGTATATTATATAGTGATATTTCTAAAGTAACTTTTAGTTATTTACAAAGAAATCTTTCTAACTTGTATTTTATTCACATAGGTATTTTTTAAGGATAATCAATATTTTACCTATATTTTTTATTGCATAATCTAGTTTCTTTTATCATATATTGGCTGAATATTTGGTGCATTTCCATCATACCCCAGTATAATAATCATCATAAGGGAAAGAAAAATATTGCAATTACTGTCATAATTATTTGGCTCATGTATTGTTCAAAAATGCTTATAATTTTAGAAACTACTAAAAAATAGTGCAAATATTTTATTTAGATTTTATAAACTACAACTAAAAACTGATTTATCAAAGATTAAATATTGAACTGAACGCAGTAGCATGACAGCTTATATTGTGGCCAAGGCCTACAATGCTCACATTATTTTTCATGGCCAAGGGCTCTTGGGTGCAAAGCATATGTTTCAGTTTTGTTGTCAGCCTAATGCAAAAACCCCCAGAGTTTAGTTCCCAAACATGCTTGGTACTCAGTTTTATCGATTCATTAAAGAGTTGAGATGATTAGTCAACCCTGCCCAACCCCAAGATCAAACCTCGTATAAATACTATCAACATGAGTATAAATACTGTCTAACATAAAAGACAACTGGGCAATACAGTTAAATCAATAATGTAAATAATGTACATTTTTTTATGAAAACTCAAATTTTAATTGACTGGGCAGTGATACCTACCTTTAAAAAGCAGTTTAAACACAATCCGCTCTGGTACAACTGGCCAATAAAGCTAAATCAATACCATATATAACACACATACACTTTCTTGGCATGCTGAGAAGTTTATAAAACCTAAAACACATAAAAATAGTATAAAACTACAGCATAAATAAAACTGCAATCACTTTATATGTTTCCAGGCTCACTACTATTTCAGTTCTGACTATTGGCATATGCTTACTAAAACAAGTCAATACCTAACATGTTAAAGCATGAATAATCTTAAACGTTCTTAGAACTTGTCTTAACATGACTATCAAATTGTTCTGGATAAATTTATCCTAAATTTGCAAGAATCAAAGAAAAATACAAATGACACTAAAAAATAAAATTATGCTTGATGAAAGAAAACTGATGACATATTTTGGATTCTCTGTATGTAAAATTATATTAAAATCACTTTTTAGTTTTTTGCTGACTGATGGTTGAGTATTTAGCGTTCCAGATCCCCTGGCTGTTGGTCCTGGATTTGAATCCCATTTCAAGCATGTATGTTTCTCTTTCTCTCTGTCCTTTCTTTTGAGATGATGTATGAATCTGGCCCACTCCATAAACAAATTTATGCTGGTATGTCGTATGTAGTGCTACTCGCCTCTGTGACTTGGTTCACAGGTGCCTACTGGGATAAATGAGTAGCAATTTCTGGCATTGTTGTGGTGAATGGGTTAGTCCCCCAGGGCCCTCCATTATTAAAAAAACAATTTTCTTTGTGAAAAAAAATTAACTTAACCAGTGTAATCAATGAATTTAAAGCAAAATATTTTTTTCCTTGTGCTTCTTTGCAGGAAAAAAATAACTCACATATAAATCAATTTATAATTTTGTTCTCAAATAATAAAAACATGGGTAAACTTTTACTGAGTAAGTTCAAAACCCAAAATTTAAATTTCAGATTTATGACATTAAACATGTTTTTTAGAGTTAATTATTTTGACCAATAATTATAATAGCTGAAAACATTCAGATTAAACAGTTCTTAAAGGTCATCTTAAACATATTCTTAAAGGTCTTATTATTTGTGACACTTTTGCTGGTACATTAATGATGCAATTAAATTGTCTCTATATTCAAACAGTATATTTTGTAATATACAGTCTTAGCTTTTTTGTATTATCAGTTAAAATTTTCTTTCAAACTGGAGGAACTTATAAAAAAATATTTAAATGATTAATGATATGTTTGAACAAAAAATTTTTTATGTATATATTTGGCTGATTTTATTATAAATATTGTTAGTTATTTAACTTATGTTTCCTAATAAATTTCATTGCTATTTTCACATATGGTTTTTAAAAAAACAATATTTATTATAACATATTGTTTATATTCATTGAATCTGTTATTATTGAAACAGTTGCTATTTATCAAATGTTAAAATCTACTTAATGACATTGTTTTCCATTTTGTTTGTGATGGATGCAAATTTTTATGAATGAAAAAATTAAATTATAAAATTTTTCTGGTGATAGTATTTTAATAATATACTTCTTGTTTTACCTTGATTTGTATTAGCAATGATGAAGTGCCACAAAGTTTGGATGATATATACAATGCTGGAGTATTTGTACAAATTCAAGAACTCCAAGATTATGGTGAAAATTTAAAAATGATTGTCATGGCTTTTCGAAGGTAAAATTTTATTGCTTATAAAACCCATTCTGTACATTCTATCTGCAAAACTTATAATTTGGTATTCTATTTCAGAATCAAAATTGTGAAACAAATATCAGAAGGTAAGATCAATTTCTTTAACTTTGATTTCTTTTATAAATTTCATAAAATGAAAAATGATTAGATGATACTTATTTTTTAGTTCTTTTCCCATAGTTTCTTTTTTCTTCCTTTTATATGCGAAGTTTTTATAGACTCTTTAAAATTAACTTGTAAGAAATTTGCTGATTTTATCTTTCCAAAAAACATGTTTTCGAAACAGGATTTATCTAATGTCAAAGAAAACACTTGGTTTTAGATTTTCAGGCTAAATTTCCAAGATTATGTAGATTTAGAATCATAGGTTTGCTTTTTAATTATAGTTTAAACCCCATGCTTGTGTGCTGACAGAAGAAAGATTCCTTCTACGGCTATTAGGATGTCCTCTATAGAGACTCTTTGAATTGATGTTAAGCTACTATCAGGAGACTTAAATGTCGAGATCGGAAATGAATGGAATTATAAACCAACTGTAAGTGTACATAACCTGCATTACATTACCAACAAAAATGGTCTTAGGTTCACTGATTTTGCTGTAGAAAATGATGTGGTTCTTAGAAGCTCAATGTTGCCACATAGGAGCATACGTAAAATGGCATGGCTTTCACCTGATAATAGAACTTCAAATCAAATTAACCATGTTTTGATGAATGTCAAACATTCTAATCTTTTGGATCTTAGTCCCTATCATGGTATCAGATAATTATTTAAGAATATTTAAATTGCGAGCAAACATTTCTGGCTATAAAGTCTTCAAACAAATTGAATACTCTAAATGGAAAGACAATGAAATCAGAAATACATTTAGAGAGGAACTCAAAAATAAAATTCAAAATTTAGTTTTTTAACAATCTTATAAGTTTGAGGTCACAGTGGCAAACAGTTAATGAGAACTTGCTTATTACTGCAAATATTGACTTAGGCTTGGTTGAGGAAATGAATAAGAAGGATTGGTTTGATAATAAATGTAGATTGTCTATTGGAGACAAAAACAAAGTATATATGACCAAGAAAGATTTGCTAGAAATTAAGTGGAGGAATATCAACTGGCTTGATGAAAGGGAAAAAATTTTTTTTAAAAAAAGTCAACAATTTCAGGAGGATCTTAGGAAAGCTGACCATTTTGGAAGTAGTGGAGAAAGCAGAGCTTTCTATAGATGAGTCAATAATAGTCATCAGGATTTTAAACCTAGAATCACCTGTAGAAAGAGCACTGGTGAAATTCTAAGTAATTTTACCAAAATTGCAAAAAGGTGATTGGAATATTTTAGTGACCTTACTAGCCACCTAATATAATCTATTGAGGAGCACTTTCAAACTCAGCAAGGGATCAACTTATCTCCACCTTTGCTTGAAGAGGTGAAACAAGCTATAAAAAAACTTCAGCAAAATAAAGTGGCAGGTCCTGATTACATTCCTACTAAACTTTTGAAACCAAGTGTTCCTGAGCTAATTGATATTTTATTATGATTATCTTGTCTACCTAGGTCCTTTGGATTTAATTCTTGGTTTTTATGTCCAATTTTTAAAAAAAGGAACCCCACAATGTACTCATTATTGCAGTATCAGCCTGTTGAATGTTAGTCATAAAGTTTTCTCACATGTCACAGACTCACATGTGGTTGAAAACATTGTTGGAAAATATCAGTGAAGTTTCAGAAGGTGAAAATTCATGTTAACAAATCCTTAACTAGCACCAAATCCTTGAAAAATCTGGAGAATTCAGTATGAATGTGCATGAATTATTCTTTGATTTTAAGACAGCATTTGATTGTTTAGAGCAGTGAATGCTCTTAAGAGCTTTAAGTGACCTAAATATCCCAGAAATTTTAATCAGGCTTGTAAATTGACCTTTGAAGAAACTTTCCTGTGTAAAATTATGTGGAGACTTAACAAATTATTTGTATATTAAAAATGGCTTACATGGCAAAAATGGCTTAGTTTACAGCTTATGCCCTTGCTTGCTTTCTTTTCAACTTGGCCTTAAAATTGATTATTCATGATTCTGGTATTAATACCAATATTTTTACAAAGTCATTCCACATTCTAACTTATGCTAATGATGTAATTTTGATTGCTTGAACTAAAATGGCATTTAAGGCATTCTCTAAATCCTGTAATCTAATCAGTCGATTAGATTATGATTTTAAGTTATTAATATTATCATAAATTTTAGTATTTATATATATCCATTTTAACATTGCCCTTTTTGAAATTTTGGAAAAATCTATGCACCTATACAAAAAAAGTTATGTTTCAGTGTCAAGTTTTGTAAAAAACACTGAATAAAAAAATTTATTTAGGAACTTGCTCATTTTAAATGCTGAGAGACTAATATAAATTTTAGCTTAGCATAGCCATTCGCGACTCTTGCACCTAATAGCTGTAATAATCAATCATCATTTTTTAATTTAAATATAATCTATGGAAAGTATTCCTGCTAATTCACATTTTGATTGATTAAAGGCCATAAATAGGTTGGATTTAAGTGTTTTATAAATTTTTTTATTCAAATCTAGAAATAATTATAAATTAATGTTTACCTAAACCAGTAAATATACAATAAATGAATGTAGTGTTAGCAAATTAAAACAAATTAAAAAAGAAACCTATATTATTGCTAATGCAAGATTATTTATAATTGCTAATGCAACTTTAAAAATTCTGTTCAAAGAATATAAGTTGTTGTTGAAAGTATAGTTTAAAGACAAATTAAGATGGGAATGTAAAAATTTAATCGATCTAAATTTCAAAACTTTTATGTTGAGAAACTATTAAATTATTATCTTCTCTGTATAAAGCCCTATTGTTTCTTTTAAATATCTTCAATACCTGTAGAAGCAAATTACCATAATGTTGTGTTTAATCTTATACTTAATATTAATTTCATTTAAATTAAAATGGAACAGTTAAAATTTTAATGTGTTAGCAATTTTTTAAAGATTTTTAATACATTAGTTCTTTTCAGAAATATCACTTTAATATTTATTAACTGACGGATGTATATAAATAATGTGTATAACACATTTTTTTTGTGTTTTCCTATTTATATATATATATATATATATATATTATATATATATATATATATATATATATATATATATATATATATTAGTTTAAACAAGCTCTGTTTTATCTTGTAATTAAATTCATCAAAATGTGTTAATTGTATTAAAATGTCTCACTATTTGCTGAAAGTTTTCATCTTGAAAAAAAATATTTTCCATTGAGAAATAATCCATTATCATAACATTTGTGATGAATTTTGTGTTTAAAAGTAAAATATTAGTGAATAGATCATTTTGCTAATCCTTTAAGAATAGTCAAAGTTTTCTTAGACAAATTAATAATAATATTATAATAATAATAATAATTGATGATAATATTACAGAATTTGCATTTGAATAAATAGATCTAAGTAAAATGATTCTTAGATGTTTATTTTAACATGGAAATAAGATTTTAGATTTGTTATATACGCTATGTTTGTTTGTTAAGAAGAGTTCCTTTTCAACTCTAAGGTGAAAATTATTCAATGTGTTTAATACAGCATTAGATTTTTTTTCTGTAGTATATATAGATTCAAAAATAATTTTGCCTAAGATAATATTGAAATTAGTCATTTTTTGTGAATTTATTGCTTGTATAATCAAATTCCACTACTGGACATGGGAAAAGGTTGCAAATATGAAATCAGTCATTTTTTTCTGATTTCATATTTGTGTTTAAAAAAAATTTTAATTTAAAAAGTTTTTTAAATTAAAAATTTTTTAAGTGTGTACCTCATAAATAGTGTGCCTCATACCTAATCATTTTTATTTTATTTTTTTTAAAGTTATTTAATATATATATATATATATATATATATATATATATATATATATATATATATATTTTTTTTTAAGTGTACCTCATACCAAATCTACTGTAAACCTATTTATCTAGTTTCTAAAATATTTTTTTTCGAATAATATTTGGTACTCCTCAGTGCATAAGGAGCTAAGCATTATGCCTGCAACAGTTTGCATAAGTGCTTTACTAAGCATGTATTGTCAAAATAGATTCTCATGCATTTTTATTTAACTTTATATACTAATGTATGTAATTATTATTTTTATTCATTAATGTATGAAATACTAGAAGAAGTAACCTTTCTAAAATTGATCTTTTTTATCTGTTAAACATCTTGCAGTTTAGTTGAGAAATTATAGTATACTAAAATTTTTCAAATTATGGCCAAATTCTTAAATGTTTTGTACTATATAAAATTATTTTTTTAAATCATTAAATTTAAAATTCTTTCTAATCAATGTATAGAATAATTATATTTTAACTTTGTGTTTAAAAAAGTACAAATGTTTTGTGTTTAGAAAATGATGTTGATTCTCACAGAAGACGAAGGAGGAAAAATAAAAATAATGGAACATCTGCAATAATTGATGAACCTAAATTACAGAAGCAGCCTACAGATTCTAATTCTGTACTTTTGGTGGAAGTTGAAAATGTGCCTTGTGAGCCCTTTTCAAATACAATTGAAATGAGAGTAATGTATATGATATATTTTTTGTCATTTAGAGTAAACAGAGATTATGATTTGTTATTGCAAATAAATTATTTTATAAGCTTGTAAAAATTTCACTTATTTTACATACAAATAAAATATTTGCATGTAGATAATTATTTGCATATTTGATAAAAAAAATAATAATAAATAAAAAAATCAATTGTAAAAAATAATAATTTAACATGAATGTCTGTATCTTCTAGAAATGTTTGATTTAATTCCTGAAAAAATATTGAAATTTGATTCTTGTGAATCTGTATAAACCCTGTAATAAACTAGTATTTTTAAATCTGTTATGAATATTGCAGGGTAAAAACTAATTTCAAAAAAACTGTATAAAGGTATTAGGTTTTATCAGTTACTAATTTTTTTATACTATTTAAAGTCTTAAACTTAAATACCTCTTTGTCGATTACCCAGGCTAGAGCTCAATATCATTATTAAGGACTTTGTTTAATATTGTCATTACTTTTTTTCAGTATTGTTAAATTGAAAGATCTTTCATCATTAACTAAAATTTTTTAGTTTGACTTATGATGGCCAAAGTTCATATTTAACTAATCCCTTTGATTAAAATACATAAATGCTAAATAATTTTATGATAAAAAATTTTATTAGTACTAACATCAAACTGTTGATGAAATCTTTTTCTATAAAAGAATAAAATACTCTTTTAAATGTCTTTTGTATGAACGAATTCCTTCTTTTATTTGTACCAAAAAAATGTAGTTTCAGTATTTCTTTCATGCTTTATTCTTCCATGTTAGTATATCATAAGTGGTTCTTTATTTCATATACTTTATTTTACCTGTTATTAAGTTTTTCTGAAGTCAACCTTGTTCTAATTTGATTTTTTTTCTAAAGTACTCACACTTTCAATATTTTTTCATTATTGATGACAGTTGTGTTTATTTTTCATGCAATTGACTGTCATTTTAATTAAAATGTTCATGCAAGATATGGTTTTATCCTTTTTATTAGGGTCGATTTTCAAGTAATTAACATATTTCTTTTGTGATCATTTAAAAATTGTCTCTATTATTTAAATAAGAAGATTTATTTTCATTTATATCTTTTTTCCTAAGTATCCTTTAATAAACAAATTGATAACTATGTCAATTCAACCTTATATGGATTTGATTTTAAATCTAAGATGTAGATTTAAATCTAGGATGTCTCTGAAGATGATAAACACTACTTTAAAATAGAAACTAAGCATGAAATATTGAATTTTTTTGCAATTGTTTTCTATGTTTTTAAAAAAGCACTTTTCACAATACTGAATTGCAGCACCTCTTTAAAACATATATACCATCTTGGTGTTTGTTTATCGAATCGGCATTCAAATGGTCAAGTTCTGGGTTTTAATTCAACAGTTCCTTGATTTGATTCTCATATTGGGTATGATTTTTGTAATAATTCAGGCTACAATTTAATCAATTCTAATTTAACTACTCTTTGATAATCATTAACTTACAAACTAACAAAAAGTTGACTAGTGTGCAAGCGGAAAGTAAAAGTGCAATACCCATCTTCCATTATTCAACAATCACTGATTAAAATTGGGACCTCTATTCTGAAAAAAGGAAACAGTTGCAGTTGAATAGTTAGCATTCTTTCTTTTGGCTTAAAGTTCATGGGTTTGTATCCCACTTTAGACTTAGATGTTTGTAGTGGTTCAGAATTTACATTAAATTTTAAAGTATCAGTCTAATTAGCCCTCATATTCAAAAAATGACCATTGAATGACATAAAAAATGAATGTAATCCTACTAAGCCATGTATACTGGGGTAATGTATTAAATTATTTGTATTTGTGAAAATAAAATTTGTTGATGAGCTATCTCATTTTTCTTATTACTGAAATTTCTTTGATTGTAAAAAAAATATTAAGGAATATTATGAGAATGAAATTTTAGAGCTTGTTCAAAAATGAATGTATAATTATCATTTTATAAGGTAATTACAACAATTGTTGGTTTGAAACAAATATCTACTCATTATATTGATAAAATGATATCTTAAACACAAGTTTTCAGACTACATAAAATTATGGATTTAATTTTTAATTTGTTAAATTATGTGATTTTTTTTTTCCTTCACTATTCTACAATTGCAATATGCCTGGTATATTTCTGTGATGTTCATTGTTTTATTATATTTACATTATACACAAAAAAAGTGTTTTATAAATATTTTGACTATTATTTTATATATATTATGTTCATTGCACTGAAAAATTTCAAGAGTAAAAATAAATAAAAATGGTAAGTATAATGAATGTTTACAACTATAAATGAACACTTTGAAATACACACAAAACATAAAATAAAGCATGTAACTCTTAATAATTCCTTTTAATAATTTTAGTTTATAATGTGGATATTTATGTGCATTTCCATCTTTAAATTTAGCAATTCATTGATTATACTTTGTAGAAAGTATATTTTTAGATAAATAATAACTTTAATATTTGTAATAATTTTAATATTTATCACACATTGTATATTAAAAATAAAGTCATTCATTTTTATTATATTGCCCCAATCACATCCTAATATGTAATCACATATACTAAGTCTTTTATATAATTTACAGAATATGAACATTATTTGATTAAATACTTTTTTTGATGTTTTTATTATATATCTAATATTTTTGATTTTATACACTTTTTGTGTCCAATTTATAATACAATAAAGTGTTTACTTTGATGATTTTAATGCCAATTTTCTTTGCACAGTTTTACATTATGTTGAAATTATATATATATTAGCATTTATGTGTATGAATATAAAAATGTATGGATGTGTATATATATAGAATAAACAGACATTTTTTAAAATTTCTTTACAGGCATTATCTCATGAAATAACAAAAACAATTAGAGAACTTGTACAAATGAATCCGCTTTATAGAGACTCTATACAACACTTAATGAATTTTCAAAACCGCTTACTTGAAAACCCAGAATTTTTAGCAGATTTAGGTATTTGTTTATTTCATCTTTGAAAATATTTAAATAATATTAAATATTACTTATCAAGTAATATTAAATATTATTTGATGAAAAAATAATTTAAATAATAAAGTATTAATAACATTTGATATATTTAATTTTTTCCAAATTTAATAAATAAATATTTTATATTTAAAATAGATGTTTAATACATTTTTATGAGATTTTTTGCAATCATGATTTTAAATTTTATTTGTAATAAATCAATTTATTGTATTTATGCTAGGAAAAACAGAATTTTTTAAATGAATATATTGATATGACTATTTTTAAGACTTTTAAAAGCTTATATAAATTTAACTAAATGTATAATTTATATAAATTTATAATTGAAGAAGGTGTTTCATTTTAAGTTCATTTTAAAAGTAGAAAAGTTAAGCTATATTATAAAGAGTTACATATGCTCCTGTGAATATTTAATTATTAGTTTTTAAAATATATATATTTTATAAATAATTTATACTCTTTTGTTCTATCCAATGCAGGACACTTTGCTTAATATATTATTTTAATTTAATAATTTTTGTGTTACTTAGTTATCTATATATTTTAAATAAAAAATTAATTTTTATGTGTTTCTGTTTTTGAACAGCTGGTATTTTGAGTACAGCAGAAGCAGAAGAAATCCAAAAACTTATAGAGGAAACTGATGTAAGTTCATGCTTCTTTAATTTTTTATAAACTTGATCTATACCTTGATCTTGGCCTAGAGGTCGGACACTGCTCTTCAGATGTTTCAGGGTTCACTCACATGCACTGTTGAAAAACAGGAGATAGTTTTTGTGTTTCTGACTTTTTGCATGCCCATCTGTCAAATTTAGTGAGTACTGGGGAGTTTTCCATATTTCCTCTCTTGCAATGTGTAAATACATTTTGTTGTGTGTGAAACTCTTTCATAAGATTATTTATACCGTGAATCTTATCCTT
This sequence comes from Latrodectus hesperus, assembly GCA_037975125.1. Lineage (NCBI taxonomy): Eukaryota > Metazoa > Arthropoda > Arachnida > Araneae > Theridiidae > Latrodectus > Latrodectus hesperus. The sequence goes on along the minus strand of JAJQOW010000016.1, from coordinate 5,427,006 downwards.
TACTCCTGCTCCTTACCTATAAGGTTATCCATGACTGTAGTGTCAAGCTTGATTTCTTATTTTAATGCTTAAAAGAAAAAACTTAAAAAATTCAAAATAAACTTTTATATTCAATTAATTGTCAATGTAACTATGTTCCCAGTCTCATTCATGTTTTAAAATAATGTAATATTTTGAAACACAAACATGAATGACAACAATATTTTTTAATATTTTTTCAAGCATTATTCAATATAATTTAAATAGTCATTCAGGTTTATTTTTTATTTCCTTACATAAAAGAAATATGACTGCATTTTACAATGTTTTGGGTTCTTCTGTATTAAATTCTTAATTATTTGCTATGTTTTATTGCTGGTAAGCATTTAAACTAACAAATTTAATTTTGCTTTTAACAGGGTTCACACATCTTCTGAAAACTTCCTGAAATTACTTAAATTTCAAAAAAAAAATTTTTTTTAAGGGCCCTTGAAACTCCTGGGATTTTTACTTATTTTGTGCATCTAGTTATTTACTTTTTGTAAAATATTATGATTTTTTTTTTTGAGTTTTTTTGTTTTAATATTTTAAAATTTTCAATGAAATTGTCTGAAAATCTAATTGAGTATTAGCTCTTAATGTTATCAATGGACAATGACACAATTAATATTAGATTGTTGTATTCTTAACTGTTAAAATATCTAGTTCAGCCACAATAATTTCATTATAATCCAATTTAGTACTATTTAAATTTATGTGTGTGAAGATTAATGAAATAATCATCAAACAAGATCGTCATGTTGTGCAATCGGACAGGTGAATTTAATTGATTCTTTTTCTGTTTGCTTTTGTTTTCTTTATATGGTGTGAAATTCACTGATTATTAATATTTAAATATACTTTCCATGTCTCTCTTGGTGGAAATTGTGTATAATTTTAGGGAATCAGGATGAATTTGTTTATCAATGAAACAACGTTTGAAATAAATTATGTAATATACGGGGGGAAAGTGTCTTTTCAATGACCAGTGGATTCTGGAAAAGTTATGCAAATATTAGATTTTGCATGACTCAGAAAAAACACGTGCCCATTGGCTGCTTTGCAGAAGACTTCTGTATTTCAAATATCGGCGAATCAGTATCAGATCCCATATGAAAGGAAAAAAATATGTAGTTAGATCAGATTATATCTGTCAACAAATCTACTCATTTAAAAGATTTTTCTCTACTGCCATTACCTTTAAAGAATATGAACCCCAAGCATGTTTGGAAATTTTAGATTCATTTGTTTCTCAAAAGAAATTTTAAAAGCTTAAATTCTATAGGCCTTTAAAATTTTAAACAGGGGACTCAGCTACAGCTCTTGTAGCAATATAAATTGTCTCTTTCAAGCAACACCTCCAGACAGTGCTATAACAAAACAATTCATTTGTGCTGAAACAAAGTGTGCTTATTTAACAGTTCTTGGATTTGCATCTTATTTATCCAACTTGTGGAAAGAAAAGTTAAGAATGCTAGTAATTGTGTGCTTCTCTTTGATGAAAGCTTAAATAATCATCAGCAAAATTTTGCATATGTAAATAACCAACAAATGTGAAAATCTATTTAAAAAAATAGAAAAGCTAAGAATATGGGTAGGAAATTGTATAGTTTTAAAAGAGAAAAGAGGTTGTGTTATACACAACTTGCAGTACTAAATAAATTAGTAGATGGGAATCTATTGATGATGTTTAAAAACTCAAAATCTACCCTTTATTTTATACAATGTATAATCCAGTAATATAAAAAGTACATATTATTTAAATACATTTTTCTCTTATAGCTGTAAATTCATTGAATATTTTTGAAGTAATCATTAAATATAATTCTAATTTGAATGAAGAATATTCTCATTAATTTTGGCAATTATCTATTTCCATTATGTACAAATATGATTGAAAAATGTGGCATATACATAATTATATCCATATTAGGAACTATTTTTTAAATAAAATTAAAAAACATGAATGTCAATACCTCCTGGAAGTTTTTTATTTTACTCCTTAAAACTCCTGCAATTTGATTCTTGAAAATCTGTACAAACGTATTTTAAGATTTATTCTAGTATATTAGAATTATCTTACCACCCTAATCCCATTATAATTTCCAGAAGAAATAAGAACTGGCCATTAAAGTAATTATCTACATTCAATTGTGATACTTATAAAAATAAGCTTTACTACATTAAAAAAGAAATTTTGTCACAATTATGTTAAATACAACAGACTTGTCAAAAACATTATTTGATGTTATATGGTTTGCAATCAAACTATCATTCCAGCAATAAAAATTTTTCAAATTTCCTATTACTATATAATGTTTAAAGATTTAGGTGATTTTTCATTGTAAATTCATTGTTCTGGCATTGCATTATAGACTATTTAATGGCTTATGCTGCTGTAAAGCATTTTAGTTTCAACAACATAATTGCTAATTCATATATAGTGTACTGCATTCATGCATCACTAAAAAGAAAACATGGACAATATCTAAGCATCTACCTCAATAGGCAAGCATGTAAAAAGCAGGAACGCAATGTCTATTTTCATCTGTTCAACAGTGACTGGGATTAAACCCAAGACCTATTGCTCTTAAATCCATTGCATGAAAAAAGTGTGCAAAGGGAAAAACTGGATTATTAATGAATGTCATGATCTGTGATTTGGTAAAATTAACACTCCTCTGAGAATGTCTTGTGAACAAAGGGCCAATTTACCTAATGCAGGAAATGTGATTAAATCCTTAATCATTTTTTACTTTCTTATATTTGATTAAAATTAATAAATGATCTTTATTTTTCTTAATTAAATTTTCTTTCTTTTTTATCTGCAATGAATATTCATGCTTTCCTCTCATTTTTTACAGATTCGGGAAAGACTTCAACTAACTCTGAATTTGATTAAAAAAGAATATGAAATGGCAAAGTTGCAACAAAAGATTGGGAAAGAGGCAAATAAATATTTTATTTATTAATATGACAAGCCATTAGCTATATACATCAAATTATTTCCTTAATGTTTTTAAAAATTATAATTGTATTTCTTGATTTTCTTTATTGTTTAATAGACATAAAGCCACTTTCAATGAGTAAAGCATGATTTTTCATATTCTTTTCGTTTAAGTAGCTTTTTATTGTACATAGGTTGAAGAAAAGGTGAAAAACATTCATAGGAAATATATGCTTACGGAACAACTAAAAGCTATTAAAAAAGAATTGGGGTTGGAAAAAGAAGATAAAGATGCTATCGGTGATAAATTCAAAGAAAGATTGAAGGTTAAAATTTCATTTATCTTTATTAAGTATATGAATAAATACATTTATTTATGAAAACATTTTTTGTTTAAAAAATATTAGTCATAGATGTAATTATTTCTTTTATGCTCTTGAATGCCATTTAATATTTCATTATAGTTAATAATTCCTTACATTGTCAGAATATGAATTGCATTAATTTTGTTCAAAATTTGCTTTCCAGATTTATTGCAATATGACAGATGGTGTAATATACATTAGCAATTTTTTTCTTAAGAATGAAAAAATTATGTTTATCAGGCAATCGATTTTTATATTATAAAAAGCTCAACATTGATAACGTCAATGGTATTATTTTGATTCTTATAAATTTAGGTCTGGTTAGTATGTATTTAAAACCAGGAATTGATCTTACAGTTGTTGGCTTTATATTTATTACTTTTACCTAATTTTTTAAAACCCCTTTTCAAATTTAGAATTTTTAAAAATCTGGTTTTAATTGATTTTTAAATTTTGCTTAAAAAAAGGGGGGAATATTGTATATTTTTAATTTATCCAAAATTGCAAAATAAAATCAATATCAGTCGGTCAAAATATAAAAAATTAAATATGACAAGAAGATGTATACAAAATAGAGAAATCTTGAATAAGAATTTCAAATAATATTTATATTATTTTCACTAATTTTCATTTGTGTTAAGAAGATAGGGTTTTATAAAGCAAATTATCCACTGAATGGTGGCTAAGTCTTGTTTGTATTATGGACACTTTATTACAAAAATAAATATTATAAAAATATGGATTATACATGTTAATATATTTTTTAATTTTTCAATAAAAATATTTTAAAATATAAAATTGTATTAAAAGGGTCATATTATAATTAATTTTGATTGTAATATAATGGTCATATTATAATATTATCATATTATTTATAATATATCGGTCATATTATGATTAATTTTGATAGGGAAATTTTTTTTCTCTATAGAAATGCAATTCTAATCCTTCTGATTCTTAAAAGGATATTTTTACTGGCTGAAACACAGGAAAACTTATTACAATTTCCGTTATCTTATAACTTTCGTATTAAGTCGCTGTTTAATTTATAGATTTTTTTTATATTAGATTATAGAGTAAATAAATATACCTCTTGAATTTACATGATATTAAATTATTTAAACTACTAATCTAAATCAAAAGTATTTATTTTTAAATTTATGAAAATTGCCTCAGTGTCAAATTATTATTCCAAATTGATATTTTAATATGCAAAATATGATAACAGCTTTAAAATGCTTCATATCAAATTTTTCCTCATTCAAATTATTTTCTACCGGTTACTTCAAAAAATAAAAAAATGATGAATGAATGGCAAGGATTATGGTTTAAATAAATATTTTAATCAAATTAAATTACTGTTAGAAAAAAGTAATTTCAAACTTTTCCCCTTCCTTTCAGGAATTAACTGTTCCTGCTGCTGTTATGGAAGTCATTGATGAAGAACTTAGCAAATTATCACTTTTAGATAACCATTCTTCAGAATTCAAGTAAGTTTCATTATTAAAATATATTTCTCTTTTAAAATAAATAAAATGAAATCAGTATTAATTATTTTATGTGTGTTGCCATCAGTTCTATCCTTTGTGGACTGAAGGATGAAATCCCTTGTAACCATGGCATTTAAATAAAAATAAATCTTGCCATATATATATATATATGGCAAGGATTTTTTTTTTTGGGGTTTATATATATATAATTTTTATTTATAATGTACATTTTTCAATACTGCTCAATTTTTTTTCGAATTTATTACTAAAAAATTATTGGATTATTTATATATAAGTTAAGCTTTTTAATTACTGTAACTGTTTTGATATAATCCATTATTCCATCTAATTGGTTTGTAAATTTGAAATATTCTTATGCATTTAATCAACTTGAATAAAAATCACTGAAACAATCCTCAACTATCAATCAGCTTTCAGACCATTAAAGTAAAATTAATTTTACTGTGTCAGTGTTCTTGAACTGTGTGCTGAACACTCCTGTTAGCCAGGAATATTTATATATTTTGCTTACTCTCCAAGAAATCCTAGAGACATGCATTGGATGATCTTCAATCTTTAAAAGTCTTCAAATATACAATTTTATGCCAAACGTAGAAATATTGCTTTTTTCTTTACCCTCTAAGCATCCCATAGAATTGAACTCTCTTAAAGTTGAATCATCCCAATTAAGCAAAAATTAAGAAGACTACTATGATATTTTACAATATATAATTTATCAGAGATACATATACAATATATAATTTATTACAATATATAATTTATCAGATATTTTACAATATTGAATTTTCATTATATTTATTAAATTATAATTATTAATTAGATTATAAGATAAAAGAATTCCAAAATAACATTGTATTAAAAATTCTCACATTTTTGGGGTAAGATCATCCCAGAATACCCTAATTATCTATTTTATAATATACTTGTTTTCTGTCCTCTAATAAAATACTGTTTGTTCAAAATCTGTAATATATTATCAATCTAAAAAGTTTCTCAAAATTTTATTCACATGTAGTCATATTTATTGATAATTTTGTATATCATAATATAATCTATGTTTTTATAATAAAACCATTCATCCAAACCTTTGGGAAAAAATACATTAATAAATGTAGTAAATTTTTTTTCAATAACAAAATATAGTTTTTATATCCTAAGATTTCATATTTTTTAATTTCTAATCATAATGTTCAATTTATTATGCATATTGGGACAAATTTAATTGCATGTTACTAATTTTTAGATTTTTTATTTACCTGTTAACTTTATTACTTTAATTATTGTCAAATAACTTTGCATATAAAATTTCATTTTTAGTATTCGGTATAAAAAATCGGTTGTTGTATTGTTCAAGTATTTAATCAGTATCAGTAAAATATGTACTTGAAGTTTATTTGCAATGTCCAGTTTAATTTCAATTGATATTTAATTGCTCATTTTTTATATATACTTGTATTTAGGAAATATTGCATTTACTGTTGTATACAATGCACTTTTCTCTTTAAAAATAAATCAAAAATTAAATGCATCTTATATGTTGATATTCAGTTTTTGATTACATTCATTTCTGGAAATTTCTTCTATTAAGAATTATGTGATTTTTTCTTATTTTTTGTCTGGGGTGTAAGAATTTAACAATTGTGTAAAGTTTATGAATGTGCATGCATTGTCAGTGATGATCACAGTGGATTCATTTAAACTTTTAATTCTTTGTGAGAAGTTTTTATTTTTCTATTTTCTTAAATTTATTAGCAAATTCTGTCTCAAAAGCAAAGTCAGCATTACTGTAAATCAGTATCTGAATCCTCATATAAATTATGTGTGATTGCATATGCTAAAGAGCATGAAAACAGGGCTGTAGAAAGGCATTTTGGATCCCCCATAGTGGAAAAAATTATTAGAACTTGGACTGAATTAGGAACAGGATCTAAAAATGTATCATATTATAAACATAACCTATGAAAGGGGACTGCATGGTGACCTGAACTTGAAGCAGAATTGAACACTTGAATTTTATATCCCAGAAAGAAGGTGATTTCCAATGCCTACAAAATTGGCTATTGATAAACTGATATCAACTGATAGAGGGATTGTTAATTTTACTGTGTAAATTACAATCATTTATTGATATGTTTAAAATTTCTGAAAAGAAACCAATCATGTATATATGCATACAAAAACAAAATATCGTGAAATATGCCAATTGTATAAAATAGTAGTGCACTGGATGGTACAAAAGACAATTTATTGTGTGCGAACTCAGATACTGATTTAGCAGAGGCTTCAAGTAAATCCTCATTTAGATCTGGAGATGAGTGTCTTGGTTTCAATGAAAATTAAATGGCTGTTACCCCCCCCCCGGATAGATTTATTTTTGCAGACAGTATACTTTGTTTATGTATTACATTAAATTAACATACGGTTAATTCATGTGAACAGTAATGAAGTATTATCTTTCAAAATGCATATCAAAAAGGGTTTGTCTAATATGCTGACAAATATTGTAAATTTTTTTAAATAAGTCTTTTCTTGTTTTTTCATAGTTATTCTGATCTTCTGCAAAAATTTCCAAATTATCAATCACAAGTAAAATAATTCATTGGCTTTTTACAATACTTTTAGTGTAACTCGCAACTATCTTGACTGGTTGACAAACATACCTTGGGGCAAGATTAGTGAGGAAAATGTAGATCTTGAAAAAGCTTCAAAAGTGCTGGAAGAAGATCATTATGGTATGGAAGATGTCAAGAAACGAATATTGGTAATTGCTTTTTTTAAATTTTGAATATTCACTGTGTAAATAGTTCTTGTATGTCTATTGAATGGGATTTTCTCAAACAATGTTAAATTGTTTTTAATATACTTACATTTTAATTAAATTTCACAATTCTAAGAATTTCTATATTTGATTGTGAGATACTGAATATTCTTTTAGTCAAACATATTACATTATCGAAATTATTTTTCCTTCAGAATAAAAAATGTTGCTTTCCTTATATTGTATTTATTTTTTTTTTCTAATTTTCTGTTAACTCTGAATTTTATATTTAATTTAAAATGCTTTTGTTTACTATTACAATGTTAACATGTTTATGTATATATATATGCACAAACCAATATATGAGTTATATGGATGCTGTTTCACTCTCAGAAGTAATTCTAGTAGCTAATTGTATATGTGAAAATATTACCGTCTTACGAGCATTATGTCTGATTCAAGCCATAGGCATTTATTTTATATCACCATTTTGATTTTAAAAAGAGCACTATTAATTGTTTATTATTCATAAAAAAGAAATGTTATAAACATCTATATAATTTTCTGGAAATTTTTCTCCAAATTTTTAAAACTTAGATCTTACTCTTTGAGCACTATAAAAGAAAATTTTTTATAAATTTCTGATTTAAAGACCAGATTATGATGAATCTATCTATATTTCTTAATTAATCAGCATAAGATATTTTTTGAAAATTAATATAATTTTATAAATAAAAAAACATTAAATTAATATATAATATATATTGATATTTCTACCCACTACTAGAATTGTTGCTTTATAAAATTCGCAAATTATTATAAGCAGTGTATTATGTAAAATATTTTAATGTAGTGCTTAGAAAATGTATATACTATATGAAAAATAACAATTTTATCATTTCCACTGGAGGATAATGTGTTTTGAACAATTTATCATGAAGATAGATTATAACCTGATTATTTATAATTATCAAATAGTTTTTTTAATATCTATTCCTTGGCTCAAAACTCTTAGTCACTCAAAATTGTTTTGAATATTGTAATTGGCATGTAATGAAGCAGATAAGATACCTGTGTTTTATGAATGAAATGTGTTTTATTTTCTGCTGTCTAATCATACATATCAAAAATTTTAATAATGGTTATATCCAGAAAATAAAACTTGATGGAAGTATAAATCAGATAAACAGTATTTTTTACAAATTTTCATAATATTCCTGAGCAGTTTGAGTTGATAAGTTGTTTAAACATCATGTCCATTTATTTTATTTGTTAACCTATTTGTTTAAAAAATGTATCATTTCACTGTTAAATATAAAAAAATACATTTAACAAAACAATACTCTACTCAGTTAATCGTTTTAATCAATTTGACTTCTCTGTTGTTTTTTATGACACTTGGATAACCCAAGTTCACTAGTCGATGGCTATGTCAAGTTAAGTCAGAAGGATGCATATTTCGCTTTAAACAGAGCACCACAAAGGTGAAGTATGTCTTTGCTCTGAGACACCTCCTATAGATGGCACTACCTGAGGATCCACTACCTCAAATTTGACTTTGATATGGAGGGAGAATAAATTTTCTCCAGACCATTACACCCATGGTAATTGCTCATCGATTGATCAGAGGACTTTTCTATTACACAGATTTAATGAACACATATATCACATGTACTTAGTGTGTCTTAGGCAGCATTGGGAATCGAATCTAGCCCTTCTGGATAGAAGGCCGGTGCTACGACTTGTAGGCTACCACTGCCCTTTTAACTTCTCTAAAGACATTAAAGCATTTCTTTCAAAGATATTTCCATTTTCTTTAATAAACACCTATGGTGAATCTGCATTTCTTACATCTAATATACATAATTATAATTCAAATTTCAAAACTTTTCAGACAATAGTTAATTAATATTTTTAAATATCAGACTCCTTTTGTGATCATTTTAGATTTTGAATTTTTATTCACTTGATTTTAACATTTTTGTATTTGCCCTTTCAAAAAAATAATAAATAAATTTAATTTGTTCCTCTAAGACATGGGTATCATAAGTTGTTATGGTTGTAATCATAACAAAAAATATATTTATAAATTCTTCTATAATCTGCAATTATAAATGCTATTTTTAAAAAAATGTTATTCCTAAAGTGAATAAAAACATAGAAATTAAGATTTTCTTAATTCCTCAAAAAAAACTTTTTTAATTGTCTATGGTTGTAGATTTTGAAGGATTTTTTTTTGTTATAATTTCTAATGTTTTTAAGAATATCACTGCTTTTTGTAGAATATAAAAAGGGAAAATTGTTTTGTTGAGTATTTTGTTATTCCTTTACAATATTATTTGCATTTTTTTTTTTTTTTTTTTTTTTTTTGCAAATTTTCTATTGTTTTGATTATATACATACTTTTTCTAAAATAAAATTTATGCTAGTAGCATTTAAAATGTCCTTGTATTCTTATTATTTTAAAATATCATATAATCTGCATCATATTTTATTATATATTGATTTAAATTCTTTTCAGATATATATATTAACCATGTTTATTTATTTTTTTAAGGAATTTATGGCAGTGAGCATACTTAGAGGAAATACTCAAGGAAAAATAATATGTTTTCATGGTCCTCCTGGTGTTGGTAAAACCAGTATTGCTAGATCCATTGCTCGAGCTTTAAACAGAAATGCAAGTGATATTAGTATTAAAATATTTTGAATTTGGTATCAGTAATTTTAATTATATTTAAAGTAATTATATTTATATTATTTTCTCAGTATTTTAGATTTAGTGTTGGTGGAATGACAGATATTGCTGAAATTAAAGGACACAGGTATGTCAAAATAGATTCTTAATTATTTGTTATAAATTTGCTCTAATCTGGCAATTATAATTATTGTACATTTGATTTAGAGTAGAAAATTTGAATAGGAAAGTTGATGTCTAAAGCATATTTTTAGTATATTTGCCAAAATAACAATGCTAAAATTAGAAAATTTGTATATTCAGTATGTATATATATATATATATATATATATATATATATATATATATATATATATATATATATAATTTATATTTTCACTCATAATAAATTAAACTTGCTTAATTATGCCATAAACTTTCATTTGTTTGATAAAAAGAAATAATATTTATTAACAAAGAAGTAAATCAATGTACCTTAGTAAAAAGGACTGTTTTAGAAGATATCAAATTACAACTTATTTCTTTTAAATGTACTTGAAAATAAAGATTTTACTGTTTTAAGATTTATTGAATTTTCTTCATAAAAATTTAGCTTTTATTTAACTATATTTTTGTAAGGTGAATCTAATCTTATTTCACTGTTGTATAACACTGTATTTCAAGTACAGAAAATATATTTTCAATGTTTTCTTAACTTTTAAATTTGAACTGTCTAGAATGCTGTGTATATACATTGTGGATGTGTGTATTATGAATTGTATGTATGTTATTAGGAGAGATGATTAGATGGTAAAGGTTATATAATAATTATTAGCATATTTGATGGACCAGTGTCTTTTTAAATTATTTTATCACAGACACAAACATACATAACTAACGATACAGTGAAAAATTCTTGCTCAAGAAACAACCATTCTCCTCAATTCACAAACTTAATTTGATATATTCTGTACAATATCACAATGACGTGCATGCATGCACAAACATACTGCCCGCCATTGCAATGTGAAACATTCAATATTTTTACGTAAGTATAAATTTTACAAAATATAAAATAATTTTGCATATTGTAAATTAGCAAAATAACATTATACAAATAGTTGAAGTGCAGAGTATATAAAGTAAATAATTAACATTATAAGAAAAATCATGATAAATTTACTAAATTTAACTTTGCTAGTAAAACATTATAAAATATTTTGCTTCATTTTTCTAAAGTATATATAAATATATATTCTAAAGTATACACATAATTTGGATATTGGTCTTTTAAATGTGCCAGATTTTTTTTTTCCTGATATCCACAACATGAATATTGTTATCTTTGCCATTATATACATTTTAATATTGTGACCTAAAAGCCATTTAGAACTACAATATCATAACGATCTGTACAATATCATTGAGCATTAGTGTAGGTTAAATTTTCCTCTCTTGAGATTACATAGTTCGTACAACTCCTGGAATTAAAAAAAATTTTTTGAGGGCCCTTGAAACTCTTGAAATATTTATTTACCTTATTTTCTAATATTATAAAATATTTTTTAAGAAAAAAATAAATGTATTGAGATACATTTATGTTTTCTTAGAAAATATTATAGTTTTTTTGTTTTAGTATTTAAAAGTTATCAATGAAATTGTTCAAAGACTTAATTGAATATTAGCTCTTAGCTGGTGATGCGGTCGATATTAAATTATTATATTCATAACTGTTGACTAAAATGAAGATTAGTTCAGCCACAATAATCTCATGATGATCCAGTTGAGTCAGGACCAAATGTAGTATTTAGATATATGAGTGTGAAGTGAGGTGAAAGAGTAATCACTAATAAGCCCATCATGTGATGCAATGAGACAGGCAATATTAATTTATTCTTTTTCTACTTGTTTCTGTTTTCTTTGTATTGTATAAAATTCAATAAATTTTAATATATAAATAAAAAAATGTTTGAATTAAAATATGCATTCTATATCTTCCTTAGTGAAAATTGTGCATAATTTCAGTGAATCAGGATGAATTTGTTGGTACATCAATAAAATAAAGCCTAAAATAAATTATTTAATATGCCAGGGGAAAAATGTCTTTTCAATGACCAATTGACCAGGAAATGCCATACAAAAATTAGCTTTAGTGTTGATCAGAAAAAAGGAATTTCATAATTTTGTGGAAGAGTTTAAATCATCACAACCGACATTAAGATTTCAATGATTGTAATGATGAGAAATTGTATCCTATAATTGGTAGAATAGATGCTTCTTATTTTAACTTATTCTCAAATAGAAAAAATTATTGCCAATTACGGAAAGTAGTTAATTTGCTTTTACTACTTTCTTTTGGTCAAGTATCTGTTGAACATGGTTTTTCTGGGAGCAAAAACTTGATACCAGAAAATTTAAATAATCAATTGTAGCTATGCTTATCATCAACAATTATATCTGAAACATAAGACCCATTTAGTTTTACTGCTGGTGCCAGGTAAAAGTATAAATTATATTTAGAGGAACTAAAACAGCAAAAAAATTAGAAGGAAAAGTAATAACACTAATTAATCAAAAAAAATTATTTTAAATTGTAACTTTAACTGAAATATTAAATATGTTTATGTAATAACTTTTTATTCTATGAAATTTAATGTGTGTCTAATGTTTAAACATTGTATAGGAGAACATATGTGGGAGCAATGCCTGGAAAAATCATTCAGTGTCTGAAAAAGACAAAAACAGAAAATCCTCTTATATTGATTGATGAAGTATGTAGAATCCTAATTTAAAACAGTATTTTTATCTATAATTATCTAAAAAAATACAAGTCATATATATATAATTTATATACTGATATTATACAATTGTAAAATATTTAATTTGTTTTTCCATTTGCATTTAAAATTTGTTTGAATAACAAATTAATTGCATAATTGTTTAAAATATTAACATTAAAGTTTTTAATTATCTACTTCAAATATTTATTATGATTTAACAAGTCTTGCTTTTTAATTGATAAGCAACCTTCTTTTAAAATAAAAAAAAGTCTTAAGTATCTAAAATGTTTGAATATTTTAATATTGTATTTCAATGAGATATATAGATTGTGTAGTTGCCATTACATACATTAAACTTTTGATTATCAGAGTGCAAATTATCAGTTTTGCTGATATTTTGTACCTTTAAAGATGTTTTATTCTGAAAATTTTCTTTAACTTTCCTTGAAAAAGAAAAAAATAAAATAGCATACAGGAATTTTCATATGAACTAAATTAAAAAATTTTGTTAACTTTTTAATTAAACATTTGTTATCATTATATTGTAAAAAAAATATTATTATAAATAAATGATCACATCTAAGTTATCAGTTTTTCAAATGTATATACATATTTGGGCATTAAACACCATAGATAATCAAGAGTACAGCATGTATATTTTTTTTTATAAATTGATGTAATAAAAACTATGTAATAAGTATTTCCATTGAAAAATATGTCATTTATTCATGCGGAAACAACTGAGGATTAAATCATTGTCTTGTTACAGTTTTAAAATTTCATTAGACTATGATTTGACTGAACATATGTTTACATAAGTTTGTCGTAAAAAAATCTGATCATAAGTAACTCATACATGACCATATGCTTTCAGATGTTACAAGTATACTTTGTACTTAGCCTGACTTCTACATTTTTTTATTTTATTTTCTTTTTGTTGATGGAATTTATTTTTTTATTTATGTATTTATTTACTTATTGAAAACATCCCCAGTATTTTGCTTGCAAACAATGTGGTTTAGTTTGGAATGTTCAAAATTCAGAAATACTTACACTTAGTAAGATTTTTTCTTTTATGCCTGGGCATACTTTTAAAATAAGTATTTCCTGCTCTTTGATGGTTGTTGTAGTTTGCAAAGTAAAAAAAAAAGGGCATTAAAAAAGTTATGTTCTATACATGAAAAATGATATATGTAAGATTTTCATCATTGGAAAGAGATTTTGCATGTCATTTATGTCAGTTTATTCATGATGAGTATTTAGAAAATAATTAATTTTTTTTTTAATATTCAGGTGGATAAAATTGGACGTGGTTATAATGGAGATCCCTCTTCTGCACTACTTGAAGTCTTAGATCCAGAACAAAATTCTAATTTTTTAGATCACTATCTGGATGTACCTGTAGACTTGTCTAAGGTAATTAAAATTCAAGATTTAGAATAAATATTTAATTTGTAGTTTTTTTGTCTTGTTTGTTTTTACTAAGCGATGTGTGAAGAATTTCTTTTTACATTGATTTATGTTTAAGTTTTGGTTTTTTATTTATTTCAAAGTATTTTAAGAGTAAGATTGTCTAGTTAAAAATACCATAAATATATTTGATTGAAGCTTTCTATTGATTCTATTTATGGCTTTTTTATATTATATGAAAATATCTTTATTTAGTTTTTTTTCTTATCTTAGATGATTAAAAATATTTATCCCCATATTTTAAATTATGTTAGATTTTTAAATTTATGTAAATTATTTATAACCTTAAAAATAATTATGTATGTTTCTTATAAGAAATGTATAATTTTAATTAAATGTGGGTATGTGAGTGGGAATTGAAATTTTTAATATTTAAAACTAAAATAAAAATTCATACTTTTAAAATTAAAAATCCAATTTTAATATATGCTTTCAGTACATAGCAAAATGTCAAAATACCGTAAGGTATCTTTGTCCAGAATCATCCCAAAATATTAGCTTTTTAAACACTGAATCCGTGATTCATTTTGTTTGTAGAGGGGTGCATCGATAGCCTATGTATGATATATGTGAGTTGCACTTGCAGCTAAATAGTTAGCATTTTGTCCTTTGGTTGAAGGGTTTGATTCACACATTGAAGTTGGATGTTTGTAGTGGCTCAAAATCGTCTTCAGACTGTAGATCCTGGTTTAATTGGCCCTTATACTCAAAAAATTAGCTTTGAACAACAGACAAAAATCCTAATATAGATGATTTTGTACAAAGGAAAATAATAATAAAATAAAAATTCAAATGTCTCAGTAAATGTTTGCTCAATAATTTAAAGATAAATACTTCTTATTTCATGCATAATTTAAATGAAAAAATTTATTAATTATGAAATCATGGTTTGTATCTTAATCTTCACTGAGATTTACATAAAAAAGATAGTAGTTAATTGTAAAAGAATATCATATTCAATCAATAAAGCTATTTTTTTAAAAAATTTTAAATACTTTAATGTGTTAGAAAAGCTGGCAGTAGCATGATTTTTATATAAATATTATTTATATTTAATATTTTTATATATTTCATATTTTTTATATGAAAATAGTACTTTTCTTCAAAAAATTAGCCACTATTCACAAATGACCAAACAAATGATTCGCTAAATTAAATATGCAAATATTTGGTTATAGTTCATACAAGCAACTTATTCAGTGGTGTACCATTATGTTTTATGATTACAAATGTTATTTGCATTATCCTAAGTAAATTGAATTTAACATAGCAGTTATTTCATCTAGTGTCATTTACTTGTTAATAATACAATGTGTAATGTTGCCTATGTTATGTGTTATGAATATATATACTCTGTGATATATTGTTTAAAAAATCATATTTTCTCATTAAATGTTTAACTTTTTACCAGAAAAATACTTTAAACAGTAAAAGAAAAATATCATGTACCCACTTCCACTAGGAGGGCAAACCTCTTAAATTCCTTATTTTTTACTATGTTACTTTGGTTCTTTTAAAACCTCTACTGAAACAAGACATTTCATTTTGAAATGAAGTTATCAAATGACAATTTAAAAAAAAAGTTATTTCCATTTTTCTGCCAGTGATTTACCGTTTTCTTTACATAGTCAGAATATTTGATGACAAATGGTATCATATTTGTTATAAATCTCATTTACTGGAATGTTCTTATCCATGTAACCTCAAAATTCTACTGATTTGGTAGGTTTGCAGAACTGAGAAGTTGTATGTTTTAGCTGTACAATGTATACCTTTTCCTCATACCACAGTAAAATTAGTAAAATATATGCTGCATATACATGTAAGGAAGAGCAGAAAAGGATTTATGTTGTCTAAATTATTTATTTTAAAAAGAAGCTTTCTGATCAGAACCTAAGTTAAGCTGTTTTCTTTGATTTTTCAAATCTATTTCCATCTACTTTAAATTGAAATTATTTCTGTGTAAAATTTGTTAAATTTGATGAATAAAGTGTAACTTTTGTTTAATGGTCATAAAAAGAATTGGAAATAGTGTATGAGTGAAATTTGGAAATTTCATGTAAACATGAAATTTGCATGGTAATGAGGGTAAATCCTTGATTTTATTACAATTAGCTTATTCTAAATTAGAAATATAATTTTCCAAATAAAAAAATTTATTTTATGGAAACTTTCTAAAATTGTAATTGCTTATAGGTTTAATTATAGACTTTATGATTTTTAATCTGTCTTTTAGAAAATGAATTATTAATTCTGAAATAATAGATGCTTGTTTTTACAAACCCATAGGAACAAGTAAAACAGTTTTTAAAAAGAAAATAAATAAAATAGAAAAATAATATATTAGATTATTAAGATCTGATTTTATATCAAACTACTTTTTTTAATGTAAGTAAAATACTATTAAAATATTATTTAGAATACAAAATAAGAAACACATTCAAAATAAGATTCATACTTATGAACAACAACTTACTTTTATTGATTGCATTTCACCATATAGTTTTCTAAAGCTCAAACCATGTATTTAAATTTTTGGAGCCGATTATTTAATACTTTGAAATCTTTTATGTTCAGCTTCAGAACAAAATAGTTGGATTTCTCCTTAGTGATATTATCAGCAACAGGAATGTTCATTCCTCTTCTTCTTTCTTCATTCTTTTTTTTTTCATTCATTCTTTATTTATACTGAAGAAAAGAAGGAAAAATGACAAAAAGGGAAAAGATCAAGAAAAGAAAAGGTAAGAGAAGATGAGAATGAGGAGTTCATAAACATTCTTTTGAAAATTCCTGGATGTTCTGAAGTTAATAATGAAGATATAGAGAATAGATTATGAATCAGACCCTGGATTCTAAATTGTAAATGATAAACTTATTGAAAGTGTTGAGGAGCATGACCTTAATGTCCAAGTTTAAGCATATCTAGGACCAACAATTAGTGAAGCATTTGTCTTCGTTGAAGTGCATAGAGTTTCAGTCCAAGTGTAACTACGAACAAATTCTTTTTGTCAAGAGGGTGCACAATTTGGCTGCCCAAAAATGTACGAAGGCGGGGAAACTATTTACTGTGACCAAGACAATTAGCAAGCAATGACTTTCATTTACATCACTGCCCATAAATACTGTATTAATGTCAACATTTATGAGTACTTTAACATGTAAAAGTGTTACTTTTTCACTTAATTGATTAAAAAAAATTTTTTTTTAAATATGATTTTTTTCTCCCACTTTCAGTGTACAATAACCAAATTTTTGATTATTCTAATGGGGTCTGCTCTCAAATGATTTGGGTAATTGGAGTTCTACTATATTTCCCAAGATTGCCATTAGAAGTATTCTATTTATGGAGTTTTTATGCACTTGTCACTGTTGAGGAATATATCATAAAAATTTTTATTTCAATACAAATCTGCTCGCTTATTTTGTGAGTTCAATATCATATTTTTTAAAATATTTCTGAAAAAGAATCATTTAAACTATTTAAATTACATGCATATATCCTTAGTTAAAAAAGAAATTAATTTCTACTTAATTGTTTGTTTGTTAATATTGCACTCCTTTTCTTACTTTTTAATCTTTCTGAAAGAAAAATCTTTAATGAAATTGTTTCTCTTTAAGGTTTTATTTATTTGTACTGCAAATGTTACTGATACTATTCCTGAACCCTTGAGAGATCGAATGGAAATGATTGAAGTTTCAGGATATGTTGCTGAAGAAAAAATTGCTATTGCTGAGGTTAATTTGAATAATTATTAGCTTTAATATATATTTTAATTTATTTTATATATTCTCTTAATTATGTTTATATATTTTTCAATGCTATTCTATAATTATCAATTAAATACTAAAATAGCATCTAAAATAATAAATAAAAAATTATATTTGATAATATGAATATATAAAAATAATTTTAAAAAAAGAACATCTTGTTCATGAAAAAGAATATTTATAAAAATCTTTATCCTTTTTTGGTTACCTGAAATTTGATATGAAAGTTAAAGAAAAATATAAACCAGTATATTGCAACTCATTATGTGTTTATCAATAGTGCTCCAAACCAATATAGATAAATTAAGCTTTTGTTCTCATCATGTTATAATATCAGCTTCATGTGATCCTGCAAATAGAGTCTACACATCCTTTAAAATCTGATGATCAAACTGAGATTGAGAGAGAAAGTAGCTAAATATTTAGTACTCTGATCATCAGTTCAGTAGTGTGCAAAAAATAGCTTCAATGAAATAAGCAAATCAAATTGTCCTTTCTCATGAAATTAAAGAAATAAGGATGTATCATCAGCGAACAACCCTGTTTTTGTGACCATATAAATATTGCACAAGGTAAAGTAATTAGGTGATTGAGATACTTGTGCAGTGCTTGAGACAAAAATTTAAAATTGTACATAACTCGTACTGGCTTATAGGATTTTACCTACAAATTTTACAATATATAATATATAATTACAATATTACAACAATTACAATATATAAGTACAATAATATACAAATTTTACAATATATACTTGGCAAATTTTATAAATATAAAAAAACTCTAAAAGTCAATGCTACCATTCCTACTCAGTCAGTAAAATGTACATAAAATTTTTTTAATTAATCAAAAGAATACAAAAATTTTAAAAATACATCCAACAGATATTAATAACTGTGCTAATCAACAATATAAATAACATGTATTTTTATGAAAACTCTATTTTCAATTAACCGGGAAGCGATACCCATCATAAAAGACATCCATATTAATGCAATCTAAAATGGAAGGTAACCTGGTAATAAAGCTAAATCAATAACATAAATAACATACATTATAAAAACTCAGTTTTCAATTAAGTGTGTAGTGGCACCCACCTCAGAAAAATATGTATGTTAACAAAATTTAGCACTGGAGACACCGGGGGATGAAACTAAATTGATAACATAGATAGAATTTTTTTTAATTTGAACTCTAATTAACAAGCATTACAATTTTCAATAAACCTGAATGCATATATGTTAAATGTCTCTACCCAGTACTTAATAAATCACACAAATTATTACATATAGCAACAATTTTAATCGAATAGCTCATAAAATAAAATTCACCTAATAATCACTTGAAAAAGAATTTAAAATATTAAAATTGAAAAAAAAAGGAAATTCAATTTATTACCATCCATGCCTTTTATTAAACACACGTAAGTACAGAAATTCAAATTTTTTAATTTTATTAAATTTTCAAATAAAACTTCATTTTTTTAAATCACAACTTCAAACACAAGCATGATTCTAAATAAGATGAAACACACATGCATAGTAACACACAATCATAAATATAAGAAGCAAAAAATAGCAATAACTTCAAGGGATACTGTAACTCCAAACAAATTTTGTGCATCCATATCATATATCATAAAATCGCAAGTTACATCACAAATTTTCAGAATCCATTCTGGCGCAGTAATCTTCATACATATATGGATGGGCACATTAGCCATCCATACTGGCTCATAGGATTTAGCCACTTTATGGAGTAAACTTTCAATGAATCATGCTAATAATGGGTTAAAAAAAATTCTGACAAAGATAAATATTTTATAATATATTACTATTCATTTATAAAATAGAAGAAGTATTTGATTATGTATTACATATTCTAGTTAATGATTTAAAAAATGAAAAGATCGTAAAATTAAAAGAGATCTAAAAATGTTTTAGTAATAAAAATTTATTTCTTAAAGGAAATATGTTTATGAATCATTTTTAAGTATACGTATGACTATAATTGCATATGCTAGTTGTGTAAACTTATTATCTATAATAGTTAATAAACAAAATGAAATAAAAATATTTGCTTTATTATACATTTTTGATGTCTTATCATTTTTTAATTTTTTTTGTATTAAAAGTTAATTGTTTGAAGTATTTGATATGCCTTCTTTGAAATATTGCCTAAATTCAGCAATATTTTTTATTTTTAACCTATGCAATAGAACTATTTTATTTATTTTATAAGCCTGATTGATATTTTTTAAATGAATTTCTTATATTGTTAAATCTATTAACATTAAATAGCAGACTTTCAAAATTTCTAAGTATGCTTGAATAGTATAAATATATTGATTGAGATGAAATTTTATAAATACTTTAACATAGTATTATATTTTCATACTTGCAACAACCTATAAATAGTTTAAAATAAATTTGATTTTTTTCCCCAGCAATATCTAATACCTCAAGCTCGAGAAGCTACAGGTGTAAAAGCAGAACAAGTTACAATAGAAAAAGATGCATTGCACAGATTAATTAAAGCATACTGTAGAGAAAGCGGTGTGCGAAATTTGCAAAAACATATTGAAAAGGTAAGATAAATTGAATTGTATTAAAACATGTTAATAATGTCAATAAACTTTAATTACAATTATTTTTTAGTTTTATTTCCAATTGACTATCATTTAATTTTATCAGAATTATAATCTCCTCTATGGCCAATACCATTTTTTAACTTACTGAACTGAAAGTTGAATGTTAACCCTCTAATATTCTATTCAATATTTTCTTTGTGGATTTAAGTGCATCTCAACTGTGGGTATTTGCTGTAGCTGAGGGTCCAATTTAAACTGTTTATTTGGTCAGTTAGACCTTATTTGTAACAAAGACTAAGCCATTATTTATGATTATTGTCAATAGAAATTATAAAGTATAACTTTTGTTGATAAAATTACTTAAAAATTACCTCATGAAAATGTGACAGGTGCCTAGTTATCAAAGCTTATTATATGATGGAAGCAAAAATGAGAAATATTGTTTTAGAATTTCATGATCTATTTATTTATGTAAAATGTGCATTTATGGAAAGGATTCTGGTAAACTTTTCATCGTTTTCTTGAATTGTTTTGTTTGAAATCATTTTGATAATCCTTTTATTATAATTTAGGTATGTATGAATGAATTTGAAAATTTTATCTTTTGGAATTTAAAAGGAGTAATTAATCTTAATGATATAAATAACTTCAAGAAAAATGATATTTAATAGGAAGGACTTCTAAGTTAGACTAAAGCCTTTACATAACATCAACATCTTATATATTATAACTATTCAACACAATGCATAAACGAAAATAATTAATTTTAAAGAAGTTAAATGCTATGTAATTTCAAACTTAAAAAGGAAGACTCTTTGTAACCTATTATGAAAGAAAAATCAATAAGTAGAACTTTAATTATTATTGATATTAAATAGTGATATCATTATTTTAACAATGCTGCACAAATGCTGTCAGGAAATGTAATAATTAAGAAATAAACATTTAAATAAATAGTTATTTGTTTTATTATTATAATCACACCAGTTGTTCAAAAAAATGCTTATAAAAAAGAATGATTTTGCTTTTTATATGATTAATAGGAAAAATAAAATTCCTTTAAGGTTGCTAGTTTAATGTTATCACCAAACTATTCTGCTAAGCAACATGCTTTGAAGTTCTGCTAATGAAACTAATTTTGGATGAAAATATTTTGAAATGTTATCTTTTTATGGTAATCTAAATAGAAAAAAGATTTTATTAATTTGAGAAGTTTTAATGATCGCAATTTGTATATATATATATATATATATATATATATATATATATATATATATAT
This sequence comes from Latrodectus hesperus, assembly GCA_037975125.1. NCBI lineage: Eukaryota > Metazoa > Arthropoda > Arachnida > Araneae > Theridiidae > Latrodectus > Latrodectus hesperus. The sequence goes on along the minus strand of JAJQOW010000016.1, from coordinate 5,404,843 downwards.
ATATAATCAAATTCAAAATATGTTTTTAATGAAGTTACTTTCAAAGCTATTTCATATTGAGAAAATCATTTTTAAAAATATTAGGAAAGAAAAATGTGGGATTTAATGGCTATAATGTTTGACAAGGTTAAAGCATCCTTTCTGTACTATGGCTTTGTGGTAATAATTTATAAGAATTTATAAATTTCCTATAATTAAATAATTAAATTATATGATTATATTCTAACTTATAATTTTAAAATTTTGGTTCTTTTTGTCACATAACTGCATCTTTGCTTTTAAATTTCACATTTCTCTTATTAGTATTCAGTTGAATAAATAAATAGATTGGATTATGTGGCCAAAAAGGGAACTTATTTGTTGTGATATTAAAAAGATGTTTTTCTCATGGAAAGAATCCTGAAATAATATTTTCGTTTTTGTTACAACACAAACTAGAATTACAGTTTTCACCTCTGATTATTTATAAACTGATTTCTTTCTCAAATTTGGGAAAATTCTAAAAATGAAGAAAGCTTAGTGTTTCATTTACATTTTATTCGCGGAAAGAAATTTATTTTAAAACAAATCATTTTTAAAGGGATTTATTTATTCTTCAAAAAACTATGGAATTATGATTGGATGGGTTAATATGACTACAAGTGAAATGCTGTATTTGAAAAATATCGCTCAAAATAGCTTCAATATTCAATCCGTATTGAACTCAATAAATGAAAATATGAAATAAAACCCAAACTGCCAACAAAAGCATTCAAAAACTATAAATGTTTTTAAATTGACATATTGTAAGAATTTTTTGTATATAATTTATGATTAAAATGAATTGTATATTGAATTAAACATGCAAAGAGTATAAATATACATATTCAGTAAATTAAAAATTTTCAATAAAAGTCTAAAAAATGAAAAGTTTGTAAAATTTTTGTAAAACATGTAATAGGAAATGTTACTAAACTTTTCCTATTTTATTTGTATTAACTATATTATAAAATTTTCAAAAGTTTAAATACTTGTATGTAATTTTAAGATAAGTTACATTTATCCATTTTTCATTTTATTTATAGCAAGGAAAGTTGTATTTATCTACATATATGGTCTTATTTCTAACATGATTGTATAATCTTTAATTATAAAGACTTATAATTAACACTAACTATATTTATAATATAATTCGATATGTTTTTATTTATTATGTTTAAATAATTTATGTCCACAAACAATTCATCTTTTTTTTTTTTTTCAGATTTTAAGGAAAACAGCTTACAGTATTGTCAAAGAAGAAATTGCATCTATTCAGGTTAACTCAAAAAATTTGCAAGACTATGTTGGTAAACCCATATTTACACATGATCGCTTATATGATCTAACACCACCAGGTGTTGTTATGGGGCTTGCATGGACAGCTATGGGTTTGTTTGTTTATTTTTTAATTATAAAACTATTTGAAATATTAATGTAATTTTCTCTTCACTTAGTGAGCAAATTCAGAACACATTTCATTTTTAATTTAGGTATAATAAAAATTAGAAAATAATAATTTTGTTATCTAAAGTTTCAAGTAAATGTAATTTCCCTCTTTTTGATGTTAACCAGATTAGTTTAAGATTAGAATAAAAAAAAGTAATGCCATTATATTTTTCAGAAAAAGGTTTATACATTTCTACAATAGTTTCTATTTGATAAAAGAAATTATTTTCTATTAGTACTGTTATAAGCCTTGAGAATAATATCGAATTTAATCAAATCAGGTTTAAATGACTAGTTAATGCTGACAACTTTTCAAAAATATTTTGTGGAACCATGTAAGTCAAGAAGAGTCAAAAAGAATTCAAAATTATGCAAAAATTTATATTCAGATGCAGTATTTTCAAAACTTCCCTATTAAATTGCCATTAATTTGCTAAAAAAGAACAATCAAATTAACACATTTAACTGTCTTATCTGTAGATTTATTTAAAAATAATAATAAAAATAAACATGTTTGCTATTTTAATTACTTTTATACAATGATTAAATAATTGAAAATTATTTCATTAACCAAAATGAGTGTATTTATACATTAAACTAACAATAAATTTAAGAATTCAAATAATGTGTTTAGCATTTATAAGAAGAATTTTTTTTTATACCAGGTGGTTCAACTCTCTTCATAGAAACAACCCAATACAAGCCACTACCTGAAGAAAAAAAATATGAGGGATCTTTACAAATCACTGGTCACTTAGGCGATGTGATGAAAGAAAGTGCAAACATTGCATATACTGTAGCAAAATCATTTTTGCTCAAAGAAAGCCCTGGGAATGATTTTCTGCAGAAAGCCCATTTACATCTACATGTGCCTGAAGTAATTTTCTTTGTCACAAATGAAAATACCTTCTCTTTGTTTATTATTTTCATAAATGTCCATAGAAAACATTTTTTTAGAGTTGATTTCTTTAATATATTAGTAATGTACTTGAAAAATTTCCAATTATTTTTTAATATAAACAATTTTCTTTAACTCTGTATATTAGGGTTTATTGATTTATTCATTGATGACCATTGAAGGACTTACGGTTAATTATTTTCTAATTCAATATTTTTTTTAAAAAATGTGTTATGTACAAATGTAATATTTAAAGTATACTTTGAATGGGCTCATTATAACAGTTTTTAAAATGGAAATTTTAAAAATTCTATCGATTGACGTTAATTTAAAAGCATAAACTACTAATTGTAATATTTTTATTTAATTGGTATATTATAAACTCAAAAATATGTGAAATTTTCCATGTGATTACTTGTATTATTTGAAGTGTGAATGTTAAAGGATTAGCATTCTGACCTTTTAATTTAACAATACATTAGACCAGTCTCACTTCAATTGCAGATGCTTGTAAGTCAGAATTTGCTTTAAGCAATTTCTCATAGTTGAATTATCCTTCAATAGGTTAAAGTGGTTATTAAGTGAATATCATGCCAAACAAAATAACATTGATTATGCTCTACTGCTAACTATTAAATTTCTTATATTCAATTAATAACAATGTTTATTTTATGTTGTAAAAAAATTTAATGCTTTTTAAGCATATGAATTTATATTTTATCTCAGTGTTAGAGTGGAGGTATTTAGTTTATATTTTGCTACTTTTATCAATTATATACAATGATGGTATATTTACAAATTTTAAAAAATGAGCATTAAAAATACTTTTACAGTCATGATTTTCTTCCAGTTTAATATATTTCTTAAAGTGTAATTAAATGAACATTTGCTCTTAAAATTATATTGACTCATGTAATTTACAAAAAAAAATATTGAAAACTTTTTATACTCCCAAAATGAATTTACATAAAAAATATGCTCAATATATATGGTATATAAAACTATATTTTCTTTCTAATGCATTCTTAAATATGAAATCAAAGTAATTTGTGTGAAATATTTTTAATTTATAGGCATTTGCCTGCAAAAATTTTACTTTATAAGCATTTGTTTTTTAAAAAGTTAAAAGATTTTTAATGAGCAAATTTCATATAATCTACCTTAAAATTTATAGCATGCTTCACTAAATATTCAGATATATATATATATATATATATATATATATATATATATATATATATATATATATATATATATATATATATATATCTGAATATTTAGTGATGTGACATTTTGGGATGTAATAATTTTGAATAATTATTAAAATAAAATGCTTGTTAAATAGGAAAATTTATTAATGCTGTAATTTTTGTTTATTTTTATAATTTTTGATAGTTGAATAAAATATTTTAATGAAAAATTACTTTATTAAAGGAAAAAGTGTTATTTCCTTGATAACTGTAATTTTTTATTAGAAATTATGCAATGCACTGTATAGAAATTGTTGTTTTAATCGTGCGCGTCCTAATTAGGATACATTGCCTGAAGATTCTAGTATTTTCATCCAAATTAGTAGATATAAATAATGATTTGAATATTTATTTGATTGACCAAGCTGCATATTGCACAGATCTTCATTTCAACAGTTTGCTGATTTGATTTTCATTCCATGCATGAATGTTTGGAATACACTCTTGGTCTTTTTTTAATTAACTTGAGTATACAATGCGAACAGTAAACTAAAGCAGTCTGTATGATGAATGTAATTCAGATTGAAATTGTTTAGGTTCTTTAATCTGACTGATTAAAATTCTCTTTATTATATTATTACATATGAATAAAATAATTAATGCATTTGTGTGAATGTATATATACATATGAATAAGTTAATAATCTGCATTATTGTGTGTGGTGTTATAAACGTTATTTGTATTAAAAATTACAGGGTGCTGTTCCAAAAGATGGGCCTAGTGCTGGTTGTACTATGGTGACTGCTTTGTTGTCTTTAGCAATGAATAAGTCTGTTAGAGCCAACACTGCTATGACAGGAGAAGTTTCTCTTACAGGAAAGATCTTGCCAGTGGGAGGAATAAAAGAAAAAGCAATAGCTGTAAGTTGTGGATTTAGGTATCATTTTGAAACATCACAATTTTGTCTTAACTCTAATTTCATAAGAAACTGAATTCTTTCACACAAATAAATCCTCATAACAAGCTAAATAATTTTCGTTCATAGATTATGTTCATACTATGACATAAAAGTGAATATAATTACTTATTATGAGAAATATTGAATTATTCATCTTTAATATTGTATTGAATCTAAATGCATTAACAATGATAAGAGAAAAGTATAAGTTTAAAAAAAAGCACAATAATATTTTATATTTTTAATTACATGATAAAACAAACATGATTGATATCCCATTAAATTTCTGGCTCTGTTATGCTGTATTTTGAAATGTTTTTAAATTGTTATTTAAAAGGAGGCAATTAAGAAAAGCTCAATGTAATAACCTAGATTTTTTATTTTAGGCTAAACGAGTGGGTGTCACATGCCTTATCATGCCTGCTGAAAACAGGAAAGACTTTGATGATTTACCAAAATATATTACTGAAGGATTGGATGTGCATTTTGTTGATCACTACAAAGAAATATATGACATTGTATTTGCATAATTTATGTTTATTTTAGATTATAACTTATCATTGTATTCAATCTTTCATAGATATTTGTAACTACTAAATAAATTTGTATTTTTTCTTACCAAGCCTGATTTCTTACTGAGCCTGAAAGTTCTAAAATCATGTGAACAGAGTTAAATTTGTTTCACTATTTTTTAGTTTACCGTTTACTTTTTATAGCATGTATAATATATATATGTGTGTGTATAATATAGATTTTATGTCATGACAAAAAAACAAAAGAAATGTTAAGGTAAGTGATAGTTTAAATTTAGGGTGAGAAGAAACTGAATATAAAACAAAAATAATTCTCTAATTGCCTGATTACTATGACATTCTAAAAATAAAGGGCTAAGAAATAAATGACTGATTACAAAATTGAACCACTTAAAACCAGAATTTCTCAGATTTACCATGAAATTAGTGTAGAAGAAGTAATTAAGTGTAAAATATGTTTGAGAAAAGAAAAAATTTATTTGGTTTGTTGTCTTATTCCTTGTTTGACTCAATGGCTGTTGTAGGTCTTATGCTCCTGATCAAAAGAAAGACACCTATTATGTCCACTTGCAAGCCCACTAATGGTGGATTGAATGACTACAGTGTTGATTGTCATGGTACCACTTGGGAGCTTGTCTGTTATACCAGGGATGATTTAAAGAGATTTTCTGTAGATTTTTATTTTGGAGAAGATCTCAAAGATGGTAAAAGAGTGTTTTGAAGTCGACACATCAAAAGCGTTTCCTTTAGCCAAAATGTCTGCAATTTCATTGCCGAAAATTCCAATATGAGAAGAGATCCCCTGAAAATACATTTCTTGTTGTTGAGGAAGTTACTTAAAAGTATTGTTTTATCCTCAGCTTATTCTGGATGGCACTATGATTATCAGATTTGTCCGTTGGTGTTACATATATAATAGTTTTGAGTGCTGCATCTAGAGCTATTATTTCAGATCTAAAAACAGCAGAAACCTGGATTCTTAATCTTAACTCTAAGTGAAAAGTCAGGAGCCCTGATGAAGATTCCACTACCACAATGCTGTTGACATTGCTTCCATCAGAATACGTTTGTTTAATGTCCTCCGGAGCAAGTCCTGATTTTTTGTTAGTATGAGTCCTGAATTTATAGGTTGGAAATGTACACCAGACAAGTCTTCCATAAGGTAATAGCTTTTAAATTCTTCACTTTCAATAGCAAAATTATAACCAGAAAATTCTCTTATACGCTTTCGATTTGACCGATCTCGGTCAGAATCGAAAATAAATTTATGTAGAACTTTTACTTTATCTGTCTTAATGATCTGCAATGCATTGTGTATCTTTTTAATGTCATCAGGGTTCGCACAACTCCTGGAAACTCCTTGACTTCTAAAAAAAATTTTAAGGGCCCTTGAAACTCCTGGAATTTCGACTTGACTCCTTGAAAATCGTAAATTACTCCTGAAATTTTTTCTTACCCCTTGATGCATTATTTTTTTTCTACAAAATATTATAATTTTTTGAATATTTTTGTTTTATATAAAATTTTCATTAAAATTGTCAGAAAACTTAATTCAGTATTAGTTTTTAATATTGACATTCTTCTTCTTCTTCTTAGAATTGGGTTTGTATGGCATTGGGCACCTCTGCTTTTATCAGCATTTTGTACCATTAACTCCAAACCCAATGTTTCCTAGTTCCAGTTGCTCGGGTCACCCACTTTATTAATAAAGTCCGATAACCCTTTAATGGAGTCTAGGTGTAACTCTCTAGTATGGATGATGCCTAAAGAGGTTAATCTAGGGAGGGCAAGAGCTTCGCATTCATAAATGATATGCTCTGCCATTTCCTCTTGCGTATGACATTTCCAGCAGATAGGGTCTTGCTGAAACAGTCCCATCTGGTCAGAGAGTCAGTCATACTAGGGATAGCTTCCTGACTTTCACCAGAAGATGGTTTGGAGGTCATTTCTACCTCAAGTGAAGGATTCATTACTGCCCCTTTACATGACTGCCTCTGAGTTCCCTTGTCTTTTTCAGCAAGGTCTACTTCAGAGGCATCACCTGCAGATGCAGTAAGGTTTGTTATTTCTTATGTCTTTTCAGCCACAAGATAACAATTTATAAGCTCAGGTAATATAAGTCCACCCAGCATTGCCTGAGATACTGGGCAAGGCAAATTACTCTAGAAGTTGGCCAGGCAACTAGAGGCTCCGTTAAGACACCAATACCGCGGTGCCAATTAGCCCTAGGCACGGATCGCATAACACCAGGGTTTACGGGAGCTGGTTCGCGGCCTCTGATTCTATATTCAAGGCTATCCTGTCATTCCTACAGGACGTTCGGTGATCCACCACCTACCGACGCGCCTGGTAGCTGCTCAGGCCCCATGAATATTGACATTAGATGGCGGCACGATCGATATTAAATATTTTGTACTCTTGTTGACTTGTATAAACGCTTTCAGGATCTAATTCAGCTACAGTAATTTCATGATAACTTGGTTTAGTAAATTTAGATTTAGTAAAATTGTTTGGCTTAGTAAAATTAAATTTAGTATAAGCAAATTTAGATTTATGTAAAGCGAAGTGAAGTGATTACCAAACAAAAAAACAAATGTGTTGCGCAATTAAGAGCGGTTGGGCGCTCCGTGGCTGAGTGGTCTAAAGCATCACCGCTAATCGCTTGAGAGCGTAGGAGTGTGGGTTCGATTCCCACCATGGCCCTGGGTGTTTTCTTCGTTATTCTTCTGTGGCTGTACATCTGTCATTGTGCTATTTGTCCTATTATCGACGAAGACTTACAAGCGGATCTCAAGAATCAAGCATACAAGTCTGAATGTATGTAATGTAATAAAATAAATAAATTAATTAAGAGCGGCGGTTTTGATTCTTTTTCTATTTGCTGTTGTTTTCCTTGTGTTTTATAAAATTCTTTGAATATTAATATTTTATTATAAAATTTTTGAGTTAAAACATGTTTTCCATGTTTCTCTTGATGTAAATTACATATAATTCAATTGAATGGGGATAAATTTGTTTATTTATGAAATAAAAACTGAAATAAAAATTATTTAATATGCCTGGTGGAAAGTGTTGTCAATGACCAATGGACTCTTGAAACAATATCTAATAGTTGTATTTGTTTTGAGTAAGTGTATTTATATTTGAAAAGAAATTGTCATACACATATTGAAATACTCAATTAATAGACAGGAATGTTTTGGAAATGTCTAAAAACTCTAAAATAACTCATTATTTTACACAATGTATAATTCAGTATTATATAGAATGTGGATTATTTAAATTAAAAATTTGCAATTATAGCTGTAAATTCATTGAAGACTTTTGAAATAATCATTAATAATTTTAACTTAAGTAAAAAATAGTCTCATTTATGTTTGCAATTATTTATTTTTATTACTTACAGATATGAATGAAAAAAATTGCATGTACATAATTATATGCATATCTGGTTAATAACAATTTTTAGTATAAAATAAAAAATTTTACGTGAATGTCGATACCTCCTGGAAATTTTTGATTTGACTCCTGGAATTTGATTCTTGGAAATCTGTACGCGCGAACCCTGTGTCATTTATATAACTTCATCTTGAAATAAAAAAAATGAACATACCCTTTTCTGATGCTTGACTCGTAGGATGATTATCCTTGAAACGGTAGTATCCAAAGTTATTAAAATAAACTGAGAATCCGAAATTGAATATTATTACAGTTTCATAAAATAATTACAATATTACTTCATCATCTTCACAATTATCATATCAACACATTCTATTCTTCACAGGATCAAAACTTTCTTTCCTCTGGGGCTTGAGCTAGCCACCAGGCGCGTCAGTAGTTGGTTGATAACTGAACGTCCTGCAGGAATGACAGGATAGCCTTGAATATTGAATAAGAGGCCGCGAACCAGCTCCCGTAAACCCTGGTGTTATGCGTTCCGTGCCTAGGGCTAATTGGCACCGCGGTATTGGTGTCTTAACGGAGCCTCTAGTTGCCTGGCGAACTTCTAGAGTAATTTGCCTTGCCCAGTATCTCAGGCAATGCTGGGTGGACTGTCATATTACCTGAGATTATTTACTGTTATTATATGGCTGAAAAGACATTGAAAATAACAAACATTTCTGCTTTTGCAGGAGAAACTTCTGAAGCAGACCTTTCTGAAAAAGACAAGGTAACTCAGAGACAATCTAATGAAGGGGTAGCAATGAAACCTTCACAGGAGGTAGAAATGACCTCCAAACCATCTTCTTCTGGTGAGAGTCAGGAAGCTATCTCTAGCATGACTGACTCTCTGACCAGAATCAAGCTTAAAAAGAGAATATCTGGTGCACAGAAAAAGAGGCTGGTGAAGGAGCGCAAAATCGCTGAGGGGACTTGGGTTGAAAAACCCAAGGCAACCAAAGGCGAGAAGCGTCCTGCCAATCGGATGAACCAGGGCAAGGTTGGAAAGGCTGCCAAGAGAGAAGGACCTGAGGGATTTACTTACAGGGCGGCTCTCACGGCGATCAAGATGGCCGTGCTCTTAGAAGGTCATCCGGAAAAACGGTTAACAGAGAAACAGGCCTATGACCTGGAACTCTTGATAACCAGGAAAATAGGAAGGAATGAGGAGGGCTTTGCCCCAACCTTCCTATCCTGTAAACTTGAAAACGGGGCTCTTATTATCAATTGTGCAGATCTGGAGAGCTCAAAGTGGCTGGAACAAAATGTCAATGATATAAGCCCTTGGCAAGAACATAAACTCTTGGTGGGTGAGGCAAGGAAACTTGTCAGAACCACCAAGATAATTGCAAAACTGCCAAAAATCTGTAATGAACTGGAACCTAAAGAGCTCCTGAGAAAAATCGAGGCTCAGAACGGTGGGGTCACTCCATTGGAGTGGAACATTCTTAACATTAAGAACGACCCATCTGGGCGGACCATCGTTCTTAGTGTGCCTGAATTAGATGCTGCCACTCTTCGTGTAAGGGGATATAGGTTTTATATTGGCCTTCACCATGTGCAGGCTAAAGTACTTGATAAACCTGCTCCTGCTGATGGGGGTGAAGGTAGTTCAAGCCAACCTACACCACAGTAGAAGTGGTACTACTAACCTCAGTAAGAAGTTTCTTGCTGGGGATATACACCTGGCCCTGATTCAAGAACCCTGGTTGGTTAGGGGAAGAATCAGTGGTCTCAAAGGAACTAAAGGTAAGCTTATCTATTGTACTAATGGTAACGCTAGAACTTGTATACTCTTACATAAAAACATTGAGGTTCTTCCCCTCTCTGAATTTATTCTTAGGGACCTGACAGCTGTGAAAGTCAGACTCAACATAGAGGGTAGGAACAGGGAAATTGTTTTTGGCTCTGGATACCTGCCCTATGAAGAGAAGGCTCCACCTGACCATTCTCTGCACAAGCTCATGAACTTTTGCAGTAATAACAACTTACAGGTAGTCCTAGGACTAGACTGTAATGCTCATCATGTTGTCTGGGGAAGTACGGACACAAATAAAAGAGGTGAGTACCTTTTGGAATTTATTCTAAACTATGGGTTAGATATTCTAAATGTTGGCAACAAACCAACTTTTATTACTTCCAATCGATCAGAAGTAATTGACATTACTATAGCGACAACGCTGATTAGTAAAAATATCAAATACTGGAAAGTAGATGATCGACCTTCTGGTTCAGATCATCAAAACATCCATTTTGAAATTCACTCTAATGTGTGTCTGGATCGCATATTCAGAGACCCGGTTAGGACGGACTGGAAGAAATTCCAAGAAGAACTGACTGGGTTGATTGAGCTCGGTAACAGACCTATTAGAGACAACTACGATCTAGAAGTTACAGCAGATCTCCTACAGAGAAGTATTCTAGATTCTTATCATAACAATTGCCCCATTCGCACTAGAAGAGCTAAACTCCAATGCCCTTGGTGGAATGACTCTCTAGCTGCCGAAAGAGCAAATGTTAGAAAACTTTTAACAAAGCTAAGAAAAATGGTGAATGGGAGAACTATAAAAGGGCCCTCACTATTTATAACAAACTTGTTAGAAAAAGCAAGATTAACTCCTGGAGAAAGTTCTGTGACGAGATAGATTCTATTTCTGAAGGAGCTAGACTCCAGAAACTCCTTAAAAGGGATGAACCTATTTTGGTTGGTACCCTAAAAGACGAGGAGGGTAATTTTGCTGCTTCCGGAAAAGGGGTTATGGAAATTATGACCAGGACTCACTTCCCGGGAGCTAGAGATATTTATAGCAACGAAGGGGAACATTGCATTGGCTCTTTGCAAAGAGTCAATAGCAATCAATGGACCATCGCTAAAAATATCATAAACTACAACATTGTTAAATGGGCAATTTTCGCCTTTAAACCTCTAAAATGCCCTGGGCCTGATGGAGTTATGCCCATCATGATCCAGAAGGCAGAAAAGGTTGTCATACCAATGCTAACTAGAATGTATAGAACTAGTTTGGCCCTGGGATATATACCAAAGACATGGCAAAAGACTAGGATAGTCTTCATTCCAAAACCTGGCAAGGACACTTATGACCAGGCCAAGTCATACAGACCAATCAGTCTTTCTTCATTCTTTCTTAAAATTATGGAGAAAATCATTGATCGGCATATTAGAGATTACTTGGGTAGAAATAGTCCCTTGCATGCTCTTCAATTTGCCTATCAACCCGGCAAATCTACAGAGACTGCTCTACATCAGCTAGTTTCCAAGATTGAAGCCACTCTGGATCAAAAGGATATTGCCTTGGCAACTTTCCTCGACATCCAGGGTGCTTTTGATAATACTTCCCATCCATCCATCCTCAATGCACTTAGAGGGGCAGGGATTAATCAAACCCTGTGTACTTGGATTGAGGCCTTAATTTCGGATAGATATATACAAATGAACATCTTCGGTGAATCATTTGAAAAAAGACTACTAGAGGTTGTCCTCAAGGAGGTGTTCTGTCACCATTACTTTGGAACCTAGTTGTAAATAGCCTTATAAAACATCTAAATGATAAGGGTTATTATACGCAGGGATATGCTGATGACATTGTCATCCTTATCCTTGGTAAAGATTTTGACATAACTTGTCATCTCATGCAGGATGCTCTAAGTTATGTAGGTCAATGGTGCATGGATAGGGACCTGATGGTTAATCCTCAGAAAACCTACCTTGTACCTTTTACACGCAAAAAGAAACGGAAAGGTTTTTTCATACCAAGACTTTTTGATGTTGAAATCAATGTGGCTTCAGAGGTGAAGTATCTGGGCATCTATTTAGACCAGAAACTCACCTGGAATAAGCACATTGATGATAGGATCAACCGAGCAAAGAAAAGCATTGTGATTTGCAGGCGAATGCTTGGTAAGAACTGGGGTTTACATCCAAAACTGATGTTATGGATGTACACAGCTTTTGTCAGGCCCATTTTCACATATGCCTGTGTGATCTGGTGGCATAAGGTGGAACAGAAGACTGTGATTGACAGATTGAGGAGTCTACAAAGACTAGCCTGTCTCTGCATCACAGGAGCAATCTCCACCACGCCAACCAGAGCATTGGAGGTTGTGTTGGATCTGACTCCCTTGGACATCTTCATATGCAGCGTTGCAAGATTGAATGCATATAGAATGAAGCTGCAAAACCACTGGTATGACCAGCCTGTTGCCAAAGGGCACAAGGGCATCACCAGGAAATTTCAAGACCCTACTTTTCTGATGCCATCTGACATCATGGAAAAAACATACATGTTTGACAAGACATTTGATGTAGTTTTTCCAACTAGAGAGGAATGGGATAACAACATGTTTGGAACTAAAACAGGAGATCTAATCTGGTACACAGATGGATCACTGAAGAACAGCCTCTCAGGTCTGGGAGTTTGTGGCGTGTCACCAAGAATCAGCTTGTCTGTAAGCCTTGGGCGATACGCTTCGGTCTTCCAGGCAGAAGTTTTGGCCATTATCCACTGTCTGCAACTGAATATGAAGAAGGGCTACTACGATAAGCGGATTCTCATTTTCAGTGACAGTCAAGCCGCTTTAAAAGCGCTTAATTCCTTCGAAATCAAATCTAAAATGATTCTGGAGTGTAGAAACCTTCTTACAGAACTGGCAACTAGAAACAGGGTGATCCTTGTATGGGTGCCAGGGCATAAAGGTATCGAAGGCAATGAAAAGGCTGATGAGCTTGCTAAACAAGGATCGTCTTTTGTTCCCATTGGTCCAGAACCTTTTTGTGGGATCAATTTGAAGACCGCAAAAACCAATGTTCGCAGATGGGAAAAACGGAAGATGTATGAAGCTTGGCTCAAATCTCCTGGTCAAACCCACGCTAAAGGTATGATCTGTAGGTCATCAGCGAGGATTTCCTATGAAATTCTTAGATGCTCTAGGCAGAAGATACGTTTAATCGTAGGCTTCATAACTGGGCACTACTATTTCAGAAAACATCTCCATAAAATGGGACTGTTTCAGCAAGATCCTATCTGCAGGAAATGTCATATGCAAGAGGAAACGGCCAAGCATATCATTTATGAATGCGAGGCTCTTGCCCTCCCTAGATTAACCTCTTTAGGCATCATCCATACTAGAGAGTTACACCTAGATTCCATTAAAGGGTTATCAGACTTTATTAATAAAGTGGGTGATCCGAGCAAATGGAACTAAGAAACATTGGGTTTGGAGTTAACAGTACAAAATGCTGATAAAAGCAGAGGTGCTCAATGACATACAAACCCAACTCGAAGAAGAAGAAGAAGAAGAAAACTTTCTTTTCCACTTCTTACACCAAAAATGTGGGTTCGCTCTGTTCATTGTCAGGAAAATACACATTAATGTTTGAGTGATTTAATTATGGTTTTGGACAAAATAAGCAAAATCTATTTACATATTTACAAATGTAAGTAGATTTTTTAAATATTAAATAACAATCTAACATCATTTAAGTTATAATCCGAAATTAGCCCAATATCAATTCACGTCATCGCGGCTTTTCTCTTCGTTCTCTTCTCTCTGCATGTCCGGCAGCAAACATGTTAATGGCCCTCTGATGACGTTTTCAATCCCACACATAATATATATATATATATATATATATATATATATATATATATATATATATATATATATATATATATATATATATATATATATATATATATATATATATATATATATATATATATATATATATATATATATATATATATATATATATATATATATATATATATATATATATATATATGGGTGTGTCTGTGTATGTGCGTATAGTTGAGTAATTTATATATATATATATATATATATATATATATATATATATATATATATATATATATATATATATATATATATATAATATATCCCGTTAAAATCTGCAAAATGAAGAATCATTTGCCGCCGATAGTGCAAAGAAGGTGACCACGTTCACTGGGTTGCTGAAGCTCTGTCGGTCAGGAACGTGCCCACGTTAATATGTCCTTCCACTGGTGTGGCGTGGATGTAGGAAGGAGGGTACCAACTCATATGTGACCTCGTCACCTGATCTTGGTTCAAATTTACGAGGCATTTGGTGATGGGCGAGTATTCCAAACCCTTTAACGTAAAGGTACAGTCCGGCGTTCACCTACACCGCTATGTATATCTATATGTTCCTTATAGAGTTCTAATTTTTTAATATGATGTTCAAGTAAAGTAAAGTATGCCTAAAGAAAATGATAATATTAATTAAGAAAATATACCTAAAGTATTCAAAGCAAAGTGTATAGTATCTAATTAATATTGCTTCGGCTGATAAATTCATCATTAGAACCTTTTTGGCTGTAGAAAATCTAAGTAAAAATATTTTTGTAGAAGTTTCAATGTACTGAAATGTTATTTGATGGAATATATACTAATTTTCTTACTAGAGATTAACTCATTTTATTTAACATGCAATACATTGCTAATATTTTACATCTTCTTTTATAAATAAAAAGGCGTGAAATTTTAATATTATTTTGACTAAAATAATATAAAATATCACTCACAAAAAAGGAAATTTCATAAAACTGAAACATCGTCTCATTAATGAAAACTTGTCAGAATATAATTAAAACACAATTTAAAAAATTTCTTTTGTGGTCCTTAAATTTTGCATCTTTAATAATCAATAGGAAACGCCTATAATTTTTTAATAAAATACTTTTATAGTTAGATATAGTTTAGATTTTAAGGTAGGGTGGTTCTAAAAGAACCAAGCACTGTGACCATTGGTCTATTGCACTGAACTCCAAAATGAAAACCCTTTACCTTTATAATTTATAACCCTTATTTAAAGCGAACAGTTGCTGAAATAAAATTCAACAGACATTTAAAAGGGATAACCTGCAGCATACAAGATTCAATTAAATGCCAACCGAAGTGTTCAAATCTATGTGCGGAAAATGTATCACACTTGCATAGAATATGTAATGAAGTTTCCTCCCTATATTGACAACCCCTACAAGTAGGATCATCTAATACTCTCATTATGGTGAAATGTCTGTTAAGGTGGAACTGTCCTGTAAGAAGTCCCACTGCTTTCCTTACACAGCTTCTAATGAGCTTTAAAACTCTTTTTGCATTTTTACTGGATCAGTAATATTTAATAGCTTGCTAAAAATTCTTCTAAATGCATTTCTACATACAAAGAAATCTGTTTTTGCTCTTTCAATACTATAATTGAAATGCTTATTCCAACTGAAGTTCATGTAAAAAAATGCCCATATAAATTTTGCTTATTTGGAGCAGGTTAAATCTTGACTGAAAAGAAGTAACCCCTTTTTCAGATTAAAATTTTTTTCTTTGTAAAAAAGCAATCTTTTCTTTCTTTCTTTATTTTTTTAGAATTTATTGAAAGATTTTCATTATTAAATCAAGTCTGAACTCGTTTAAGGACATTGTACATAATGCTGGAAGTCGTTTCTCCAAATTTACCTTTGACGATAACTAAATCATGTGCATACCCAATGATGATTATGCTAGTCTAATTTAAAACTTCTACAATGGAAAGTACATCACAACACAACAATGGATGAAAGAACCTCTCCCTACGAACAACCAACTTTGTCTTAGATCATCATATTGTTTTTGAAAAGGATGTGTTAAAGAATCTATTATTGCCCAGGTTTTTTTTTTACTCCAAAAATAGATAGTGTCATTAATTTTCTTTCTATCAAGAGATTGTAGAACGGTTTCAATAGGTACTTTATCAAAAGCACCTATTGAAACTATTCTACAATCTCTTGTTAGAAAAAAAATCTGGGAATCAATATCTAGGAAAACAGCTAAAGCAAGTTCCTTAATCTTAAAGTTTTTTTTTTCAAAATGAAGGACAGATTGTAGATCGCACTATCGGTGGATTTATCTAGTGTATATGAATATTGAGAGTTAGAAAGTGGTTTATCCACTAATCAAACTTCTGTTTAATCTGTCTATCAGTTTTTCAGGTGCCTTTAAAAGCAACGGTGTTAAATTTATAAGCCTGAAAGATTTAGCTTCATAGTAATTTTTTGTTCCTATTTTAAAGATAAAAATGATAAAAATTACTTTCATATGCTTCCAAGCAATGAGTATATGGCCAAATGGCTATATATGCTCTGAAATGTTTACAAAGAATTGCACCGGTTTGTATTGGGTATTGCACCGGATTTCTTCAATAGATAGAGCCGGTATTACACCATCCAGTCTTGGTAATTACTATGGTTTTTTTTCTATCATAAGTTATGATTTTTTTATCAATATGCTGTTTATTTTTGTCACAATTTGATGTACAGAATGTAAAGATAGGAATTCTAATCATTTTTTAGAACTTGGAAAGTGAAATTTGATTAATTTATCCAGGGTCTCCCTCCCACATTCTGAAAACTTACAATTTGTCCTTTTAAGTGTGTTTAAACAGTCAGCAGTTCCTGGCTTTAGGCATTGTTTTTTAAAAATTTTGCAGTAGTAAACAAGATCATAATGTCAGTACAGTAATTTTTCCAGGAATTCTTTTTAGAATTCCTGATAGCTTTATTATGAGTGGATAGTGCCAGTTAACATTTTTGCCATTCACAGTTTTTCTTAGTTCTATTAAACCACCATGGAACTTATCTTGGTGACCAATCATTACTAACTCTACAATTTTGATTGAATGCTACAACTGATTAACTGTTAACTCCAAATTTGCTACCAAAGATAACTTATCAATGTCCTTTTCCCAGACCAGGACTTTTCGGTCTTTTTAAAGGAACCCCAATTGGTGTTTTTTGGAATACTAACAAACACTTCTAGTTTGTCCTAGGAATAGAAAAGCTAATGCATTGGTCATGAGATAAACTTACTTCCTCAGACACTTTCCCATCACTACAAATTTGCACATACTTATTGTTACATAGAGTAAGAACAATGAATTCTCTTCGATTTACAGTAATCAAAGTATATTCATTACCTTTATCAAGGATAAATAGATTATGATTCAAAATGTATTCTGAAAGATCTTCACCACTTATTTTGCAATCGCTACTTCTCCACATAGTGTAGTAGTAAGCACTTACATGCCTATGCTGAGTTTCTTAACTCAAATTAAAATGATTTAAGAGACAAACAATTTTCCCGCTGAAAGTGTTTTTATTTTCAAAAGGGAGACATAAAGATGATTTTATTTTTTTCTTGCAATAAATAAGATACTTTCACAGCTGCATTATCCCCATTTAGGTAATTAACTAGGATAAGGACATTCAGTTAGTTGTTCACAACAATACAAGCTCTTGGTTTCAAACAACGTTTGTCATAAAAGATGTTAAAACATGTAGGCAAGAAGCAGAATCATTACGAGTCCATAGCTCTTGAATTAATACAATGTTAACCTCTCCTCTAGTAATCTTCTTATTAAGAACAACTGAAGCTGATCGATTAGAATGAAGGCTGATTTATGCTGCTTTGATGATGCTTACCATAGTGGTATCTAAAAAGAAAGAGCACTGCTCCTCGTGTGACCACAAGCAGTTCGTAACTACTTAATTTCTCACCGTATTTTTAAGAAATATGAGTATCTGGAGAATAAAATCTTCATTTACCTCATGAAACATATGTTGGTACTGCAAGCAACGTGAAAAGATTTACTGCTAAAAATTCATGTTATAGACTAATTATGCTTCGTTGGCATTTATATTGAATTTTAAAAATCCTAAAAGAGAAGTAGTCAGACAAATTCTAAGATCCGTTGACTATGACTTTCAGGTAAAATATTATAAAGGCTCCTCTCATGTATTTTGAGATGTTTTTCCCAAATAATCTTGTTCTGTGCAAAGCAGTCAATATTCAGTAGTTGAAGCGGAGAATAGATTATTGAATTGCACCTCCTAAATAGATTTATATCAACTGAGAAAGTGATGATGGAACTAATAAGAGATATCAGCTGTTGCTTCAAATCGAATATCACAGGTTCCGAAAGAAATATACAACAGACCTAGAGGCAGACATTCCAGTTTTTTGAGATTCTGTTGGAGATGCTTCCTAAAGAGTTCAGTGATAATGTTGTGAAATGATTTTGGTTCAATATATTTTTTTTTCAGGGAGAAAATTACCGAAAAGACTTGGCCTGGAAAGGATACAATAGTATAACGTCAGTTTAAGAACGAGCGAAGTGTTTCTTGACGTATTTGGATATTTACCACGGAGAATAGAGGGGAACAAATACGTTCTCATTGGTTTTACGAAGTGATCTGAACATAATTTTATTTCAGACCAATAGGCTGTCAGGACAGCGAAAATAATATGACAGCATTTAGAGTCTAATTTCCCATACTGTCTATATGTATTAATCAAAATAAAAGCTAAAACTTCAAAAGCCTGCACTTTTCTCGGGATCAAGAAAAAGCAAATGAATCGTTATTTCTGCATTCTGCTGAATGAAGTATAGATTAACTGTAAATATTTTAGCCCTCTCTCGATAAGAATCAAATATCATAGATAAAATCGAAGACCGAATCGCAATTTGCTTCCATTCCTGCATCGTAGTGATGTCCACAAAAGTACAGGTTATTCTCTGTTTCGGATGCTTTTCTGCCTTGATGAGAGCTAATTGTGGTGAGCACTTTTTTCTCCTTAGAATTACTTTCATCAAACCTAGTCCTTAGTGGAATCTCTACTTCTGTAGGAGTTCCTTAGAAATATGAAACAAGAGTGTGACTTTGGAATAGAAATTGTTGAATGGACAGTTGTACTGAATAAAAGTTGCATTTGAAAGGTTTTTATGCAATATTGAACAAGTTCTAGTACAATACTCAAGCGTAAATCATATTAATTTTCAACCTAGGATTGTTCAGGGTTACAATATAAGTATCATAATTAAGAGTATCCCATATTTAGTGCAAAAAATTTATGTAAGTTTGTATGCATCTTCTTGTAAATACTTGTTTCGTTGTTGCGTCTTGATATGTGTTCACTGAAAACGATAATATTTCCAAGTGCCCGAAAGAATTTCATCGAGTCTAGTGGCGTTTGTTCTACGATAACCAGTAATCGATAAAATCTGCAGAGTTAACAATTTTAACATGAAACAACTCACTTAGTAATAATTGGTAACAAAATTGTTGTTTTAATGTTGACGTTTCAAAGATCACTTCAAGTGATTATTTTGAAAATTTTCTGAAATCCTTTGGAAAATAGGCCAAATTTCTAAATACCTCTTACCCTTGAGAAAAATCGAATGTAAGGAAAATGAAAGAGGCTGAAATAAAAATGTAAGGTGCTTGTTTCGAACAGTACGTCTATAAACATGATTTCACAGCAAAGCACTGAATCGTACTGTGTAGTCAACAAAATATTGAAATTATTGATTATTATAAAGAGTTATTTTCAAACTGTAAAAGTTTTTATGACTGTGTCTACTTATGGCAAAATCTTATATATATATATATATATATATATATATATATATATATATATATATATATATATATATATATATATATATATATATATATATATATATATATATATAGATATATATATAGATATATATATATATATATATATATATGATATATAGATAGATAGATAGATAGATAGATAGATAGATAGATAGATAGATAGATAGATAGATAGATATGGGGTGGTTGTGAAAATGATGAAACACCTGTGTATAAAAGTGACATTTATGAATCCTCGTTAATAATCCTAATTACCAGTTATTTTTAATATAAAAAGTATATCATGTGATAAAATAGTTTTAGTGATTTTTTTTATAATTATATATAACAGTGGCAGCGTTTCACGCTCCCATGACACAGGTCCGAAGTTTGATCCTTGGGCTGGGCAAGGTTGACTCAGCCTTTCATCCCTTCAGTGAGTCGATTAACTGAGTACCAAGCATGCTTGGAAACTAAACACTGGGGGTCTAATGTTAGCCTGACCACCTAACTGGGATATATGCTTCGCACCCTAGGGCCCTCAGTCATGAAAACAGTTATGGGCACTGTAATCCTTGGCTCACATGAGCTGTCGTGCCATGAAGTTTAGTCTTAGTTTTTATATATATATATAAAGCCAGGTCTCTCAGACTTTCAAATAAGCCAGTTGTAGGATCCTGATTAGTTGAAAAGATGTGACTGAGACATCCCAGCACTTAGCGTTTGAAGTCATGACAGCATACATACAGTTTGGCAAGAATGGATCGGCAAAGCAAAATAGTGTACAGCTGGAGAGGCTGATAGCAAGAATCTGATGGGATATTAAAGCATTTAAGATGAAAACATCTGCATCCAGAATGACTATAAAGCTCAAATAGCATCTAGAATATACAGAGTCAATAACTGGGGTTAAGAGGTGCATTATAAACATATCTCTTTTGGCAGACCAACAATTAGCACTCTGCTTGTCACAAATGTTAATACCAAAGTTCGTTTAAGCTGTTATCACAATCTCAAAATCTGATCAATTGATATATAGAAAAGAGATATATGATCAGACAAATTATCTCTCACACTTATTATTCCACCGGACTGGCAACATTAGGAAGACTCCTTCCAAAACATATGATCAAGATGGTCTCATACAAGCTTTCAGGATCTGTCATGATATGGGCAACAAAGTGTGAGTATAGATTATATAATTGTAATATTGAAAGCAAAGATCACAGAAGAGTAAAATAAAGATGTTTTAACTGATAGAGTTCATTCTATGATGTAAATTTTGTTTCCTGCCTGAGACAGAATTTTCTAAGTTGATAATGTCACAACGGGATGCTACAAATCATAGTTTGATAATCACGAGAATGAAAGGAAATGCAAACCCCTATATATAGTCTGCTTAGCCCCAGGACTCAGAGGTTTCACACCGTTTCCCATAGTAAGATCAGCAAAGAGAAATATCGTTTGCAGCAAGTAGCAAAAGGGAGAGTGACCACATTGAATTCCTGGAGCTCTGTGGATTGGGAACACAATGAGGGAGAATGTGGTCCCCCTACATTAATCAGTAACATTCAAACTCCTTTCCTTGATGTAACGTTGATCGAGAAAGAAGGATGAGATCTCATCACCTGACGGTGGTTCCAAAATTATGAGTCTCTTAGTGATAGAAGAGTGTCTCCAACCAATTAGTCTTAAATTAAAGTCTAGGGCTTGCCGTCATCACTGTTTGTCTATGTAGTCTGCTTTAGAATCATTCCCGAAATGATATTCACATCTTCCTCGAAAATTTCTCAATATCTCCATGTAAACTTATATAATATTCCTCTAAGTATTTGTATGATTGGATTCAAAGAGGTATTATATCCTAAATACACTTTTATTAACTTACTTAGTAAGGATTCCTTGCAAATCTAGAGTGCTTAAATTATTTTGATAATCAATCATATGTACATTAAATTTAGAGTGTATCCTCCTTAATACAGCCTCAAATTTATAACTCTTTTAAGACATTTAATTTTTTGAGAATGGTCTTTCCTATAAAATTTGTCTTTATTACGCATTAAATATTGATTTCAATGCAAATAATTTCTAACATAACAATGGTAAAAGTTTCTAAAAATGTAATTTTTTAAACTAAAAATTTAATTCACTAAATATTCATTATTAAAATTTAATGATTATTATTATTTAAATTATTTTATTTTTTTCATAAATAATTTAGGAAATTTAAAATTTGTGTGGGAAAATTATTGTCATAATATTTTTATGCATTAGCAGCCATTAGATATATTTTCACCAGCTAATAAAATAGCTATAAGTTTAAATTTTGAAATTATTTATTTCTCAGTCAATAGTTTTCAAAAAAATATCTTATAAATTTTCCTGAATTCAAGAGTAAGTGAGGAATTGTCTATCGAAATGAAATAAAAATATTTGACAAACGTGAAATAAATGTTGGTAGATGCCGATAGTTAGAAGAATGCAAAATAAATGTTAACTATATGTGAAAAAACCCTTTTTTTATTTTCTATTAATATAATATCGTTTTTTAAGCAAATGAATAATTTTATAAGGAATTTTTGAAAAATATTGGTTGATTTCTTTATTAAAATCCATTCTTATTTCTCGGTGATTTTAATGAAAAAAAATGTTTTTGTGATTTGGGAATAACTGGTTCTTTATATGGAAACCCTAATACCTTCATGTTCAAAGGACCTATGCGAGATAAAAGCATTCTTTGTTTCAATATCAGTCCGCTGGTATCATGGAGTGATAGAGGAGTGTAAATTTCAGACGTCCACAATTTTAGATTTAACTGTCACTTGACCGTGATTTAAAATTGTGAAGTGATTAGTTGTGTCTTCTCAGTCAACATAATTCCGCATTTTATTCCATAATAAATTAATAAACTTTTTCAAAAAATTTGGCAAGAGAAAATTAAAAAAATCTTAACATAGAATTTATTAACCATAAATTCATTGTTTCTTTCGATACAGTTGGGATCCTGACAGCGTCACTTTATTACAATTCTCATTCGTTTAAAATATCCATGACGTCAGATAACGTTTCATCCACGTCACACATCATATTGAGACGGCGTCAGCGAATTTGCTGCCTGCATTCAAATCACATTCGTGTGGCAGCAAACAAGGCGAAGTTCACCATCGAATGTCTGAGAATAGTGACGAAATTCATTTTGTTAATACAATGATGTCTTATATGAAGACCAAACCGTCGGTTTGAGAGGCCGTTTTACATTGATTCAAGCCATTAACACGTTGACAATAGAACAACAGAAAAAGTAGAATGAAAAAGACATGACAAAACATTCACTTTATGGTTAATTTAAATCGGTAAGGACGATTTAAAATTTTAAAAATTTCATTAATTAATAGAATTCTAAATTAATAGTTGCAATATCTGTAAACACTCTCTTTTGAATCTTAAGACTTTACGCCAACACTAAAAAATTTTTTAAAATTAATATAGCTGAAATAATTAAAAACAGATTTGTAAAACATAAGCTCAAAAAATTCTTTGATTTTTTTATATTTTTTCATAAAAAGTAGTTACTACTTTTAACCATGAATTAAGTATTATCAGTTTTTCATGTGAGAGATTGCATGACACAACTTTATGTGAAATCATCTGAAGCTTATTTGTGAAACTTGAATAATAAAGGATAAAATTTGGAAGAAACTGTAAATAAATTAAAATATATACAGCCAGCTAAATAAATCAAAACATGCACCAAATATTAAACAAGTTTTGTAACAGCATTTCTTCATAGTTTTATTTTTTCTAAACATCTGTGGTTGTCATTAAATATCCGTAATCATAACAGATTCTTCAGAAAGATCTTCCAGATACATTGATGAGAGGCATTGTAATCATGACTAAATGTGGAGAAAATGTATTCCAAAATATTTAAAATATATCATTAAGATCCTAAAAATATGAATGCTTAGAAATTACAATGAAATATGCACTTGTGCTTAAAATTTGTCCAGTGAAAAGTAGTGTACTAAAAGCTCTTGCAGATAAATCTTAGAAATGATTTTATTTTTAATTAATTTATAAAAAGTGTGAGCTTAAAGAAAGTAAAATTTAAATTTATAAAACTTGTTAATGGATTTTGGAGATCAATAAAGGTTTCCTTAACTTATTTGTGTAAAAATTTTTATCCTTTGAAAAACAATAAAGCTTCATTTCTGTATTCTATTTTCCACAGTTAGTCATTTTTGTAGAAGTCTCATTAAAATTTCGTCTTGTAGAAATTACTTAAAAGTTTTGTCGTCGTTCTTGTAGAACTTATATCGAAAATTTTGAGTAAAATTAGCGTGTAGAAGAAAACCTCATGTAGAACTTGATATCAAAGATTGCGAAATTTGATATTCAAAGCAATAAACAAATCTCTGAATTATTAAGTTACGAAGAAAATTTTATAACACCAACTTGTAAAATATTGGAATAGCAACTTCATATGAAGCTCTAAATTATTTTATACATTTGGCGTTATGTGCGATCGCTATAATCGAGAAATAACAAACAGATTAAATTTGTTGGTACATTATAGTTATATTTTTTGCATAACTACAATTATTTAAAAATTTATCTGCAAATTAGATTTAATGATGCTAAACTTTAACCATTTAAAATTTTTATGCAAATTTAACTTGTTTTAAGATGATTTTAGGAAAGTCAAAAAGTATTTTAATGCAAAAATTTGCAGCCCGCTTTGTCTAGTGGTCAGAGTCCCTGACTATGGATAGGGAGGTCTTGGGTTTGGATCCCAGTTCGGGCATGGATGTACTTTCTCTCTCTATCTATCCTGTCTTTGTCCTTTCTGTGTATGAATGAGGTGTGAATGGTTGCCTACCTTATAAACGGGTCCCTATGGCATGTGTGCACTGAAGAAGTCGGACTCCACACCAAAATATGGTTCAGTTGAAAAAACGGAGCAGCGCACCCCATATTGCCAGCCTAGCTGGACACGACAACAACAACAATGGAAAATTTTAAAGTTGGCTGTTGCATACTATGTGGAGCATTTAGTGCAAAGGAGATTCTCCCTTTATTTCACAT
This sequence comes from Latrodectus hesperus, assembly GCA_037975125.1. NCBI lineage: Eukaryota > Metazoa > Arthropoda > Arachnida > Araneae > Theridiidae > Latrodectus > Latrodectus hesperus. The sequence goes on along the minus strand of JAJQOW010000016.1, from coordinate 5,379,800 downwards.
GTCAAATGGTTATATAATTAAGCATAACAAAATGTGTTGAAATTGATTCTAATTTACAATCTGCTAAAATTTTTCAAAATCATATTTCGTTTTAACAAAACAGTACTACAAATCACAATAAAGGCAGAAGTGAACTTTACTTAACTGCTTATAAAGTAGATGCACTGGACTGGTTACAAGCAGATCTTAATTCCATGCAAAATGGAATCCATTTTAAACACAGTAATTTATACTCTAGTGGGTCATAAAGGACAACATAATAATAAATTAATCAATGAAAAGCATTTGGGGATTCCCGACTCTCAAACTATGTACTTGTTCTTCAGTCGCTAAATTAAAGGAAGGATTGTGCACAAATGAAACAATTAAGATTCAATTCTAAGTTCTTAACTTTTTCTCATGATAATAAAAACTGAATTGTTAAATGATCAAATATATTTTTAATTCCGATGGAAATGTATATTTTTAGAAGACAATAAATTTATTTTATTTTGCGTATATATAGAGAGGGTGTTCACACATTTTTGTATCGATTTTGCAAAGATATATAATTAATTGAATATAAATATTTTATTTTTTAATGTTTAGTCTGATAGCCCTTTCTCTGACTATTATATTAAATCTTCATTTCCAAGATAAAAACCCTTTTTAAAACATCAAGGATGATATTGTTCAATTCATCCTACACAATCTTCCAGAATCCATCCAATGTTTTAGGATGTTGCTTATAAAGAGCTTGTTTTAAAAGTCTATGAATGCAGTATATATGTGTAATCCATAGGTTAAACATCAGGGGACTTAGGAGGGATGCATTTAAAGGAAATAGCTTCAACTCCGATTTTATTTTCATTTTTTCAAAATATAGAGCAGTAGATTTAGAGGTATGGCTTGGAGCATTATCATGATGCAACTTAACACATTCAAGAGTGTTTGTATAGAGGAATGGAATTTCTTACTTGAAAATAGGTGTTAAAAGATACATCTGATAGTAACCCGTATTAGTTTTGACATCTTTTTCTACTTTCTTTATTTTAAGTTTTCCGTTATAAGAAAATCCATTAATAACCCTAAAACCTTTAGAAAAAATTTCTTTGTTTGTTCAGTCTTTTTTCTTCTCTTTTCCAGCTGTAAGTTGATCTTTTTTTGTTGCAGTCAGATAAATATATCTAAGCTTCATGAAATGTATCAGCCTTTTTCATCAGCCAAATAATTTTTATACAACAATCTTCATATAGGCTCAAACTGAGAAACATGTTTCAGAATTATGAACATCGTACTTTTTTACTTTGATTAACTTTAAAATCGTATTTTATAAATTGTTCGCAGTTCCAGCAAAAGTATTTAAAGATTTTACAATAGTTATTTGGGTAGTAGGAATTTCTTAAAAACATGAGATGCGACTTTAAATTTAATAAGAGGTGTACGTACCTTGTTGGGTATATATTTTTTGCTTTTTTTCCTTACTAAATGTAAACGTGGACGTTTCTTTCCTTTCATATTAATTATGTCATTAATTTTACGTGTAGAAATATTAGAACCATGATTTTCATACTTTTTTTTCGATAATTGAATGGGAGTATTAGTCTCCAAATAGCGCAAAAATATAACCTTCGATCCATTGTTTATTTTTCAGTGACATTTTAAAGCAAAAAATATTTTTAATACTGCAAATGATAATTAAACCTTATATTTTGATGCTAATTACACTTTTATTTTTAGAAACTAACAATTAACTTCTTAGAGAAAATTAAAATCGTTTCAAAAATGTGTGAACATCCTCTGTATTTATAAAATGACTATATTGTAGTAAATTTTATGCTTACAATTCAGAAACTTGCTTTTTTACATGAAATGAGTTTCTTCAGAAACTCACCCATCAAATAAATTTTATACAAGCTCTCTTAATGTAAAAACTAGTCCAATTTTTAAAAAAAATTAAGAGGAAAATAGATAGGCAGGTAATAGCATATTCTAAGCCTTTTGATAACTAGAATAGTTGTGGTGATTTTCCAATTATTACAAATGTATACTGGATTATATACCTTGTTCTTGCTTTTAAATATATGAATGAAACAAAATTTTGTAATCTATTATTTAAAATGAACTAATCATGTTTTCAATTCTATCCAAACTGTAAAAGGAAAAAATGGATAATTGATAAAAAAAAGTAATAGTAATTTAAAAGTAATGAGTAATACTTTTGTAACACTGAACTACAATAAATATTTCATTTCTTTCCTTGAGTATTCTACGCAAAAAGTTATTCTCAATTTATACGTGAAATTTACCTGTGATATTAACTTAAGAAAATAAAAGCATTCGTGTTTTATTAAAGTCAAATAGTAACTATCATAATGTAACATAAATTTCTCTTCTACTCCAAGTCTTGGGAATAATTTATATTTTCTTTAATTACTTTAAAAATCAAGTTTATAAGGTATGTTGTAAAATAATCAGGCTCATCAACACAATTATGTTAAAGATAATTTTCACTCCATTGTAAGGAAGAATTAATTTTTATATTGTTGTCATTTATTTGTTTATTTTTTGCGTCATTTGAACTACAACAGTAAGAAAATATTTGCTTTATTCTAAATTACATTTTAAAAGTATTTCATCCTAATATTTTAATTAGTAGTATAATATATAAATTATATTTTTAGTTAGAGTAATGTTTTAATCCAATGAACTCTATTTGGTATTTAAAATAAATTTTATATGGTCATTATTTGGTACCTTTTATATCTAAGATAACTGTATCCCGTCAATTTGTTTGGAATTTTCAGATGTGGTCTATTACAGACATAAAAATGAAAAAGTAACGCATATTCAAATCTCTTAATAATTATAAAAAAGAAAAAAATGGACACAGATGCCGTATAATCCAGTATACCAAATTCTTAGTTGGGTGATTCTTTGGCGGTTATTCTTATTTATCTGGCTGGTTTTTATTACGTCATAGAGATGGGGACCTATATGAATTATGTAGAAAAATTCTATTTTGGCAACCCTAGTATTTACGTCAACGCGAGACGTCACAACACGTCATCTTGGCAACATATTTTTCATCGCCAAAAAATTCAAAATTCGTTATGCTGGATTATAAAGCAGCTGTGCCAAAGAGTGAATTCAAGACACTTTAGCTATTTATAAAAAGGATAAATGGTTCAAGTGTGTCTTGAATTCTTGCTTTTGCTATTTTGGATATTTTATAAGTGAAGACGATTCTAAGTAACATATGCATTTTGATTTTTCGTAGGAAAAAAAATCTTTATATTCGTCATCACAAATCTCTTTATTCAGCATTGTAAAATTACAAGGCGGAGTAACATCAACATGGATTTTGATTTCTCTGCCCCACTCTTTATGTACATGGATTGAGAACAACATCGATCGTGTGAGGAGTTGCAAATCATAGAAATTGAAGCCTACAGATAACAACAAGCATTTACACTCATGCACACAAGGAGAATTTGTAAGCAGTTTTCTGATTTTTCAGCTTATTGAAGAGCACAAAACAAAATTTCTTTATTTCACACTAATCACATATTTATTATCAACAAATATAAATAAATATTCTGAAAATTATTTTTTAACTTATTTACAATATATCAATTTACATTTAGTGCTTATGTATTAAAATAATATAATGCCATATATGCTATTTAATTTTTAAAAAAAATTACATTATGAAAAATTATAAAAGAAGTCTGCTTTTTAATAATATTGCACATTTAAATAATGCTAATAGCATTTTTTGTAATTTAAAATAAGAAAAAAACTTTTTATTGTGTATTTCAATGCAAATGATCACAATTTTGATTATTTTAAAATATGGCACATTTTAACTTCCTTAGTAAGTAACAATAGGTTTTTTTTTCCTTTAAAGACTCAAAGAAACGAGACGTGCAATCTAATTTTTTGTTGTGTGAAAAATCAAACAATATTACTAAACCGGTGAAATCCTTTTACTTGAAAAAAATTAAAATATTTTCCACAGGTCGATTTCTGTTTATTGTTATAAGTTGGACAAAAAGATAAATCATTATGCAATGATATGTGGTTATTGTGCATATTTGTTAAATCAAGATGAAATAAAAAAATAAGCTACAAAAAGAAATTCTATTGTAAACTACTCTTAATATTTTCTAAAAATCGTGGTTTAATCTAACTTATATACATTTATTGAATGGTATGGTTATTTAAATTATTTGTCAATAAAACGAAATTAATTCATAATTACATTCTTCACAAAATGTAATGGAAATACATTTTTCTCTTGGATATTTAACTTATCGATAATAATAAATTTTTTTCTATGATTATATTATAGGACTATAATAATTTAAATTACAATTAGCATGCTTTTAATTGCAATATAATTTTCGATTTAATTTTTGAAATGTATAAAAAAGAAGATATTGTTTTCTTTTTAGCATTTCAACTCAGTTTTCAAATGTGCTTAACTGCTGCTTCCAAATTACTTTTTCAAAGATTGCAACTGAAGCAACATTTTTTTTTTTCGGAGAGTGTATTTTTTCCGATTTTTTCATAGGTTTTGATTTTCAATTTGAGCAAACGACTCGTTTACTTCTACTTGTTTACACGATGACATTTACTTAAAGACTGACTGGATAAAATACTAACATTGATCAACTTGACCTAGAAAAAGACATTGTTGAAAATAGTGTTAATTAGCGCAGTAATTTTAAGTTCAAGCTCTATCTCTTACAAAATGAACACTCATCTTCGGAGGTTATCAAACATGCACAGTAAATATATATATAGATATATTTTACAACTGGTAGATGTATTAAACTGTTCATTTTGTTCAAGATTGTTGGAAAAAATTTTTTCTCCACAAAAACATGGGGTATAATTTTGTAGGTATAATGACACTAACGATGACATTTCAAGGTATTTGACTTGTGTCTGGAACAAAAATAGATTGGTAAGCTTTCAATAAGTTAGCCGCTGAGGGTGAAAGACACACACATTCGGAAAGTCTAGATCTGTCCGTATTGGGTGCACCATCGGCAAATAGATTACTTCTTTTGTCACGATGACCTTGGCACAATTCGAACCCCTTTTCTTTTTAGACTTCAACTAAAAGTATGAATCAGTTCGACTATCAGTAAATGTCTTTTTTTTCCCCTAACCTCCTTCCACAAAACTTCCAAAAAGATTTATCATGAAGATTGTTTAAAATGGAAAAAGAATAAGTTAATTTAATTGAGAATGAATTTAATGTATTTGAAAGATTTCAAATAATGTAGAATGAAAGCCTGTCATACCACAATATGACCCATTGTCATAGCCGCAGTAAGTCAAAATTCTTTTGAGAATCTCTCGATTTATCAACAAATTTTTCCTTTTATTTAAAGTAAATAAAAGTATTCCATAGCTTGCTTTCTTCTTAATGTCTTACCTTAGAAACGCATCTCGTTCTAATATATTTGTTTGCACAATGTTATAATGAAAAAAGAAATTTGTGGTTATCCAGAAAATACTGTGATCAAAGTTGCTTAATGACTGCCTATGGTTTTCCTTTCATAGTATTATATTTGTGTTCAAAAAAATATTTTCCCTTCTTTAGTCCAAAATGCTTTTTTATATTTGTTTATTATTCCTGCATATTTAATAATTATTGCTAGACTGAGATGGTGACCTTTATTGATAGTGCATAAAAATCTAAATATTTCGATTTAAACACGCTCAAACAGTAAATCACCACGTATCTTTAAATACGAAGATGGTTAGGCCAAATTTGTATGAAGGGAAGATTTATTAACTGCACGATTGAAGTAGCTCAACATGTCTATCTATAGCTTTAAAACAAAGCTTTATGCATATAAAAAATTACATTTGAAGATTTTTAACCATCCAAAATATATATCATGTGCTAATGATTTCTTAGTGGTTTAATAACAAACGATCTCAAGATAAAAATAATGAAGCGTTTGTTTGATTTTTTTAGTATTCATTTCTATGAAGAGATCAATTTATTGAAGTTTACAATTCTGTGTGAACGAATAAAACTTTCAACATAATTCATCTCACCATTGTGGATTTCCTCAAAAACTTCAATCACTCAACCCTGCTAGCCAACAAAGGAAAGAAAAAAGAAATAATGTCCAATGCAAATGGTGCACCATTTACACCAGACACATTTACATATTTACACTTCGACTGCTTTTCTGCGTTTCATTCCTTCAACTTGTGCCACTCTGCTATCTGGCGCCGAGGGGCGTTGCGCACCTCGTTCCAGTGCTGTTGGGGTTGGCCCTCGATTTTGGGCCCCAACTCCAACCTGCCGATGACCTCGTTTTTCGTGACCCTGTCCCAGTCGAGAACCAAGAACTCCAGGCTAATGTTGTCCAGGCCTTCATTGTAAGGAACCTCGAATACGAAAGACTCGTTGAAGACTGGGTTGGTAGTTCGCTTCTTCACGTGCGTCTTCTTCTTGGCGATCCTCTGGTTATTGTAGAGCAAGTAAATTTTCACATATGGATCTGAAACAGAAATATATCATTGTATTTTCTGTAATAAAAATATATTCTGCTATCGGATTCGAATATCCTCCAAATTTCTCAGTACGTTGTGGAAAAAAAATCAATTCTTCAAAATACTTGAAACTTTATAGCCATGATGGAAAAGACAATGGAATCAGTTTTGAAAATAATTGGTGCAGAAAAATAGAGACATTGCATGAATTTTTGGCAATTTAAAAGAAGCAATTAGTATCGAATATGATCGGAAAAGCACTAACATTTCCTAATCCTTTTTCCTAAAGTATCAAGGCGAAAACAGTGCTCAGTATTTAGATGCACGTTTTAAGATGAAATGGGAATTATTTTTATATATTGAACTGTTTTTGCTGCCTTTTATTAAGTAATTATTTCAGCAATTTACAATGGTTTCGTAATGATGGAAATACACTTTACATTGCTAATGATAAGGAATAAAATATATTTCTTATTTATTTATTGTAGTATGGAAAATTTCTGAAATTATGTTAAAATATAAGAAATTTATTTATTTGAAAATGGGTCCATAAGCGAAAGCGTTGCTGAAATGAATAGCTAATGAATGATTTAACAAAGCTAAAAAGTTCAAGGCATAATTTTTGGTTTCTTATGATAGACATGAATTACCTGATTACAAAAATATAAACTTCAAAAAAATTACTTATTTTAAAAGGAAGTAACTGTCTAATGAAACAAGTTTAATTTAGAAATAGGGGAAATATTATACTTTATAATTATTAACCATAAAGTGGTTGTTTCTTTCATTCCAGTTGAGATCATGATTACGTCATTTTATTACAATTCTCATTGGTTTAAAATATCCATGACGTATCATCTACGTCACATTGTATTGAGACGACGTTGTAAACCTGACTTGTCCGTCGAATTCGCTGCATGCCTTTGAATCGCATTCTCCAAGCGGCTGCAAACAATTCAAAGTTCACCATCGAATGGTGATGAGAAAAAATCCCTTCATGATTTTTACCAGCAATAAAGAGGTATTTTTTAATTATAATTTTCTTCCGTTTGTAAAATTTTTCAAAATTATGAAAATTACCTGTTGCTCTAAATAATTAGTTTTCAAGTTTCTTAAATATTTAACAATATTACTTTCAAAATTGAACACGTTGACAATAGAACAAAAGAAAAAGCAAAATGAAAAAGACAAGACAAAATATTCACTGTATGGTTAGTTTAAATAGGCAAGGACAATTAAAATTTTTTTTAGTTTATTTTAAATTTTTATAAGTTATTTTTTTTAAATGCTATCTTTTCAAGCTTTCAAATTTTCATTAATATTTAAATGTTTTTAAATCGGCAAGGACGATTTAAATTAAAATTTCTATTTTTGAATCCTTAAAATATTAATTTTGTTGTTCATTAAGTGAAACATTTCTTTGGAGTTATTAAATAACCTTATACATCGAAACTTTTTAACGAACAATAATAACGAGTATATATCAAGAAACTTTTATATAAAAAAATTAAGAGTGTGTTTTTCTCTCTCTCTCATTATGTTTGTGTATGTTAAGTGTTGAGTGGAATTAAGTGTTAAGTCTTAAATTAAGTGTTCAGTGAAATATTTTGAGCCATATTTTGGAAATTTTAAGAATTTGATTATTTATAGACATAAAAATAACTATAACATTCTGTACGCATTTCCTTTAAAACTCTTTTAAATTTTATTTAACTTTCTGAACACATCGAAATTTTTTTAGAGATGTAAAATTTTATAATTGACATTTTATTCACATTTTAAGAGTTTAACAAATTTGAATGGTAATAAATTTTAATGAAAAGAAGAAATATTATAAGTCTACTTCGAAATTTGTTATTAATTTTTTTCTCTTTTAGATTATTATAGTAATATACTACAAAAAATATTTTTTTCATGTTCTGTGGGAAAATAGTACACAGTATATTTAAAATTATATTTTCCACCAACATTTTGTTTATGAGTTAAATTTATAATGAAGCACGATTTCCTTTTTAGCTCAGAAGGCGTTTTATAAGCTTACAGTTAAGTTTAGTACAAATCTATAAGAATACATTTCTTTCTCATTTTAACATGAAGTTTACGAATATGTCTTAGTAAAAAAATGTATTGATTAGATTAAATTAAAGCTTTTTTTCATGCAATATTAGTTTTATAGGATTGCCTTACCACATAATCCAGCAAAGTCCATCTTTGGAAGATTTCGACATTTCAAAACGACAACAGTCAATCTGTTGGCCGCAGGTTGGTAACAAAGCGACACCAGAAGATCTCCTCGTCCTTGGTAACGAATCTGAAAATATAATATTTTATTTGTAATCTAAAAATGGGAACAGAGCAATTTCGAAACTAAATCATTATATATTGCATACACGTCAACTGTTAAGACTTAATGTAATCATAATGTAAATATGTATGGGAACGAAGTTGCGGATCAGTTAGCCAAGGATGGAAGCCTACAGAATATCATCATTGGAGACTGCTTGTCGTCCTCAGAGCTGACCTCTAGAGTTAGGATGGCTATCAATGCTACTTTTAAGGATACCATTCCTACCCACGAATGGTACACATGCAAACATCCTGGTTCCGCACTAGTGGCTAAACACAAGAGATGCAGCCAAACGGCCTTGACAAGACTGCGAAGTGCCCACCTGCTTGCTCAAGAACACGTCTGTGGTACCAAGGTCTATCCTCTCTGTCCCAAATGTCAAGTGGTTCAGGTCTCCCCTTCTCATATTTTTCAGTGCATTGGGTGTGAGAGAGGGGACATGGATTTGAGACCGGAGGTAGTGCTTGAGAGACTGACTATTTTTGGATTCATGGGGCTGATGTGATGGTACTGTCACGCCAGTCGGGGATAAGGAACAACAACATAATGTAAATATTTGAGTATGTGGGCCTCAGTAGTTTTTCAGAGAAAAGCGTTGTTCGCTTGCAAAATAGTAACGGGTTCGATAACAGTTACTGTTATTCTAAAATAATTTATGGTTGTCAAGCAAATCCTAAGCTTATCTGGTAAGCAAAAAATCTCATACAGTTTTGTAATTAAAATATCTTCTAAAAGCATATACAATTTTAATTACACTTTTACGCGGTGCACTTTTATTTTACATTTCATAGAATTATCCAATCATAGGAAGGTATATGAACTGCTTAAAATAATTTCATTCGGGTTTTTTCCCTTGTTAAAGTTGTCCTGTACACTTTCCCTTTTGATCTACGAATTCTACTGAAATCTTCAAAAATTTGACATTTAATCAAGCCTTATTGAAATTTCCATCCATTTTGTTTTGATCGATTTAACAAAATAAAGATTTCTTAACAAATGCTTTGAAGCTTAGTTATTGTTACTAATAAAACATTGAAAAAATACAAAATTTAGAGTTTATTGTGCTGTGAAAAAATTCTTTCATATTGTACAATCTTTTTGGAATGTTTTATTTTGCTTATAAAAAAGAAAATATACTTTAGGAAAATCGCAATTCTTTCTGCAAATTTTCTAAATGGTCTCATTACATCTTCTATAACAATTTACATTCCCCTCACATACATGACAAAGCTGGTAAAAAAATAAAAACAACTCACCATTTACATTGATATTTCTGTACGATAATATGTCTAACGGCCTTCCTGCCGCCCGCCCTGTCTAGTGGTCAGAGTGCCTGACTGCGGATAGGGATGTCCTGGGTTCGAATCCCGGTTCCGGCATGGATGTACTTTCTCTCTCTATCTATCCTGTTTTTGTCCTTTCCTTGTATGAATGAGGTGTGAATGGTTGCCTACCCTATAAACGGGTACCTATGGCATGTGTATACTGAGGAAGTCGGACTCCACACCAAAATATGGTTCAATTGAAAAGTGGAGCAGCGCACCCCATATTGCCAGCCTAGCTGGCACATGACAACAACAACAACGGCCTTCCTAAAACACACTCTGTCCAATCTCAGCAAATTTTAAATTTATCTCACATTGTTTTCTCTCTATACTAAAATTTGTACAGTACGTTTGATAGTGTTCGTAGAGTTCTGATATTTTTATCTTTAAAGGAGCTTTTCTTGTTATTTTTCAGCAGCTTTCTTAACATGAAGTAGCTATTTATTTTGAAATTACATAGTGGACAGTTACAAGAGGATATAAGGCTTCTTTAAGCATTCACTGCCTTCTAGAACACCCTTTAGCGATCGTGTTGCCTCAAGGAAAGAAACCCGTAAGACTCACAAGCATCCCATCCCGACAAGTGCACAAAGTCAAGATGGGATGTCACCAAGGCATCCGAAGGGCTTGGTCTTAGAATCAGAACGGATGTTCCACGACTCTTAAAATTTCTGTATATATCTGTGTGTATTGAAGGAAGACAAAACATTGGCGATTTTTGACAGAAAGGTCCTAAGAACTATTTTTGGTGCTGTCCTGGGAAATGACACCTGGCGAAAAAGGTATTACTTTGAACTGTACAAAATCATTTCAATCTTTCGATTTCAATCTTTTTTTCCAACGGCGGGCACCTGAGGGTTGAACCCTATGCCACAACAAGGCCAGAAACTGCTACTCATTTGTCGTTACCCAGCGAGCACCTGTGAACCAAGTCGCGGAGGCGAGTAGCGTTACCCGCGTCATACCACCACAAACCCATTTATAAGGTGGGCCACATGCATACATCATCACGGAAGAAAGGATAGAGAAACACAGAGAGAACAGAGAAAGAAAGGAACATCCATGCCCGAACCGGAATTCGAACCCAGGACCCACAGCTCAGGAGTCATGAGCGCTAACCACTCAGCCATCGGTCGGCACCGATTTCAATCTAAATGCATGTATTTAAACATTATGAAAAGGTTAGATTAGTACCTTGCAGACTGCTTATTTCATCCAACCCACTAAAACTGTCAGCCGCCTCCTTATTTTGATCCAAGGTCAAATTGCGAGTCAGCACTGTTCACGTTACACCAAGATATGTCATAGTCGCAGTGTCCTCCAAGTGAAATGATACCTATGGGATCGGCAGGCCAAGCATTGGGGATCTTCTGCTTGGTACCTGCTTTTAAATCACGAAGGCTCCACCCAGCTGCATCTGTCTAACTGATAGAGCCCAACTCAGGATTAGGTATAGGGAAGCATGCTGGTGCAACAACAACAACATTATACCAGGAGAAGAATATTGAATTCTACAGGACTGATATATATATATATATAATATGCATAGCATTTCTAAACCATAATGATCTTCATTTGGATCAGGTATTTAACTCATTTATTTCCAGAACTCGCGGGAAATGTTTTAATTTGTTCACTTCAGACTTGTCAAATAAAAATAATCATTCTTTTTATAAGAAAATTTAACTATCAAGAAATTAATAAAAATTAAAAACTAAACTCCATGGCACGACAGCCCATGTGGGCCAAGGCCTACAGTGCCCATAACTGTTTTCATGACCGAGGGCCCTGGGGTGAGAAGCATATGTCATATGTAGGTAGTCAGCCTAACGTAAGACCCCCAGTGTTTAGTTCCCAAGCATGCTTGGTACTCAGTTAATCGACCCACTGAAGGGATGAAAGGCTGAGTAAACCTTGCCCAGCCCGAAGATCGAACCTCGGACCTGAGTCATGGGAGCGTGAAACGCTGCCACTAAGCCACCGGGCTTCAATAAAATTTAAACAAATCCTTATAAAAATTCAAATGAGGAATAATTATACAAGTGAAATTTCACATTTAAAATTTGTAAATATAAATCTGCTCTATAAATATATATGAGTGACAAAAATTATTCCCAACATTCATTCACATTATAAAACATCCAGATATACAGTAAAAACTTGTACAGAACTTTACAATATATTTTACTGTTGTTATGAGGGAGTGCGAATAATCAATATCCTAACAGATCAATATATCCTAAATAATCAATATCCTAACAGAATGCTACGGATTCTCTCAGTGAATCGCTCTGAGGGGAATCCCCATGACTAGTCAATGAGTCTGCCCGGTCAAAGTGCACAAAAGCTGAATGAAGAGTAAAAAATAAACCGACTTCACAGCCACAATATATTTCAGTGACTTTTAAAATAGTTTATATAATATACACATTGTAAATCACGCTTTACTTGAAGAATAAACACACAGGGAGAGGAAATATTCTATTGAAATACAACCGATGATGTCGTGGATGAGTCTATAAAGAAGAAAACTTTTTATCGATTGTAAATATTGCATGTTAAAAACATGTTTCCAGATTATGTGTGTCAGTGTGAGTGGGGTATTGTTCATTATTGTGTGATTATTAATATTGTTTGATTATTATTGAGGATATTATTGATACTGGGATGGATACTAAAGTGTAGGATATTGTCAATCAAATATTTAATCGATTAATTTTTTTACATTTATTGATACTGGTGTTCGTAAAACAACTATGTGTCCCTAGCCTTCATTAAGAAAAAGAGATAAAATCGAAGAACTTTTTGAAAATAACACTCAAATTTCTTTAAATTGTGATTAATTACCCGTGAAAATCGTTAAATACCTACTATGCTTTTGGAAAATTTCTCTTTTACCATTAATAGCTATTTTATTGTTATTATATCCTAATTTTTATAAATAAATGATTTCAAAAGGAAAGATTTTCTCAACAAAGCAATAATTTAAGTATTACTGATAAATTAAATATAAAACTGTTTCTTTCTTCTATAAAGATGTACTCGTAATAGATTCAACTTTTTTTTTAAAATTTTGCTTATTTATAGCCAAAGCTAAATTTCCTTACCATTAACTGTATGCGTTGTTGTTATTGCACCAGCATGATTCCTGTCTAATCCTGATTTAGGTTCTATTAGTTAGATAGAAGCAACTGGGTGGAGTCTTCGAGATTTTGTGAAGCAGGGACTAAGAAGAAGAACCCCAATACTTGAACTGCCATCCCTAGAAGTATCATTTCACTTGGAGGACATTGCTACCACACCCAGTTTTAAAGTGCCCCAGCTGCCTTTAGCGAGCAGGAGGGATCCTAATTGTATGCTTCTACCATCTATAAATAAAAGTGCGCCAAACACAACCGCCAAATAATCACACTGTTTAAAATGAGTCATGAACATACATGCTCGAAGTAGAAAACATGTGGTGAAACACTTCTGCTCGGAAGTTGGCAGCAGCAACTAGAAAAAGTTTCTACCTGAACAATGGCAACACCAATCTTCTCCGAACAATACCGCATGGTGAGCAACAGGACAGATTCACGTTTTCCCCGACGATGTGAACGGACTAGTTCAGAGTTTGTTTCCCTCTCAGAGAATTTTGTATTTGCAACTCTCTTTAACATTTTCTTTAATTAGCAATAAAATTCAGTTCAATTTTTAATATATGGTGTGCGCTGCAATTATTAAAAACTAATTAAAACAGCACCCCATATCTGGTGACCCAAACGTGAACACGCTATTCCTCAAGCCTTACTTGGATTTGGAAGTAACTCCAGCGCCATGAGATGTCATGAGTAAATGTCAGTGCTGATTGGTAATCATTCATAACTTCTAGGATGCAGGTAGGATCTTTCTATAATTTTCTTAAACGTAGCGTTATGTGCTCTTTGGTTGTTCACTGGGGTCGGTTTCTTGGAAAATTGTGCATATATATTTTAACACAAAGTTTTTTTTAATTAAATTATTATTAGTACATATTTTTCCCCATGAGCTTACATTCCGTTCACTACTCCACAATTTTAGCGATCCTTTCGCATCGTGCTGTGTTTTTATTGTTGAATTTAATGTATTGCATTATATGAATATTCATTGCTTCTTTTATTGTATTTTTCATTTATATATCTTGGTATTCGAAACTATACGCACTTCCCTATTATTGATTTGCATACTTTGTAATTTTTTTCTGATAAATTTTGACCATGCCTTTATCTGATGATTTTTCCGTTACTCAAAATCCTCCCTCCGAAGACACACCTTCGCAGGTTGCACACGTTTCGATAAAAATACCACCTTTCTGGAAAACTAACCCTTCCCTGTGGTTTATTAGGTTGGAATCGCAGTTTTTCCTGGCGAATATAACGTCCGATCTAACAAAATTCAATCATGTTGTCTCCTGCTTAGATCCCGATATACTAAATTCGGTACACGACATTTTAGAGAGACCACCTACTACCAAGAAATACGATGCCTTAAAAAAACGCCTAATTTCTGTTCATTCCGAAAGGGAAACATCTATAATTCGAACCTTATTGCAAGGAGTAGAACTCGGTGACCAAAGACCCTCCCAATTACTAAATCGCATGCGTTCATTAGCTGGGGATACCGTGGGTGAAGCGCTTTTACGCTCGTTATGGCTCACGAGGCTGCCATATAACACGCAGACTATTTTAGCCGCTTTCAGCGAGGATGATTTGAATAAAATAGCCGCAGTTGCTGACAAAATAAGCGATCTAGCTATCCTTTCGTATACAAATTCTGTCACCCCTAACTCTCATGATGCTGTCACGGCTCGCTTGGAACTCCAAGTAGTGCAGTTAACTCAACGGGTTATCGAATTAAGTACCGCCCTGGAACGCAGTTCCCGTAGCCCTAGGCGTAATTTCCGCCGATCATTTCAACGCAGCAGATCTCGCGATATTTCCCGCTCTCGCACTAATTTCAGTCACTACAAGGAACGTACGAATGAACTTTGTTTTTACCATGTCAATTTCGGAGATCAAGCGCGAAAGTGCCAAGCTCCATGTTCTTTTCGTCAGTCGGGAAACTAAACCGGCGATCGCTCACTGGCCAATCTAGCGACCGCCAAGTGAATCGTATTCTTCTGGCCGACCCGTCTTCAAAATTAAATTTCGTAATTGACACAGGAGCAGACATATCTGTTTTGCCTAAAAAATATGCTCCAAAAACCACACCCTCTGAAAATTTAGCCTTATATGCAGCAAATGGCACTAAAATTTCTACTTTTGGCAATAAACGCCTCATTATTGATTTAAATCTCCGCCGAAAATTTTCGTGATTATTCGTCATTGCTGACGTAAACCAACCAATTATAGGTGTTGATTTTCTTAAACATTTTGAATTACTTGTCGATGTCAAAAATAACCGTCTGATCGACTCTCGGACGTCTCTCTCATCAAACGGAATATCTTTCAATAATTTTTCCCTGGATTCCAACATATCCGTACTTATCGGTGATTCCAAATTTGAAAAACTACTCGCTGAGTATCCCGAGCTTACAAACCCTTCTTTAGTAACAAATGACCTTAAAACTTATGAAATTTTTCATCACATTGAAACTAAGGGACCCCCTGTATTTTCCAGACCCCGCCGTTTGGCCCCAGAATTACTCAAAGTAGTGCGTTTAGAGTTCGAATACCTAATATCTCAGGGAATTATTCGACCGTCCAAAAGCCCTTGGGCCAGTCCCCTCCACATGGTCCGCAAATCTAACGGTGATTGGCGCTCTTGTGGCGACTACCGTCGCTTGAACGCTGTGACAACTCCTGACAGGTATCCTGTACCCCATATTCAGGATTGTACACAGGTTTTTTTTCGGCAAAAATATTTTTTCTACCCTCGACCTGGCAAGAGCGTATCATCAAATTCCAGTCAATCCTAAGGACGTACCGAAAACTGCTGTAACCACCCCATTTGGTTTGTTCGAATACCTTAAAATGCCATTTGGACTTCGTAACGCTGGTCAAACTTTCCAAAGATTCATACATCAAGTGCTTCACGGATTGGATTTTTGCGTCCCCTACTTTGATGATCTCCTTATAGCATCGACAACCGAAGACGAACATATTAAACACCTTCGCATCATTTTTGATAGACTCCGCGAATACGGACTAAAATTGAACCCCTCTAGATGTGTTCTTGGAAAAACATCAGTCTCATTTCTTGGTTGTTATTAAGCAACTCATTTCTTGGTTGTTATTAATAACACCCACTGGTGTAAGCCCTCTTCCCGAAAAGTCAGCAGTAATTTCTAATTTTCCTAAGCCTAAAACACTGTCTGAACTTAAAAGATTTTTAGCTATGCTAAACTTTTATCGTCGTTTCTTGCCTATGGCCGCAGCTACTCAAGCCCCACTCCATTCACTTCTAAAAAACTCTAAAAGGAATGACAAACGACCTGTTCTTTGGACAGAGGAAACAACTGCCGCGTTTGAAAAATGCAAAAGTGATTTAATAAATTCAGTCACCCTTGGTTTCCATTCCCCTGATCAGCAGCTATCATTAATGGTAGATGCTTCCGATATCGCCTTAGGAGCAGTATTGCACTCCCAAAGTACTAGTGGTTTACAACCTTTAGCTTTTTACTCCAAGAAACTGACACCAGCTGAAACCAAGTACAGCACATATGATAGAGAATTATTGGCTATCTATTCTGCTGTAAAACATTTTCAGCACAACCTTGAGGGAAAAACATTTTCTATATTTACTGATCATCGTCCACTTACATTTTTATTTAAAAAAATTCAAACTCTGCATCTCCTAGACAAATTTGGCATATGAATTTTGTCGCTCAATTTAGCACTGATATTCAACACGTTTCTGGATCAAACAACCCAGTTGCCGACGCCTTATCGAGAATTTTTGCCATTAATAGTAATAACGCCACCGATTTCGCACGTTTAGCTGAAATCCAGGAAAATGATGCAGAACTCCCTCAATTACTATCAACTTCAGGTAGTTCCTTAAAGCTACAGAAGATGGAACTGTCCCCAGGACTTAAATTATTTTGTGATGTAACCAACGATCGAATCCGTCCTTTTATTCCCTATCCTCTCCGAAAAACTCTGTTTGACTCCCTCCATGGACTTTCCCACCCAGGAGTATGAGCGACTAAAAGACTGATTCTCTCTCGTTTCGTCTGGCCTTCAATTTCAAAAGACTGTGTTGCATGGACTCGCGCATACATTGATTGCCAGAAGTCAAAAGTTTCCAGACACAACCATAGCTCTTTGCAGGCCTTTTCTGTCCCCTTACAACGCTTTCAACATGTGCACCTGGACATTGTCGGACCTTTACCCCCGTCGGAAGGATATTCTTATCTTTTAACAATGATGGACAGATTCTCTCGCTGGCCGTAAGCAATTCCGATACGGGACATTTCCGCAGAAACCATTGCCCGAACTTTTGTTACTCATTGGATCGCAAGATTTGGAGTACCTACCACCATAACAACTGATCAAGGTCGTCAGTTCCAGTCGAACTTATTCACGAATCTCAACAAAATCCTTGGCATTCACCAAATTCGCACAACTCCATACAACCCTGCCGGGAACGGATTGATCGAGAGGTTTCACCGATCATTAAAACAATCGTTAATGTGCCACAATGACGTCCAGTGGACATCAAGTCTGCCCATTACGTTGCTGGGTCTTCGATCAGCCTACAAGGAAGACCTTGGTGGTACCTGTGCTGAGATGCTTTATGGTGCAACAATTCGGCTGCCTGCAGATTTCTTTCAGACAACAAGTGTCTCTACTTCCCTGGATCCAACTTCCTTCTTACAAAAGCTGTGCGAGTCTATGAGAAATGTTGCGCCAGTGCCCACTTCAGCTCATGTCAACCCCAAGTATTTCGTGCACCCAGCTTTGGATTCGTGCACTCATGTGTTTGTGAGGCAGGATGCAGTAAAACCTCCGTTGACTCGTCCATATGATGGTCCTTATCGAGTGCTTAAACGGCTTAATAAAACTTACACTTTCCTCATTAAAGGAAAAGAAGCAGTTATCAATGTCGACCGTCTAAAACCAGCATTTTTGGTGCCTGGGGCCCCTGAATCTTTAGTTCCTGTTCCCATTGCTACCCAAGTTCCACCGAACTCTCCGAAAGCGATGCCTGTTCCTGTGATTCAAGACTCTGCTGTAAGCGAAGAACCCCCTGTGCAAACTACGCGATCCGGCAGAAGAGTTCGTTTCAACCCACGATATCTCTAACTCCTTGTGCCTTAGGCACTTTGGGGGGAGTAATGTGGTGAAACACTTCTACTCGGAAGTTGGCAGCAGCAACTAGAAAAACTTTCTACCTGAACATTGGCAACACCAATCTTCTCCGAACAATACCGCATGGTGAGCTAAAGGACAGATTCACGTTTTCCCCGACGATGTGAACGGACTAGTTCAGAGTTTGTTTCCCTCTCAGAGAATTTTGTATTTGCAACTCTCTTTAACATTTTCTTTAATTAGCAATAAAATTCAGTTCAATTTTTAATATATGGTGTGCGCTGCAATTATTAAAAACTAATTAAAACAGCACCCCATAAACACGAGCTTTTAAAACAAAGTTCAGAGAGCTAATTATTCGGATATGCATTTTCTCCGAATGAATGTTTTCCACTGGAATCTAGCATTTATATAAAAATACACCACTTCGTCTACTTCTTAACAAAGTATTGAAAGCTATATTTTATTTTCTGAAATATTTTCTATTTGATTTTGCGATCATTTACTGAATAATTTAGAAGTAATTTAACATACGAATTATAATGCACATGGTATCGTGAATCATAGTATATGTTATCTAATAACAGAAAGTACAAATCACAAGAGAAAACACTCTTTATAGGACGGTTTTAAAGCAATCACCTTGAGGTTCCTGGGCGTTATTTCTTTGGCCAGCTCAATCTGCTTGCCGGACTCTTCGATCTCCACCGTAGAGAGAGGGCATATCACCTCTCCGATGACGTCATCCCTGGAGAACCTGTCGAAGCTGAGCACGACGAAGTGGAGAGTGGTCGCCTGCAGCTGATTCGGAGTGATGCCGAAGAATGTGAAGTCTTCGTCGTAGACGGGGTCCAGCGTCTTCCGGAGCACCCTGGTCTTCACTTTGTGCTGCTTGTCGGGGAGCAGTTGCAGCTTCACGTAAGGGTCAGACGAGCCGTTGTTCGAGTCTTTAGGTGGTAAGTCCGTGCAACGTACGATGTTCACGTGGAGAGAATGTTTCTCAGCACTGTATTTTAACCTAGAAGTAAGAGTTAGCAGTGAAAAATCTAGGGTAGATTTTTCTACTTTCTGAATCATACATTGCCATTGCATTAGCATTTGAAGGAAAATTAGAAACACAATCCCAAATTTTTGCACCTTAAATATAAAATAATCTTTTTTAAAAAATAATTATTGGAAGTTCAAATAAATTAGTAATGAGAAGTTAGAAGAACAAACTTTGATTGCCAAAATAATTTATTCATGGAATTTAAAACTGAGTATATCGTCTTGTCTCTGCCTGGATGACAGCCTAATAGGCTAAGGCTGTTGAAAGTCATTTTTGTATTCACCTGCAAACTGCCTTTAAGGAAGTTTTTTTATAGACTGTAGGTCACATTCATGCGTCTCAAGATGGAAAACCTTTAACATACTTACCAGGATAAATGTGCATGCAGAAGCCAGAAATGCAACAGTTCAACACTGCTTGATAACCCGAGGCCTATCGCTCTGTTCTTTCTGCCAAAAGGCTATGATGAGCCCATAAATGTTAAATCACTCTCTGCATCACCCGAAAATGCGGGACATCATTTAAAATGTTCGCAAATATTTACGTTTTAGGGAGTATTTTCCCGCACACGAATTTATTGATTGTGAAAGATGTTCTCTTGTAATCAATCCCTCGATAATTTGTGTCTGACAATCTGGAGTTTGAAGGCCTAATGGCAGTATCTGTCATCATGGCCCTCAAACTCCCTGTTAAAACAAGAAGCCCCTTTGACATCACAATGGAAAACAAATTCAAGATATCAATTAATTTAAAATTTACCTTTGAAATTTTAGCAGTCAATTACAAATAAATATTTCCTTTTGCACAGCAATCCTTGAAATTAGTGACAAAAAAATTTGTACCATCAGGAAATTTTTTAATGAACGTTAATGGCGAATTTGGAATAAAATAATTCCATATACAATTGAATAGTTCTATATACTTGATTTTCATTTAACTCTTATAATCAAAACGATATAAGATTATCATAAATTTAAAATTACTCACATATAGAATGTGACTTCCACACCTCTACTATTGCTTTTAAAGTATTATGGTAATATGTTATTGAAAATTAATTTTGTTTAACTGAATATGCAGCTTTTCCATTAGTGAGATGGCAACAGCTTCGGACTTATCAACGTATACAAAAAGATTCCAGAAGAGAGCTTGTCAGCCACAATTACGCTAGGTCGTCTCTCCGATGCGTGTGTGTTTGCATTCAACCGTTAATAAATACAATCTAATAATAAATACAGACTAATTAGGCTAATTAATAATTACGAAATAACGATAGTCATTGTAAAGTTCTTTTCTCAAAGATTTTGTTATCTGAAATCGGCATAATGTGATGAAATAATGACGAGTCCAATTTAAAATCTCTTTTTTTTACTTTATTTTTTTTATCTAACAACTTTTCATGCTGCGCCCTCTACAAGCCTTCGCGTACATAGTTTTATTTCGTATTCCTTTACGCATGCAATTGCGAAGTATAATGTCTTTTTTCATAGAATATAAAGAGAAACAATTTTCACAACTATTTGTAAACTAAAAATTATCAAAATTTTATTTTACATTGTTTAAATTTATAAATAAAAACATTATGGTATGCGTTTCCTCAAATTCAGGAAACAGAAGTCAAAAATAAATTTATTTAAAGTTCCATTTTTTTCTTTTCTTTTCTTTTACGTGATTTGGCAATTTATCAGAGGGACCGTGAAAATTAAGCACAATACCACCATTAATAATGATGGTATGTGTATCAAGAAATGAGAAATATTTCTTTTTTACAATAAATTATAAAAAAGAAATATTTCTCATTTCTTGTAGTGGTTTGCTTCATCTTCAATGTTAATCTCATCATTATTTCTAAGGGAAAGTTCTAGAATATTATAAAACATATTTTTTTTACTGTGATAAAGAAAATTTTCTTAATTCTTTATGCTTGAAATTTTACTCAATTTCTTTTAGCAAACTATATAGTATAAGCAAATTTCGTATAGTTTTAAAAGTAAAATTCTTTTATGTGTGTGAATCATAATGTGCCTTATGTTATTGTCAAATAGTTATTTTTCACTTTAAACATTTAATAGATGCTCATAAACCACAATTAAATGTTCACAAGTAATTTGTATAATACGAAAGGTATCATAAAAAAAGCTAGAAAACGCCATTAAATTAAAATAAAAAAATTGCAATATTAATAAAACAGGAAAGCAATATAAATAAAACAGGAAAGGAATATTAATAAAACAAGTATTTGGGATTTCAAAAAAATTTTGTTTCATCTATTCTATTAAAACTTAGATTTTGAGTTTTTTTTTTCTTTGGCGCTCCTACATACTAATGTTGAATTTAAAATAGTAAATCAAAAGTATGCTCAGTTTATTATACACTGCTCAAAACAATTAAAGGATATTGTAAGTTTTACAAAAAATAAAGGTATAAACGAAATTTTTTTTGCTGAAAATGGAAGAAGAGAATCACAAATGAAAATTTTTCTGATTTTCAAACTGTGGGGTATGCTAATTTTGAGTTCGACGTCAAAAACATCACTTCAGCGGCAGTGAAAGAAATTTGACTTTCAACTGAATAAAAGACAATGAATACAAGTATGATCGATATTCAGTGACTGCTTTGTTTCGATGAGTACGATGTCTCAGCGAAGTCATTTAACCGATTCAGAAGCTTGGAGAGTTGTTGGTAGGTTAGAAGGGGACCAAACTCAAGCCGGAGTAGCTCAAGCCATTGGAGTGTTACAAAGTGTGATTTCCAGGATCTGGAACAGTTTTTTGGAGACTGGAAGTGCAGGCCGAAGGCCAGGGCAAGGTCGTAGACGGGCAACAATGTCCAATGAAAATCGTTATTTAGTGTTAATGGCTCGGAGACACCGAAATATGAACGCTACTCTTCTCCAACAGCACCTTCGCTCGGCTACTGAGACCACGGTATCAACTCAGACTGTCCGAAACCGGCTCCATGGTGTAGGTCTGTATGTTCGCCGACCGATGGTATGTGTTAAACTAACATCAAGGCATCGTCGCGACCGCAGGGAGTGGGCAACAGAGCATGTGAACTGGAGGAAAAAGGAATGGAGCAATGTTCTTTTTTCTGACGAGTCCCGTTTTTCTGTGATCCTGATAATAGGCGTATTTTCATCTGGAGGGACCGTGGCAGTAGGAATAATCCAGCGTTTGTGCATGAAAATGTCAGATTTGGCGGTGGGGAAGTGTTGGTGTATGGTGGCATCTCCATTGACGGGCGCACAGACCTATATATCATCCGAGATGGACCTCTGACTGGTCACCGATATAGGGATGAGATCCTCAGACCTATTGTAATCCCTTACGCTGCATCAATCGGAGATGACTTTATTTTAACGGATGATAACTGCAGGCCAGATCGTGCTAACCTGATGGAGGATTTTCTTTTCAGGGAAGGAATCGTACGAATGTAATGGCCAGCGTGTTCTCCAAACATGAATCCAATAGGGCACTTTTGGGACGCTTTAGGAAGACGAATTGCTGGCCACCAACCACCCCCACAAACTCTCCATGAACTGGAAAGTGCTCTTCTGGTAGAGTGGAACAGAATACCCCAACTCGTGATTAATAGCCTCATTGGCTCCATGCCTCAAAAGTGTTCAACGTTGCTGGCCGTCCGTGGAAACCATACCCTCTACTGAAAATGACTTCCTTTGAAGGCAACACCTTTTGTTATTATTTTTTTTCTCATATGCACAAATTGTTTTCTTCCTTTTGAACACAAATGCGCAATAAAATGCATTTTTTTCAGCCAAACATGTGTAATTTATTCTCATATAACCTACTACGTCTGTCGACCACGTATCAATCAACTAAAAAGTCTCCCAGCCACAAAATCCACCTAAAACCGCAATATCCTTTAATTATTTTGAGCAGTGTATATCTTTAATATATCTTTTGTATAAAAATATTCTAGACTCTTTAATCTTCCCAAATCCTATCAATTTTAATCTTAATCGGTTCAGTTGGCTATAAAAATATATATTTTAGAGCGTTGTACATAACTTAAAAATATAAACTAAAAGTTGTAGTTCCTAAGATCTTATATTCAAAATTTACAAAATGTTCAGAATTTTTTGTATTTCTCTCGATTTTTTCATAAAAAATGCAATAAAAAAACTTGTTATGCACAAGTATTTCAAAATATGTTAGATAATATTAAGCACTACATTTTATACTACGTTCAATATTTTTCTTTTTATGTTAAATATTTTCTTTTATTTTTCTCAATATTTTTCTTTTTAAGTAAAATTTTTCCTCTATCATAAACAGTAAGTAAAATTCTTCCCATTTGATTTTCAATATAATATTATATATATATATATATATATATATATATATATATATATATATATATATATATATATATATATATATATATATATATATATACATATATATATATATATATATATATATATATATATATATATATATATATTCTCTATCCTTAATACCTTAATATATATAATTTATGAATCATAAGCTGTAGTCTCATAGACTTGTTCATATGAATGACGCACTTCACTTTTCTTGGCTGACAGTTTGGCGCCAATTCTGTCCGAATCTTGGCTAGATGCCATAACACGCGTCACAACGTCCATTTTCCACGACGAACTGAAAGAAAAAAAAGTAGCACATTCCTTAAGAATCATTTTCGCATAACCACGGCCTCAGTAAATCTCTTATAAATTTCTAGCCTGGCCTGGAAACATTCCTATAAGCCTCTTCCCCTATCGTGTGCAACTCTTTTATTTATTTATTTTTTAAATTTCTTAATTTAATAATGATATTAAAAATTCAGAATGCACAAGCATTTTAGTTTTTGAATATCTCGATTGCCCTTAAAGTTCTTGCCATAATTTCATTAATCCTTTCATCACTGATGAGAAAGTTTTTATCACCGCGATATTTTTCTAAATTTCTTTTAATTTTCTTTCAGATTTACAGATATGTTCCAGTATTCTATCGCAAATTTCAGATACGAGTTTACAGATAATTGTTTATAGTGAAAATAAATACACAGGATATATAATTAAAATATAATAAGAAATTTTGTTGTATATTTTAATGACACGGAATTTTGTTGCAAAAAAGAAACAAGAAAATGAAGACTAGTTTGGCAGTTATTTTTATTCTTCGAATTCTCTGTCTAATTTTGAGTGAATAATTTTTTCATTTAATAAATACACAGGATATATAATTAAAGTATAATAAGAAATTTTGTTGTATATTTTAATGACACGGAATATTGTTGCAAAAAAGAAACAAGAAAATGAAGATTAGTTTGGCAGTTATTTTTATTCTTCGAATTCTCTGTCTAATTTTGAGTGAATAATTCTGTCACAATAACAGAATCAGTTGCCTCTTGAGTGGCAAAACTCTAAAGTAGCACGACTTTGACCCATTTTTTTTTTTTTTTTTTTTTTTTGGTAATTCTCGTGCAAGTACCTGAAGGAGCGCTTACCTGAAATAGAGCTGACCCAGCTTGCACTGCTTCTCCACGAGCACCTCCTTCTCCTTGCTCTCTTGCTGCTCCTCGTTCATCATTTTCAGCTTCTCATTCTCGCTATCAATGCAGCTCTTGTCCTCAGTGATGGGGGAGTTCTGCCGCGAAGAGTGGTTGGAGGAGCTGACCATTCCCTTATCCGCGTCTTTGCTGGAAGGTGACCGGTGG
This sequence comes from Latrodectus hesperus, assembly GCA_037975125.1. Lineage (NCBI taxonomy): Eukaryota > Metazoa > Arthropoda > Arachnida > Araneae > Theridiidae > Latrodectus > Latrodectus hesperus. The sequence continues at coordinate 5,354,606 of JAJQOW010000016.1, read as the reverse complement.
CCGTGGTTCCCCGTCGGGGAGCTCTTGCTGTTCCCGGGGGGAGAGATCTTTCCCTGGGTCGGACTCGGGCTTTTCTTGATGAGGATGGAGCCGCTCACCGAACCACTGCTGGGGCTCTTCACGGCCGTCGGCTTCCGCAGAACCAGGGGCTTGTCCGGGTGGTGCTTCTTGAGCACTGAGCTCAGCTTCTGGGAGGATCCATTGGACGCTCGGCGTCGGATGCAGAAGCACGTGACTGCTGCGAAGGTGACGATGAAGAATGCGCTGCCCAGGCATATACCGATCAGGGCAGGTGTCGTCACTGAAAAAAATAATAAAAAAGTGTTTCAATTATCATTTTCACAAACGGAGTTATCTCCCTCAATGAATTTAAAATTGTTACAATCGTATGTCATGACAGGCATATAGTTACTTGTAAAATAAACATTTCTTAGTTAAAGTTATTAAATTTAATATTTATACAATATATATACATTTTTTTGGTAAACAAACAATCCGTTACAAAACTAAATTCACTATCCGAATTGTTCGTTATCCGATCATCGATTTACCATAGATTTTTTGTGAAATCGATTCATTTGTTCTGGAGAACCCCTAAAAATGAAATTTTAAAAAAAGATGTATAATTTCATAGTAAGTTTATAAAAAAATGATGCGTAAATCTTGCATATTAATCGATCCTTTTCATTTTCATTTATGGGTCATTTAAGAAGTTAAATGTCAATCGCTTTTTCTCTTTTTGAAGACTTTCCGGAAGAGATTAGTAGTATTGTTGTTCTGAAGAACGCATATCTTATTGATTTCAGCTTGGTTTGGGGGCCATTCTAAGACCATTGCTCTGATATCCTCCCACTTCTTCAACGAATGAACGAGGAGGGAGGCAGTACTCAAAATGAAATTAGTTTCAGTTTTGAATAAAATTAAAAGCCGAAACTGATGGTCTACTTTACCTATAATTATTCTGTTGGAAGAAAATTTTCTGTTAGAAGAAAAAATTGGTATAGGAATGAGAAATTTAATAGGCAAGCAACATAATTCAAGAGAAATGAAAAACGATTTTGGGTTAGTTTCGTTTGGCAACCCTGCACATCATGCTCCGAGAGCCGAGAAATGTTCGTTTTAGTTCGTTATCTGAATATGTGTTCGTTGTCCGAACATCAAAATCTTTCCTGAAATTCTTTGTTAACCTATCACCCAGTGAATATATATATATATATATATATATATATATATATATATATATATATATATATATATATATATATATATATATATATATATATATATATATATATATATATATATATATATATATATAGATATATAGATAGATAGATAGATATAATAAATTTATAATTCATTTGCAGGGTTACCGTTAATATTTTATTTGAATGTCAAAAGCATTCTATAAATCATAATCCACAGGAATATATCTTGTTTTACAATTCTGAAATAAGAAAATTAGACTAAATTATGTTATATATATATATATATATATATATATATATATATATATATATATATATATATATATATATATATATATACATACATACACTATTTAATATAATGAATAGCCTTCCAAGCGAATGATGTTATAAAAATGTTTCCTAGGTAAAAATGTTCACTTGTGAATATACATTGTATATTCACAAGTGAAGAAATCCGGAAGTACAGCGGTCCCTATAGATAGGAAAGCAGGACGAATGAAACGAGCACCTCGTCATTCAACAATGGTTGTGTTGAAACTCGATAGTTTCCGATCCAATCCCAATGAGCTTTAATGAGTTGGACTTGGACACCAAGTAATGGACATTCTAACTGCCTAAAGTGATTGTAAGGAATTTTTATCACAAAATTACATTCAGGAAAGATTTCAATAGGGAATGGACAGTGTATCCACCTTTCGTCGTTTAGAGCTGGTTGAGCTCGAATCCAAACGTTGCGTTTAGAAAAGAACTATATATATATATATATATATATATAAGGAATACATCTTATAAGTATTATGATTCACCTTATCTAAGAATTCGCTTCAGATTAGGTTAGATTGTTTCAATTTCTCCCAAATAAACTGCTAAATACAGCTTTACGCCTTAACGTTTTAAACCATGGCCGTGTGAAGAGATCAACATCTGTGCTTACACTTTTCTATCCACGCTACGCCAGCAGAAGATTATTAGGCTCTACATGCATAGGTCTTCCACTTCTTGTCAAAATTCGCTTCAAAATTAGTTGACTGTAAATCTGTCTGGCATTCATAGAGTAAAATCAAAGTCTCAATTTTTTTATCTATTGAGTATCTGTCTTATACTATTATTTCTCGAGGTACTTTTTGGGCATGACATACGTCCCAAGAGAATGATAAAAGCTTTGCTTTATCATTTTTAACCTTTTTAGAGAAAGAAAGATCAATTTTGGATTTTCTTCAAACATCCGCATCAAGACACGACTAATTTACGTAGATATTTCTTATCAATCACAAGACACTATTTTCCATTTTTAATCCAGGCCACCTACCAAGCTGGTAGATGAATGGTTAGGATGTTAGTTCACTAGAATGGTAAATTCGATTCCCACTACGATTATGATTGTGAAGTGATTGGAATGTACTTAAAACTGTATGTCCCAGTCCCTGGCGTTCGAAAATTGACTGTTGTGCGAGAAATGAATCAAACTGCCTACCTATCATCATTTGCAAAAAGGAAAATTATACACGTTTGAAATAATATTTGTGCATTTGTACAAAATAAATTTAAAAGACTTTTTTATTGTCTCTCATCAGTTCTTATTATATCATAAAGAACTGATGAAGAAATCTATTCATGAACAACCATTATTATATTGAACATAAGTCATGTATAGGATATTAGGAGTATACTTTAATGCGTTTCTTATTAAAATGTGTCTCATAATTTTATTGATTATTTTCTCAATTACCAAGATTGGAAGCATGCTTTGAATCTGGATATAAGTTAACAAGTCAAGCTGTTTAAATGAAATTCCATGAAGACTTATGATAAGATACGACATCAGTGAACATGTTTACCACGTGGGGTAGTTTTAATGCAACATTACAGGAATGATCTTATAAAAAATTACTGGCTGTAATTCTTATACCAAAATCTTATTAAAATGCATATTTCCGAGATTATTCTATCAATTGGAGCTTACATCACTTCTGTTATTAATGTTTGCATTAAATTATTTTATTCGAATAAAAAAATTCACCAAATAATAAAAATAATTTAAGCATTTTTGAAGAATGTATTTTTTATTTAAAAATTATTCCAATAATAATCTCAATATGATAATTGTTGCTTATTGGCTGGTTTTTAGCTTATGGCAAAGTTTTTTTAATTAACTTTTACGGTTTATTCTTATAGCTAAATCTATTCATTATCGATTTCTTTTTTTTAATAAATAGTGATGTTAGATTCTTTCGAAAATGATCAAACCAACAATGATATTCGAAAGACTAGAGAGACAAAAAGTTTCGGACTAATACAAATCGGCTATAATTCTGGACAAGTATGTATTCTGGAGAAGGGCAAGTTCCGGACTTAAACAGCTAACTCGTTCACAAAATATTCTACCCAAGCCAGAAGATGCATGTTTTGCACTCTTGCCTTCAGTTAAACAATTTATGGGTTCGAATTCTTTAGGCGTGGATGTTTGCAGTGATTCAGAATCAACTCTAAGCTGTAGGTTCCATTTTGATCAGTTTTTTCAGAAAAAAATGGAACGAAGTTCTGTTAAATGAAACAAGTCTTCTCAAAAAAAAAGTTTAAATTATAAGATTTTATTTCAATGATTTCATTTTAAACTTATGCCGAGTTATCATATTTTACAACATTTTACCATAGAAAACATTTTCCTCTATTAAGATCAGATTTCCCAAACTCGGAAATTCCCTACATTTTGTGATGTTTAACTTTCATTCTATTATTTAATTATTAAATCATGAAAAAAGGAATCGTAAATTTTATATCTTATTTTTTTATATTAAATGTTTTGGGTGTCATGTCTTGTATTTCGTGCACATTATAAAAACTATGTAAATACAGAAACAATTTGCTCTTCAACATATACAATGAGTGTAAAAAGTATTCGTACAGTACAACAATTGATTTAAAAGAGATCCGTTCATAAAAATTATAAATATAAAGTCCGTTTTAATTAATTAGAAATATATAATAAAACATATTTTCACTAGTTTCATGTTTAATTTACAAAAAAATAATTTTATACCTGAATAAATATTTTTAAAAAACTGAAAGACTTCAACATCTTGTGGTGTAAAAAGTATTCGTACATCAGGCATATATTGGCCAACACAATCATAATATTACAGCTAATACCTTGTAGGATATCCTTTAGTTTGAATAACTGCCTTGAGTCTCTTTGGCATTGATTACACCAATTTTGCTAGATATTGATTTTGCTAGATTTATTGAGCTAGATATGGCGTCCCATTCTTGATTAAGAGCTGATTCCAAATCATTTTTATTAGAAATATGTCTGGATCTTATATTTTTATCAAGAATGTCCCATAAATTCTTGATGGGGTTGAGGTCCGGCGATTGAGGAAGAAATTTCATGAACTTTGGGGTATTATATAGTATCCAGAGCCTTGTGTTTAGGACTGTGTTCTTGGGGTCGTTATCATGCATGAAAACGTAATAACCATTCAAGATCATTTTTGTTGCACTAGGTGCTAAATTATTGTTTAAAATGTCGGTGTAAAGTCGATGATTTGTAATGCCTTTAATAAAGACTAATTTGCCCACCCCAGAAGCACTCCTACACCCCCAAACAAGCAGACTTCCACTACCATGTTTCACTGTTGGCATTAAATTCATAGGATGCATTTCTGTATTGCGCTTTCTCCATACCATTCGTCTCCCGTCCGATCCAAATATGTTGTATTTACTTTCGTCTAAAAAGATAATCTTTTTCCAGAAATCTGGACTTTCATTACGTATTGCTTGGCGAAAGACAATAGCAGCTTCCGATTCTTCTCACTAACAAAGAATTTTCGTCTCGCAACACGGCCATGGAAACCTTCATTTTAGCATGCATTTCGAACAGTACTTACGGAGACTGCTGTTTCCATGTTCTTTAGTTCTGATGTTAATGTGGGAGCCCTTATTTTGGGATCCTTCTTTAATGAACGTACCAGAAACCGTCTGTCAGATGATGTCAATAGACATGGTCGCCCAGTACGAAAACTGTTTTGAACCGTTAAAGTGGCAGCACACTTTTTTATGATTGACTGCACAGTGAACAGGGTCTACCAACCAGATCAGAAAACTTGTTGTACAATTTACCATTTTTACGGAGCTTTAAAATCAGTTCTCTTTCGGAAACACTTGTCGCTTTGCTTTTACGACCCATTACAGAATTTCTAGTTTCTCAGTACATTAAAATTTCCATTGTAGAACCTTTTAAGTAACTTACAAGATAACGTCAATTAACTACATATTAATGACTAAACCAATCACAAAATATAACAAAAAAATTTGCATTTCTTTTTGTGAACGAATACTTTTTACACCACAAGATGTTGGATTGTTACAGTTTTGTAAATATTTATTCATGTATAAAATTATTTTTCTGTAAATTTCTCATAAAACTAGTGAAAATATGTTCTATTATGTATTTATTATTAATTAAAATGGAATTTATGTTTATAACTTTTATGAATGAATCTATTTTAAATCAATTGTCGTACTGTACAAATACTTTTTACACTCACTGTATGTATGTATTAATAGGGGAAAAAATGATAGCTCGGTGAGTTAGAAATATAAAATATAACACAATTAATCCATTTTCCTATATTTATGAAGAATTTTTTTCTGTATACCACTGTAAAATAATTAAATTCAAGTAAAAAACGACACATTAAAAGTTTGTTAAAGTTTAGCACGACAAAGTAATGAATAATGATCACAGTCCATAGATTACTGAATTTGACAGATAATAAACTCGAAACGCAAAAAAAATGTATTAAAAATTTTACTGAAGACAAACTTCATAACCCACAATTAATTCGAGACTTATTATGAATCAAAAATGTTTGATATGTTATTATCTTTGTATAATTCCCCTTAATTTTGTCACTAGTAAATATCTGGAACATTAAATGTTTTAAAATGAATAGCCTCTAGTTTTCTACTTATTGGAATGTATGTAAATTTTCAACAAAAACACTGAAAGTATTTGAGATTGATTACAATGTTTTAAAATATCGTAACCTAACAATTTTAAATTGCTTATGATATTTTTCAAAAAAAAATTCAAAAAGTATAATGAAATTGAGAAAAAAGTACTTTATCAATCAATAATTCCATTTAAAAAGAAGCAAACTGAAGTGTTAAATTCACAATAAATAAAAACTAAATGTTTTTACATTGCTTAATACACTAATAATTTTCTAAACTTCTATTTAATATACTAAACATTAATAAAAAAAGTTTTCTGCATTTTTGAAACTTAATTGAACATTCACAGATAACAAGGATACCCAGAGATGTTTCTAAGTTAATACTACTTTGCGTAGGTAAAATATATTGAGATAACTGGTCACTTTTTTGGCATTTTCAAGAAAATGTGTTTTTCAGAAAAGTGAAAATATAAAGTAATCCTAAATTATTTCTACTCTATTCACTGTTCAACAATCTTGATTACTTGATTAAAAAAAGTAAGCAGATTAAGTCATTCAAGATTAAGATTCAAGAATTGCATTAAAAATAAACTTTCCTGCTGCTTTCCTATTCAAACAATGTGCGAATCGTTGAAAGCATTTAAGAAACACGTTTTGAGACTTATTTATGCATTCATTTCACTTAAGTAAAGGCACAAATAAACAATAAAGGTTTCTATATATCTTACTAAGCTTGTAATATCTGTAAAACATTTTCTATAATCTATAAAAAAGATAAATTAGAAAAAGCGCCAATGAAAACTGAAACCAGATTTTCAAATACATAAATATTGATTTTGAAATAAGGCAATTTTAAAAAAAAACTATAAGCTCGTTTAACTCAAATAGTTTTCCTGTTTATCTTTTGCAATTATTCCTCAGTACATTTTCACTTTAACAAACAAGATTTTATATTTTTCATGATTAAGTATGGTGAAATGGGACTGCAGAAAAAGTTTACGTTAAAAATTAAAACTGTGCTTCTAAATCCTGATTTTCAAAAACAAACTTGGATATTGTATTACTATATTTACATGAAATATATTGAATTGTTATGAAGTAAATAACAGTTTAGCTATTAAAATATATTTGCAGTATTATACTTCAAATTTAAATATTTTATTTCGTGAATATTCTCTTTTAATTTACAAACATTCTATACAGCTTTGAAACGAAATAAAGAGTTTATTGTAGAAGCATAAACCAAAATAATCTTATAGGATGTTAATTTTTAGATTCTCTACATACTTAAATGTTAAAACACCACGAATCATGTCACGTTATATATTTTAAAAAAGAATGAGAAATGCAAAAATTAGATACCTTTTCAGAAGGAAATCGGATTTTCTTCTCTAAAATAAACACTAAAATATCTAGTCTCAGTGAATATAATGATATTCCAATAAATAAGTTATAAAGAGAAAAAAATGAAATGATAGTAACTGGTTCTTGTGTTTCCACGATTTAAGACAACTAATTTTATGAGTAACATTAAATATAATTTCAAATTTAGTTAAATTAAAATCTATTTTCAGTAAGTACGCAACTAATATCATAATGGAAAACTTAACTATAATTTTTAAGTACATCACACACACAGTTTCAAACCCAACAAACATCAATCGTGTCTTTTTCAATAACTTCCGATCGATTCAACGCATTCGATGCGTTCAAATGTCTGGATTCGAAATAGTCCCACTCGAGTGAAGAATGTGTTTCCGAATTCGTCTTTCTCTCACAAAAAGACTGTTTCGATTCCGGTTTCGAAACCTTGGATTCCGTTCTGGAAACTCTCGATTTTCTCCGCGTCGAAGCAAATACTCGTCCAGCAAATGCCATCAGCTTCGGGGGCGATTCGTAGACGACCTCCCCCTCGTGTTCCGATGGAAACAAAACATCGCAGAGACCAGCAGACGATTCCGAAGAGTCTTCTCGCACATTCTCGAGTCTTGGTTTGATCCCAGCCATCGCAATGTGTTGCACATTGGAGTTGATGTCCGTTTCGTCGTCAAAGACAGCTGCAGGGTTGGTGGCAGAGGTGCAGGGCAGACTCTTCTTAGCACCCCCCGGCAGAACGCTGTGGGTGCTGCTCTCGCGAAGGGTCTCGCAAGAGCTCTGAGGGTTCGAAACCGTCTGGGGCTCGATCTTGTATCTTCTGAGCAACAAAAAAACCACGACTGCCAGAATTATCATCAGCACTAAAACAATAACAATCACCAACACGATGCAACTGATCAGTGTCATGAACTTGACGTTCGACAATCCGTCTATGTAGTGATGAACAACAATGTATGAATCATTTTTGGTCATGCTTTTTATCAAAAGTCATTCATGATGAGGTCACTGAGTATTTCTTTACCTAGCGAATGTCTTGTAGAACATTTGTTTTGATTTTCAATTCGAGAATGATCATGAATGGAAAATCCCATCCTCTAATCGTTTCCATAGTTGTTACATTTTAACTATCCATCGTTACACATTTTTCATCACACGAATGAAGGAAAATCTAAAATGAAGGATTTCCAGAACCAGCATCACTTGATTTAAGAATATTTTCAACTGAAACACACACTTCTTTTCTATATTGGCATGTTTTAATTTTATATGTTAACTTCAATTGTGTTAAAATATTTTCTTTAAAAAAACATTAAATGTAAATTTGAAGATTGTTAGTAACAGAGTTTAAGTCCTTCAGTTATAAGTTTTCACAACTAAAATTGAAAATTCTGCGATTGCCACACCAACATTTGATAAGCATCGTTGCCACTTTAATTTTTACTAAAGAAAAATATTTTCAAAAAATTGTTTCATATTTTGCAAATATATATTAAATCGTTGATATGATTAATAGAAATAATTTTTCAATCGATATTGTTTTAAATCTCTCCAAGTGTTGTTGACGATGATTTAATCATCAAGAAATTGCACGAAAATTATTTTTAAATTGTTTGAAACGTATAACACAAATCAAAACCACATTTTTGTTTGGGTATCGAGTTTCGTTGCACTGGATAGGAAAAACAAAACACCAGTCCTTCTATTTTAGAAAATATCAAAGGTTAGCTTGTGATGCAGTCATAAAAAACATCGGAAAATTTAGAGTCTGACTGATTAGCATTGAAAGTTAGTTTAAAAAGCAGAAATTTTGCCGGTAGCTTTGGTTAAAATGCGTTTAATTGATGTTAGTTTTAGTTAAATCCTTATTTCAGTTACTCAATTTTAAATCATAGTGATGTGACAAAGTCAGCTACTGAATTGACTTTATCCTCTTTTTTTTCTAAACATCATTAAATGTATAGAGAACAACTGAAAAACCTGTGCTATTATGCCTGATTTCACTAAACTTTGTTATTACTAAAATCAATATTACTGCACTTTTATCACTCATCAATAGTTTCTAGTGTCCTGGAGTTGATTAAATGCCACTTAATTTATCATTCATATGATAAGGACTTAAATATACTAAACCATCACACCAGGTCCCACTAACGTTAACAAGAGAATAAGTACATTTACAAAATAGTTATACATTAATAACGTTTTGATTAGTTCAAGCACATTTAATTAACAACGTAAAATAATAGCGGCTTATGGCTGAACTTTATTATTCATCAACTGGGCAAATACCCAAGTACAATTAGTAAATAATATCTTCTGTGGGTTGTTCATTAAGTAGATTATCGCACATAACACTTTCACACGCAGCAGATACTGCTGTGTGCACATAGCACACACAGCAGTATCTACACCAGCAAAAGAGTTTTTAGAAACATATTTTTCATATTATACGGATATTTTTTAACCATTACATTTGAGTTTTTATGAGGTAAAAACTTGGCATTTGCACAATGCATTTTATTCTTCCGTATATTGTGCATCATTAAGGAATTATCGAACTCATTTCATATTAAATTGAACAAGAATGCGTTTAAAATCAAGCAAACATTCAAAACCTTCATTGCTTATGCATTATTTATTTCAGTTATTTATTATTTGAAGAAATGGACAGAAAATTAAAATTTTATAAATAAAATCTGATTACATGAGCTGAAACATTTTTTGAACTGGGATCAACATTATATACACATTTGATTTTCTAACTAATTTCATATCCTTTTAATATGCTTTAATTTCTAAAAATAAAAGTGTAACTGCTTCCTGACATAGGAAGGTATAGTTCAGGCTAGGTATATTGTATGAGATAGATAGAAATCAGTATGCTGGATAAGTCAGACTTTTCCCTTTACATATATATATATATATATATATATATATATATATATATATATATATATATATATATATATATATATATATATATATATATATATATATATATATACAAAAAAGCATACTCTTATTGGATATTGGAGAAAAAAGAATTCTCGCTGCTCTCAAATTTTAGAATCGAAACAAAATATTTATAACAGAATTAAAAAACAAAATACCATTTGTTGAAAAAGTAGTTTGGAAGTTTTAATCTCTTTTCTTAATGTACACATAAGATTTAAACATATATATATATATAATATACATACATATATATATATATATATATATATATATATATATATATATATATATATATATATATATATATATATATATATATATATATATATATATATATGTATATTTATTTATTTATATTTAGCTTCGAAAACAAAAAATATATGAAACTCTCTGAAAACTTTTCCCGTCAGTGAGAAAAAAAGACTTGTATTATAAAATAATGTCATATATTATAAAATAAATATAATTAATTTTACCAATATGTAGTCTATAGTTATACTTTCTCATCACCTACTACAGAAAAGTTTTAAAAAGTACAGAATATATAAATAGCTAAATTAAACATAGAAATTTCTTATTGATTCCATAGTTAAAATTTGAAATTCTCCACTTTTGTCTAAATAAACAATAAAATTTATTGTAATGCATTGAATTTCGAAGCAAACAAAGTATTTACCAAATCAAAGGAAATGCCTCAATCGAGGAATTCATTTTAATGAGGAATTGAGGAATAATTCATTCTAATATGTGATATTTTTACAAAAATAAAGAATTGTTCAGAGAACATTGACATTTCAAAAACATTTCTTGATAAAATTTAAACAATTATTCGATAATATATACATAAATAAAAAAATAATTGCTTTTCTACAATAATGTAGAATTAAAATTGGAAAAAGAAAAATCACACGTTTGAGTAATTGCCCTTGAGACGCATCAAGGTGTACGTGTTTGTATAGATAGATCGATGGCGGAAAAAGGTGCTGATTCTGGCGAGATATCCGGAAAATCACTTCACACTTTTGTAGGGATACTTTGAAGTTTCATGGGCCCTGCTTCAACATAAGGGCTAATTTTCATAGAATCTATGATTTTAGTCATAAATGACATTAATTATGAGAATAGATTTCTATGATAAAATGATAATTATTTATACAACAAACTTCTTAAAATATAATAGAAAATTAATACTTTACTTGGCCAATTTTTACTTTTGGCTTCAAAACGCATGAATAACTATTTACCATTAATAAGGAAATCAGTAAGAAACATAGACCTCATATAATTTTTGAAACTTCAAATTCAAAAATTTTATTATATCTAGTTTAATTTTCTACCCTTTATACAGGGCCTTCTATTTAACGATGTATTTTTAATGCTCTTAGCCAGATATGAGAGTAAAATTATGGGTGTCTTATTTTTTTCTCAATGACAGAAAATTAAATTATAGGTTATTTTATTTTGAGTTGTCCTCTTAAATAAATAACATCGAAATTCATACGCAATATTTGAAATCTAGCATTTATAAAATGCTTGACTTCTTTAAAATGTAGTTTAAAAAGAATTTCAAACACTAATAAACTAAAAAGGGTTATTCTTATTACTCTAAAATAAATGAATATATTATTTACTGCTCATATAGAATAAAAATAATGTAATATAGAATAAAAAATCTCTCATATAGAATAAAAATAATAGAATAAAAATACTAATTCATGTACGAATAAAAATAACAGAAGTTAAGTTTATTAAAGATCAGATTATATATCAATTTTTTCAATTTGAAATTTTAAAAAAGCAAGGGATCAAATTTTATTTTATGCATAACTATTTGCTGTGATTTTTTACAATTAAAAAATATAGTAGTTTTTGCAATTATGCACTCATTTCTTTTACAAATTAGGAGAAAAGCTTTAATAAAGTAAAAATTATTTTAATTTTTGGGATATTCATCATTTTATCCACTATCATTATCTTTCATTAATAAATGCTGAATACATTCATTGATATTATTAATACAATACAATTATATATACATACATATATATATATATATACATATATATATATATATATATATATATATATATATATATATATATATATATATATATATATATATATATATATATATATATATATATATATATATATATATATATATATATATATATATATATATATCTATCAATGTATATATATATATATATTATATATATATATATATATATACATTTGATTAGAAAGAATATTTATATATCTCATATATATATATCATATATATATGATAGATAAATATATATATATATATATATATATATATATATATATATTGATAGAAAAATTTGAGATTTTAGAAAAATTATGCCCTTTAACTAAAAAACCAAATTGGTATACCTCATAAATACTAATTATAAATATTATAATGAATTGAAACAGTATAGCATATTTTTATGAATATTGACGGTTATTATATCATTAATACAATACAACACTATTAAATCATTCAATATGAGAGAGAGAGAGAGAGAAAGAGCGAAACACTTAAAAATTTATTTCTATTCCAACAGTTATTCAACAGCGTTCAAATATGTTATGAACAAAAGAGTAGGAAACGTCGCATAAGCAATCTGCTTTCATATAAATGTGTATAATAATCAACCCATTAATATTTAATTGAAGATCCAGATAAAGATCCAGGATGAAAAGGTGAAAAATTAAAAACAATTAAATTTCTATAACAGACTAAATATATTCCTATACTTACACATACATGTATACAGATTAATGTGCATAAGCTGTAAATTGAAAATGTTTAACTCTACAAATGAGAAAGCAAAATGGCAGGTATAAATAAAGACATTAATCAACATTGTCAAAATATGCTATAAGCAGAAGAGTAGAGGTCTTCATCAAAAAGTTTCGATAATAATGGTACAAAATGCTAGTTTTCTTACTTAAGACAAGCACTTAATATTTCTGTCGTGACACTGCTAAATCATAAAAACATAAAACTAAAAGTAAAGATATATAACACAAAATAGGAAAAGAAGCAACATGAAGCAGTTAAAGATGAGTTGGATTAGTGTTTCCATACAATTCATACAATAATAATCCGGTTCTTTAATATAATGTTCTTAGTTTTTGATTCTAAAGAATTCAATTTATTAGAGTTAAATTAAACTATTCTTTGTTTTTAATAAAAACTGTAAAAAGGAGATATTTTTTTGAAACGATTATAAAATAAAAATAATTATTTCTCAACTTCCTAATATTCACTAATATTCTCAATAATATTCTCAACTTCCATTGATGCACGTTTATATTAACTACCTTTATACTTTAATATTCAGATCTTAAGATGCTTAATGGTTCTTAATATATTTCTGTATTTATTTTAATTTTAAAAAGTATATCATGTGGGCATATAAGGTAAATAACCTTTGAAAGGAGCCCACATTGTTTTGTTAAAAGAAAATATTATCAGAAAGAAATAAAAATATCATTAGTTTCAGTACTCTTACATATTGGAAAGCAAAAAATCATGAGTATAAGCTCATGATTTTTATATCGTAATTTTTTCATAATTAACAGTAATAAAGTTATAGATAATTCTGTACCACTTGCAATAACAAATTTCCTTAAATGTCTTTCAAAAAACAATTTGTATATATCTTGCATTTTTCAACTATTTTATGTTGTATTGTTTTCATGCCCATAAATGCACATGATAAATTCATTAACACATAATAAATAAATATGGTTTTATAGCACATAATAAATAAATTAACTTTTCAATACTGAAGCTCACTGGATGATAAAAAGTGAAATGATAAAAAATAATAAAATATTGGAGTAAAAATTATATGTTAAACTGTCATAATTTAAATAATATTGGGAAATTGAAACTAAAACAAGTTGAACTTAAGTCTTTAAATAAATTAAATATATTATTTTCTTTTTACACAAATATCAATCCAAACCACGACAGTTGCAACGATAATCAAATATTGTTTATTGGAAATGTTGTTTAGAAAATTACCTAGTTCTACTTTTAGTTTTCTTTTATAAGTTAGGTGAGATTTTAATAATCTTTATTTCTAATGTGACGCGTAAACTATGAAAACTAAAATTTTCCGATTCTTATATTGCTTTTAAATACCACGCGATTCATTTTTATTAAATACTCTATTCACTTAATCAGTATAACTTATTCCAATACTTTAAAATAAATCATTTAGAAACACAAACAATCTTACTCGGTACCTTTGAAATACTAGTAAAAATTGTTTCATATCATTCTTAAAAAATTCCTATTATAACTGTATGTAATTTCTTTCAGGAAAGAAAAAACATGTAAAAGTTGTTTCTCAGTTGATGTAGTAGAAAGGCAGCAAAGCAAATCTTAAAAGTATATCATAATCTTTTGCTTTTATAAATAAAATACTAAGTCATTTGACAAAGAAAATCAACACAAAGTTATCTAGAATGAATCATGACCTTCCTAATATTATCCTTTATAAATATGACTAATTTTGTAGATTTTAACAATGTAATCAAATTTTTTTCTCTGTGTGTATGACCTTATTTTAGTACACTCTATTTTACCATAACTTTTTTCAATTAAATGAATTTTTAGCAATTTGAATCAAAGAAATTTTTATATGATATATATATATATATATATATATATATATATATATATATATATATATATATATATATATATATATATATATATATATATATATATATATATATATATATATATATATATATATATATATATATATATATATATATATGTATGTATGTATGTATGTATATGTATATATATACATATAATACAAAAATATATATTTCAATAAATAATTAAAAATATTAATTCTTATAAAAATAATAAATTTTAATGTATTAGCCAGTAATGAGAAAATTACAAAAATTAAATATTAAAGAAAAACAATCCAATACAAGAGAAATAAATCAAGGCTAATAGTTTTTGATAAATATATTAATTTTTTCCAATACAAAATGTATCAAGACTATATCATGTTATAAATGTAATTTGAAAATTATTCATAATTAATCATTCATTCAATTTCCCAGTTATTCATTCATAAAAACTCATTTCATTTATTCATGGAAATACTTCCAAAAATCTAATAATATAGAAAAAGTCAAACTACAACATTTCCTTTTATATATATATATATATATATATATATATATATATATATATATATATATATATATATATATATATATACTAGGTTAATTTGTATATTTATATCTATATATATATATATATATATTAACACGTGTGTTAAAAATCCCTTATTTATATTATATATCAGTTTATATAAAAATATTGATGCCTTTATTCTATATATTTCACGTAATGGAAGTTAAATGAAATATCTCATATTTTTTAATTTATGTACTTTCATTTCAAAAGTTTACATATAACTAAATTGGGATCATTTCTATAAGAGTAAAACCTAATTTTTTGAATAATTTATGCCGAATTCGAATGAAATATATATATTCTTCGTTTGATGGCTCAGATTTCAGCTAACCCTAATTCAGTGTAAACTTTTATGGGCATATTTCTCACTTATTAAACTTATATGATTTAAATAAATAACTTTTATCATCATTATTAATTACAAGAATCACATGTTTTTTTTAAACTAGTATTAGTACAATTGAATAAAACTTTAATTACAATCTTCAAAACAATATTAAAAATGTTGAAAACGGAGACGATTTAAAATTTAGTTACTGGAAAAATTGAGAAACTATATTAAATTTGAAATAAGAACATGCAGAAGATATTTTATAGTTAAAAAGTAATATTTTTTAAATTCGCTTTCATAAAAATAAGAAATTGTTAACATTTTCTGACCTTCTTCAACAGCTTTGATTTCAGGGCCATCTTCTCTTAAATCCGAAAGAGCTCTTCGTAAATGCATGTCAAACTCTTACTTTGTACTTCACCGAGTAAAAGGATCAAAATAACATATCCAAACGTTCTATTACTGACTTATTTTAAAAAGTGTCATTGTCAGATCAGTGCTTTTTTTCTCATTTCTTCCTCACATAGGAAGCAAACCATACAAGAATATTCCATCGAACTACTGATTTGACGGATTTTCCCCTCTTTGCGCATGCTCTTTGGAAATACGTAGAGGCGGTTGCCATCGCAACCCTTAGCCAATGAAAGATAATTTCTTTTTCTCGTTTATGGGTGAGTGTACGCTTTTAGCGAAGGCAGCATTTAACACCCATTGCGAGAAAACTACGTAGGAAGGTATTTCGTTTTTTTTAATTCATTTTTTTGAAAGAAATTGATTTTTTCAAAATAAAAAGTCTGCGTCTCATTCATTTCTTTCAAGTTCAAGAGGAAATTTCCGGAAAAGGAAAGATTTGTTGAGGAGAAAACAGTTTCTTCCATTGACATTCAAATGGATAGTATTTACATTGCCTTTAATCATCTCCTTTTTTGATTAGGTTAACTTCATTTCTCCAAGTGATTTTTTTTTAAATGACTAAAAAAATTCATGATCAACAGGATTTGTTCAAGATATGTTTCACATGAAAAGAACAACTTTTTAATTTTTAAACAAGGTCTTTTTCATTAAATAATTATAATAATATTTAATTAAAATAATTGCACAAATTAAACTGAATCATTATCAAAACCGAATTTTAAAAAGATATTTGCTTATATTGTCATATAAACAGTAAATTAATATGATATAAATACATACAAATATAGGGTTATTACAAATAACTCATCTGGCTTAGAAACCATTTTATCTTCAATAATATCGACCCGTTCGTATTAATGAAAAGAGCTTGCTTTAAAGTTTTGCTTATGTCATTGCCAAATGATTCACCAGACACCAGGATGATTGAGGTTCGTGGTGAGATGATTCATAGACATTTCCGTCGTCATTTTCCTGAAAATCTCCCAACCATACTGTTTGGGGTGCTTTTTCTTTGTTAAAACATTCATAGAAAGATACAAGCCTATGATAACTTAATTTTTTAAATTGCCTATTTACTAATTTTATCAAATATATTGCTTATTGTATTAAATATATCACCCCTGAATTGAGAATGCCATGTCGTCTCGCCATTGATGATGTCATATAGCACCATGATTTTAGACCAATCATTTAAATTCAGTAATAGGAATTACAATTAAAGCAACTTCTAAGCATAAAATCAATTAAATTAAGCATTATTTTCATTATACTTAAATCATTGTAATTATTTGAATCCATAAACAGTTGTTGACTTTTCAAAACTGTGGTAGTTAATTAAAAAGAGAAGCTTTAAGATTTGCCTATGAAAAAACATTGTAAAGTTAGGCATAGGATGTTTTTATAAAAAAAGACATCCCATATATAACTGCGGATACGTAATACATAGACAGATTTATGATACCAAACTATACATAAACTGCTGCCACCCACCCTGTCTACTGGTCAGAGACCCTGACTACGGATAGGGAGGTCCTGGGTTCGAATCCTGGTTTGGGCATGGATATACTTTCTCTCTCTCTATCTATCCTGTCTTTGTCCTTTCCTTGTATGAATGAGGTGTGAATAATTGCCTACCCTATAAACGGGTCCCTACGGCATGTGTGTACTGAAAAAGTCGGACTCCACACCAAAAAAAAATATGGTTCAGTTGAAAAAGTGGAGCAGCTCACCCCATATTGCCAGCCTAGCTGGCACACGACAACAACAACATACATAAACTGCTTAAATTTATGATTCAAGGGACTCTGATTTCATTATTCTTATCATGATAAATAAATAGTGAAATAAGAACTGTTAATAAAAAAAGAACTCAGTTCTAAGCATTACATACAAACATATGTGCATTTTTATGAGTTATTTTCACAATTATTGTGACAATGTAAAACTCTCAAATTATCATTTTCTTAATAACCTAAGTTATTTTAAATGAGATTATAATGAAATTGTTAATTTATGAGAAAAAGTTTCTAGGTGATAAATTTTTCGGTCATATTTATCGACAAAAAATTGAGTAATGCATTATCAAATTGCAATAAAAAATGTTGCAATTAGCATAATAATTCCGATGTGGTATATATATCACCACGTCATTGATTTTCTTATACAACACCTGCAAAATATTTTACTCAATTTAGATGCTTCACAAGTGAGATACAAGCAAATTTGGGCCATTTGTTCATAAATAACACTTTTTTTTTTGAGAAATTTACCTGAGCGATTTCTTTTTTTAGATTGAATCATTTTTCGAGCTCTAATATTCATTTTAGCTCAGCAGGTTTGGATAACTAATGGCAAATTTTATGGACAATTAACAGTCGAAAATTTCCTTTTCCAATCTGAAATTATTTTGTCTTCTGCATTGGCCGCTTCACTAAAAGTTGCATTAGAAGCTGTCACTTTTGAACCCAGACAACTAAACTCAACAATGAAAGGATGTTGTACCTTGGACATGCTTAAGTCAGTCCGCAAATTCGTAGAGGATCGCATGAGACTTGCCTCGCGAGATGCTCAGAACGTCTCGCGAGAATCACATCAGACCAAATGACGTCATTGGGGTCTTAGTTACGTCAGAAAAGGGGTGGAGCGCGAGACGTTTCTAGATTTTGAGCAGGTTCGAAATATTTGGCAACTTTTCGCGAGACAGCGCTTTCATTGGTTTAAAATTCCATGACGTCAGATACAACGTTTTAGCTACGTCACACTAAGACATCGAGGAGATCACATTTGTCTACAATAAGACGGCGTCTCAATCGGATTGTCTACCGAGTTTGCGGCCTGCCTAAGGCACATTGATTACACGAGGAAAGTGTCGAGAATGGCTATTTTGAAGAGCAACATTACAACCGCAATGGCAGACATGTTTGGCAGCATCTAGCGTGAAATGGACTCGCATCCTCTTATTTATCTCATGGTGAAAAACATCAAAATCCATTGACAAGGACTATCGAACCTTCGAATCTTTGTATGTGTGAGTTATTAAACATCAAAATATATATCAAACAATTTATACTCTTTTACTATTGAACAATCAGAATTATTGATTTATCTTCTGTAAGTTTATCTCGTGTATTTGGTTTCTTTTATACTATTAATTTATACCTATAATATAAATTTAGATATTTTATTTTCCATTGAATAAACTTATCTATAATTTTTAATTTTTTATCTTTTAAATAATTTATAAAAATTATGTCTAAGTTGTAACCTAACTAATCTTAATTCAACGAATTTACGAAAAAAAATTTCAATTTCTATATTTGCCATCCATCATACCAAAAATTTCTTTTTAATTACTTTTCTTCAAATTTATATGAAATGTGTTTTATTCCTTTTCGAACATAAAGCTTTAAGCTTTAGTAGAGCATAAAAATATTAATAGAGCTAAAAACTATAGCTTTTTAGTTCACAATTAATATTTTTGGTGAAAAAAGTATTAATGCCTTAGATTTTCCAAAAAATTATCAAGAACTTGTTTTAGTTTAGAATGAACTTTGCATGGGGGGAAAGAGTCTTATCTCCATCAAACTCTAATTCATTTTTTATAAATCTGTTGTGTGTTCAATAGTAATGTTGATTAAATAACTTCAATTCGAAACAAAACTTCCTTAAAAAAACGTCTTAATGCAAATTAGAGATTAAAACAATTTCACAGATTAATTTTTGAAAAAATATAAAATGAGAATGCCCTGCTCCCAAATTTGTCATGCTTATTTTTATCATGAAGTCGTAATAATAGAATGAAGTAATATCATTACTCAGGTGAGAGAAAATATTTGAAATATGAACTTTATGACCTAAATGAAATGACGATTTTAACAACTTCAAAAATATTTCTTCAAGATAAAAAATAAGATACTCAGAGATAATAAACAGCTTTTAATATTTGCTCTCTATTAAACTTTGTTTCAAGCAGACATAAGAATAATTAGAATTACCATATAGCAGCAAATATCACAGCATTATCTAAGGTGTTAAAATAGCTACTGGACACAGCATAATGAATTGCTTTTAGGTCATTTATATCTATTGTCTATTTTTGTTTATTATATATATATTATCTGTTATCTTACAGCAGAATGTTGCTTTACATACATACAAATCGGTGCACGTGAGTCCCAGACTGTACCTTTAGGTTAACAGATTTGGAATACTCGCCTATCTCCAAGTGGCTCGTCATTTTGAGCTAAGGTCAGGCGACGAAGTCACACCTGAACTGGCACCCTCCTCTCCACATTCATGCCACACCAGTGGAAGGACATTGGACGTCACATATTAACGTGGACAAGTCCCCAACCCATGGAGCTCCAGCAACTAAGTGAGGGAGCGTACGTGGTCACCCTCCCAATCACTGCCCGCAGCAAATGACGCTTCACTTTGCTGATCTTAAAAAGAAACGGAGGCAAGTTACTTAGCCACAGGAGCTCAATATTGCTTTACACCAAGACTATTTCAGATTCTGTGTAAAGAATGCCATATTTACAAAGGGAAAAAACCCAGAAAACTCCCAAGCACCCACATCAACAGACATGCGTACAAGAAGTATATATATATATATATATATATATATATATATATATATATATGCCACCCACCCTGTCTAGTGGTTAGAGTTCCTGACTACGGATAGGGAGGTCCTGGGTTCGAATCCCAATTCGGGCATGGATGTACTATCTCTCTATCCTTTCTGTGTATGAATGTGTTGTAAATGGTTGCCTACCCTATAAACGGGTCCCTATGGCATGTGTGTACTGAAGAAATCGGACTCCGCACCAAAATATGGTTCTGTTGAAAAAGTGGAGCAGCGCACCCCATATTGCTCCAGCCTAGCTGGCACACGACAACAACATATATATATATATATATATATATATATATATATATATATATATATATATATATATATATATATATATATATATATATATATATATATATATATATATATATATATATATATATTTGTAATATTACAATTACATTATTCAAAGTCCAGTATATAGAATTGTTGTTTAAAGACCACGAATGAGAGTAGAATAGTTTAAAAAGCATTCACATATAACGGAAAACAGATTCAATCAATTAATCAACGTCTACATTATGCACATATGTCTGACATTGTTATATAATAACTCGTGATTATATAACTTCAGTTATTAAGAGCTATTTACCTGCTTTACGAATACAGTCCATAATTACACCTTGTCAAAATTTGTTTTGAATTGGTTGAGCACTTGGCCGAATTTGATCACGAATGTGCTGAGAAATACTTTATAAACAATGATTCGGTGGTGAAGATCTAAAATGCTTATTCCTTGGAGCACTGACAGACTCCTTCTGTAGATTTCTTACTGTATCCCAGTATAATTCATTTTTATTATTGATCTAAGGCACAATGACTACGAAAAATATGCCCGGTATTGGAAGACAATACGCGATGTCTTTCATAACCATAACTGTGAAGGAAAGTTAGTGAACGATAGATTCCTCATTTGAATAGGATGCTCCCAAACTCTATCAGAACGAAAAGTATTTCTTGTAACTTAACAAGTAGAGTTCATGATAACGAACTTCAATTCTTTAATCCTTCATCCTTCAATTCCTTCATCGCATTACAAATATTGCAAAATGGATTCGATTGGGATAAAATCATGAAATTAGAGCGGAAATAAAAGGAAGAAACAATCTCCTATTTCTCAAGCTTAAGATGAAGATTTATTTGAAACCATGCAATGTGAATGTAATAGGACTGACTTTAACAAACTTCTTGTATAAGACTACCGGCCTTACCGTTATCTTGCCAACCTGCGTTGCAACGAGCTGGGTAAGATAACAGAAAGGCCGGTAGTCTAATGACAATTTTCAGTAACAATATGCATCCCATGAATGAAATCTTCATCCTGATATGATACTGCAAAAGCAAAGATATATTCTTAAAATTTAACTCAGAAAAGTACCAGGTTTGATATCATCTTTGCCACTTAAAATTGGTTCGAAATTGTGTGGCAGTTGATGGTGAAGGAACTTAACCTATTACCCTTTGATGCAGTTCCACCATATCATTTCGTCTTCATGTTAACCAAAACACCAGTTCTAACCATTCACATTGAGAAGAACTAGTCTACTGAAAAAAAGGCGTTGACCTTAGTCTCCGATATTTCGCAATTTAAATGTTATTGAGTTTTTCTTAATTATTTTAATATGAATTATTCACATTATAGTTTTATAATCTCTTTCAAAGGATTCCCACAATATATATTTCTAGAAATGCCTCATTAGTATTTAAACTGAACACTGATTCTATCCATTCCATAAAGACTACAAGCTTTTCTGCATATCACAACCATCTCAATCCATGTATCTAGAGACAGTAAGGTTTCTGGGAATGCTTTCAAATTTTTTGACTTCTAATAATTCTTATATTTTTTATCCTATTATGTACTTGTTACTTTTCAGTTTTAAATCTATGATTATCATTTTGCATACTTACGGTTATCCAATTATATGCTTGATATATTCTGATTAAATACTCTTATTCCTTCAACTTAATACGTAATAGAGAAATGAATAAATCATTCGTGGGATCACAAATGGTGGAAGTGCAATATTTTGTAAAAATGAAAATTGATATAAGCTTTTTACGATCAAAAAGATTGAAGGGGATTAATTTACTTAACAAAATAGTGGATCTTTTGCTGAAATTTAATAAATTAATACTTTAAATATCAAAATCTAGCCACTAATATAATAAAGCAAATTCTTTTTTAGTCTCATAAATTTCATATGATAAACTTTCATATTATAAACACTTTTAGTTATAAATTTCAACCCTTCTTTTATTAATAACAAAAAAGTTTTTGAATATAAATAACTGTCACAAAATCTTGCAATTTATTACATTATCTGAAAAATATTCATTATTAATTTTAAAGCATTAAATAAAAATCTACCGTGAAATAAATTACACTTTATTGAAAATTCTCCGACAAATAAATTGCTCAAAAATAATAATAATAGTTTGTAAGAAATAATTGTGTTGAAATATTAGTAATATTTTTATTTAAATAATATATAAAATAGAGTTGGTTGCCTAAATTAATTTTGAAAAGCCATTAACTACTAAAGCCACAAAACTACTAAATATTTTCAAGGCCATTTTTAGCTAACCATAATAGAAGGTGATTATTTATTTTGCAACGTTTTTATTTTGGGAATATTTTTCTGAATCAATCGGTTTTAGATACGATGCAAATATAAAGAGAAATTCTACATACTGTTTCCTTTACTAAGGAATTACTTAAAATTAATAGATTATGTGTGCATTAACACAAAAATATTAAATTTTAGCTTCTAAACGACATAATACTAACAAGATTTAAAATACTACGCATACGTAATATGTTGAAATATAATGTATACAAATATAAAATAAATAATTTTTTTAGAAAAAATTAATTCTTAAATATTTATATCTTAAACAATGAGTGTTTAGAGAAAATACATTCCAGAACAATTGAAAAATTGATTTTAAAATGCCAACTGTGCAAATGAGTTTGTTAAATGCTTCGTAACACAGAACGCAATGTTGTTTCAGAACAAATCATTACAGTAGTAATCGTCTTAAAGTGAAACTTATTTCTCGCATAGCAGCTTTGAAATGGCTTGAACAAAAGACTGAAGTTCTTTTTCCAAAAAAATATTTTCTTAACCACAGCCATTCAATTTCATTAATAGTTCCTACTGAAATGTGCTGCGAAACACTTCCTTCTGGGCGAAATGAGAGAATTTATTTTTAAATCTACAGCATTACTTCAACGAAATTCAATTTCAGAAAAGTATTCATGCATCTTTTATTCGAGGATTACTCATTAAAGCTCCAATTTAAACTTAAATAAATTCTAAAATGTTTTCTTATCTTTGGAGTAATTGCCTTGTTGAATTTTTCAGCCCATACAATGGAAATCAACAACGAGTTATTTTAGTTTATCTTAAAACTCCTTTTCTCAATTATTGTAGTTCTTTATCTTGAACCCAATTCAGAATGAATTTGAATTTATTTTAAAGAAAACAAAGCATTGCAACTAAATTAAATCCATTTTCCGATTATAAATATTGGAAACAAAAGTGTTTTCAAGATTCAGGAAACACATGCAAAATAATCTAAGCTTTCAAATTCGAACATTTTAGAGAATGGAGTTAAAAATGTTGAATAACTACTGTGAAATAAGTTACACTATTATTTTAAATGAAATTATTTTAAATTAAAAATAAATTAATAGTATTTATATAAGTTTTAAATTAAAATATGATATATAACATATTTCTAAATATGTTATATATATATATATATATATATATATATATATATATATATATATATATATATATATATATATATATATATATATATATATATATATATATATATATATATATATATATATATATATATATATATATATATATATATATATATATATATAAATGTCTCTAAGTAAAAATGCAATAATTTATCTGTTTAAATAAAAATAGATTTGGGTATGAAAAAAAAGACTTATATACAAGTGAATCGTTACAAGGGCATTCAATTGGAAGTACCCTTTTGGGGGTTAAGATTCTCTTAGGGAAGTAACCCGTGCGTAGATGAGAATAAAAATTAGAAATAAGAAATAAATCTGAAAAATAGATTAAAAATATGATAAAATCAACTTTTTAAGTTAGTTTTCAAATCTTATTTACCACTTTTTAATAAATCAATTTAAATTCATATGAAATAAAATAATTACTTATTTAGATTTGTTTTATTTCACTTTTTAGGGAGAAACAAGAATAACAGCTTGCTTAAGTGACTTCATGAAATAATAAAATACTCACCACTATTTTATTTTATAAAATTTAAAATTTTTTATTTGATTTAAATATTTTTAAATTTGATTTTTGGAAAATAGATACTTATGAAGATTTGAAAAAAAAATGATGAAAACAGAGTATAAGTTCATTGTTTATTTTAATAACTGTGCGGCATGAATTAATTCTTGAGTACAATAAATAAGTTTTAAGATGGTTTTGTTCTGAAATCCTTTTTATGCTCAAAAGTTAACCTGATAACCTCCAAAATATTGAAGAGAAAACTTGTGAAAATCAACCATTTAGATGCCATCTCCGCAGAATTATTTGAAGAATTTTTTCAGACGCATTCTTTACTGAATTACCCTTTAAGTTGACCGAGCTGGCAACCGAATGGTTAGCGCTCCTGCCTTAAGTTCAACAGTTAATGGGTTCGAATCCCAACTTGGGCATGGATGTTTGTAGTGGTTCGGAATCCACTTTAAAAGTAGGTCCCGGTCTTAAGTGCAAAAAATGACCGTTGAGCGACAAATAATTCTGCGGAGACTACCAAACCAAGCCCCATTAATTTGGTGATTTGAAGTTTCCGTTTTATAGACTAAAGTTGTCCAATAAAACATAAAGCAAGTGTAAAAACTGAGTATATATAAAAATAGTATGTTTTTCAATATGCTCCCAAGGCACAGGTTAGAGGTTCGATCCTTGGTCTGGACATGGTTTCAACTTAGCTTTTTACCACTTCAGTGGGTCGATAAACTGAATACCAAGCATGCTTGGGAATTAAACACTGGCGGTTTCACGTTAGTCTGTCCACCTAACTGGGACATATGATTCGTACTCTAGGGCCCTCGGTCATGAAAACAGTTATGGGCACTGTAGGCCTTGGCCCACATGGGCTGTCGTGCCATGGAGTTTACAGTTTAGTTTATGGTTTTCGATATCATTTCTAAATTGTGTGTTCATGTGTTAATGAGGAGAAATTGAACTTAGAAGAAAAATGATCCATCTAAATTAATGAGAAAAGTATTTTTTCATACCTTGAAAGCTATAAAAATATATTAAGTTTATGTAAAAATCGCGTTAATAAAATTTACATATTTGGAATTCTCTCACTGAAGAATCTTAAGCATTTTTGGAAATTGATAGAAATGATTGGATAATTTCCCCTCCACATCACTCATTTCGTGTGAGCTCACAGATGCAAATTCATACAGAAATAGTTCTGAATTATAGTATATAAATAAATTATGCAAAAAGCCAGAGATAATAGACTGCCAACTCGACAATACGTTTTACGAAATGAGTCAACAAGATATTCATAAGGAAAATCAATACCATGAATAAGACTTAAATTTCAAATGATCGTAAAATTTCTTCTCTTCAATTGAGTTTATAAAGAGTAGATACTCCATTATGCGCGAGTTAAAATACATCGAGGGAAAACGCTAAAAAAAATTTTAAATTAAACTCAAGATATAAGTGCCGAATAAGAATGTTTAAAAATTAAATTATTTTATTTATATAATTTTCAATCAGGTAGGTTTGCAAATAGTTAAATTATATTTTAAAATCTTTATTTATAGAAATGTGTGTGTGTTTACAACATATTTTGAAGGTAGTAAGTAAAAGTATTTTATAGATGCTGTACATATTTAAATGAATTATAAAGAACTCTTAAAATTTTCTAAATTTAACTATTACTTAAAAGAACTTAAGATATTAAAAATTTAGTTGTTAAGATATTCAGATCTTAAAAGCTTAGCCGTCAAAAAGTTAAGATTTTAAGAATTTAACTCTGTTAAGAATAATAAAAAAATGGAGAATAATGGGAATTCAATGAATAGAGAAATATCAATTAAAAAAGATTAAAAAATATAACTAGAGAATAAAATTAGAGATAACTAGAGAATTTTTCTTCTGTCTCTAGACATTTATTTCCAAAAAAAAAATAAATGAATGAAAATCTTTTCTGATCTATTAAAAATATATACCCAAAAAAAAGAAAATATCTTTTGATCTATTATAAAAATTGAATATGAATATACATATATACATACATACATATATATATATATATATATATATATATATATATATATATATATATATATATATATATATATATATATATATATATATATATATATATATATATATATATATATATATATATATATATATATATCCAAGTAAATTCTTCATTAAGTTATCTTTTTCTCAAATCAAATTTTTCTATAGAAACTTCAATTTGTTAAAATTTCAACCTATTTTCTTAAACAAATAATAAAATAAATATCATATAAATAAACACCTGATTTTCGTATCACATTCTCCAAGTAAACAGGCATTAAACTTTAAGAAAGTACCATGAGTTGAATGACATAACGTCGTATGTAAAATATATAAGAAGCATAAATTAAATAATTTTCTTAAAAAATCTACATAAGTATTTTATTTTCATTTTGCTAAAACAAAATTTAAGATTAATTTAAGAAATATTTTGCTATCACATTTCGTTTTCCTCCTGTCAGAAAGGAATAAACAAATTTTGTTGGCAAACAAATATAAGTAAATGCATTAAAAAAATACTCAGGGTCGCGCCAAGCATGCATCAAGTCAAAAAATGCATTGTAAATATAAAAATTTATACACTATTTTTTAATCATGATATTGTAGAATTGTGTTTAAATGAGAGTCAAATTTAGAAGAAAGTATTCCAATACATAAAATACTTCTTGTACAATTTTTAACTGCATAAGAAAAAAATTTCGTAATGGTTAGTAGGTGTGCAATCAAACAAAAATTGTTTTTCTTTACAAAAGATAATTGCATTTTCACAAACTATATGTGAATATTTGATTAATAAATTGAATCTACTCTACAAAGATACATAATACTTCAGAGTTCTCATGGCTATACGCAATACTTGCTTTCAGAGTATCCAGACACCTATCCTGACAAATGATAACGCAATAAACATAAATACAACACCTTGTTGCTCAACAATTTCTAGTATCGAATTACAGATGATCTCAGCATTCTCCTCAAAAGATCTTTACAATCTTTACCACTGAGCCATGATGATAGGGAAATAAAGCTTTGAAATGGCAACTTATTTATAAGAAAATACCCAGATAGATTTGGGATGAAAAGGTCAATAATTCCTTTTTAAAACAACATTGCTAAAAAGCGAACAAAAATATATAAAATAAACAGAATATGGTAACAAATTAAATAATACTATAAGTTAAATATTAAAACTTTGGCTGCCAATGTTTTTGCCTTCTAAATATTTACTGTACAGAAATCTAAATTCTTATTTAGATATAAAATCTCTGCTCTAAGTCCTTCAATTCTAATGACACAAAACAATAAATAGGTATATAATAATTATAAATAATAATATAATGTTTCTTTAAAAAGTAAAATATTCATACAAACTAAACTTAAAAATAATTTTGAGAACTGTTTGTAAACTGTCAATAAATATTGAGAACTGTCAATGAATATTCCTTTTTGTATTGCCTTCTTAAACGCAACATAACATTTGACAATTTGAAAAAAAAGTTTTCTATAAAAGTGATTGCAATAATGAAATATATTTACCAATAAAATATATCAGCAATGTTAATTTCTTATATTAAATCGGAGATATATCTCTACTTTGAAACGATAATGTGTAGTGATATCTTATTACTTCATTTCCTAAAATATTTCTTCCGGAATATAATATTAACAATAAGAATTATAATGAAATCGGAAAAATCCTAAATGCATATTCAACATTAAAATTAACTTATAGTTAGTATAAAATGTACTAATTTTTTATTGGGTCTTCGAGATTTATAAACCTTTCATAGACGATACATAAATTTAAAGATTCTATAAATGTCACAATATAAATATAATACATTATACACTTGTATATTATATACATAATATATAAATATATAATTGTATAAACAATAATTTAAACATATAAATAGAATAATGTTTAATATATCTTCTACAGACAAAGTACAGTAATTAATTATTATTAATTACTGTACTTTGTCTGTAGAAAATGTATTCCTTATTAGGAATAAATTTAAATAAAAAGATAATCAGTAATTATAATAATAAGGTTTAAGTTAATAATACTAAATTTATGGTAATATATAAATATATGGTTGTAAATAGTATATGCAAGATTACGATTATAATAACAAAATATGATTTCAGTAATAATTATCATAAATATTCGGTAATACATAAGTATACAGATATGAGTAAAATATATGGTTATATAGAATAAAAAAAATGCGATAAATATACGATTATGGTAATAATTATCATAAAAATACATTATATATAATAATTATCATAAGTATATAGATAAAAGTAATAAATATACATTATAAATAATTTATATGTAATGTTTGCAATCTTAAGAACATGGTTATTTAATATTGAAAACAGAAAAGGTACTAATTCTGCATTTAAAAATATTTCATTATTCGTGAATTTTAAATTTTTAATGAAACAAAATGAGCTTATTTTGATTGTGATCATCTCCTAAGTTTTTAAAAACTAATTGTTTGAAAAACAGAATCTTAGAACTATATTTAAAATTGCAATTAATGCGATTAAAAACTTTTTTTCTTAAAATTAATTACAAAAATATTACAATGGTAAAAATACGATGTAGATGAGTTTTATTTTTATACTAAACTGCTTCAGAAATTATCCACTGTGACCGTATATACACACAAAATGCGATAAAATTAAATTATATGGCGCATTTTATTATCTAACTCACAAGACATCTATTCAATCAAACAATGCACACAGACCAGATAAGAATTTCTTATAAAAAAAATCCATGCCTAAAATTAGTTATTCTTATAGCAAAAATTCTAATTGATAATGATTCATATTTGTTTAAAATTGATTGCCTATTTCAAAAATTATTTTTATAAATAAATGACGAGATCACGCGCGTTTTCCAGAATTTCAATACCCTAAATTTATTGTAAAGCTATAAAAATGCTTTCTTTTAATATCATCTATGTATATGCACGGCAACATTAGTTTTGGGAAGATGTAATTTTTAATTATGAGAATTCTTCAAAAAAATTTAATTTTGTGATATAATAGCGATATTATTATTTAATATAAAATTATATAGCTATTGTCAAATATTTCTTGAAATTAAAGAAAAAATTTATTTTCAAAAGTTTGCAGAAGAATAGTCTAGAAAGTAGAATCACTCGATTGTAACTTCGAAACTTTTTCTCTTTATCGAAGTTGCATGAAAAGAAAAGAAAAAATTTCTGTTTTTCCGGATGGCATCATCTGTTGTTTCTCTCAAATCTTTACCTCACCATCTTTTGTTGAAAAGAATCGATTTCCTTTGTAAGGAGAAAAAGTTATTTTCTTATTTCAGATTACTTCCTCTCAAAAAGATATAAAAATATTAAAAAATAAAAATTTTATGAAAAGAAATTATCCGTAAGTGCTTAAGAAACTTTGCAAATGAGGCATCCTGAAGAATGTAAAATGTTAAGTATTTTGCTGAAGAAAGCATTCTTTTCTTTTTAATCGATTTTCAAAGCAGTGCAATGAAGCAAAAGCTTTAGTCAGGTACAAAATCCTTTTTTATCAGTGATTTAAATTTATCATTTTTGCTAAGCGTGATGAGGAAGAAAACAGTTAACTTATTTAAAATTCTTCATAAATGAATAAAAATCGCAATAAAATTTAAAAAATTTTCCGATTTTTAAATATTACTTATGTTTTAAAGCTTAAAAAAATTCCGAATTTGCAAAACGAGAAACATTTTGAAGCAAATGATGGCTTCAAAATGGCTTCTTTTGTATAAACCACAATTCATTGTGTAATAAACCAGTAACATCAGTTCAGAACATAATAATTTCTACTTGATAAGCATCTCGTGTAATATTAAACTTCTAGTCAAGTTATTAATTTTGATGTTTAAATGATTTCGATGAGAATCAATAACTTTCAATGACAAGAGTTATAAAATTTTTTGAATCTATCAAACACCTTATATTATTAATTTAAATTCTTTTCTGTTATTTGCAAATTATGTAGTTAACAATTCGTTGAGTTGTTCAGTTCAATTAAAGGAATCTTTTAGGACCATTTTTTGATATTGCTTATTTTTATGAAGTTAAATATTTTTCTTTATCATTAAAAATTATTTTATTTTTGAGTCTACTCTAAAATTTTATATACTCTTCCAATACAAAGAATTAACCAAAAATTTAAAGATGATTATTCCTATTTTTATTTCTTAGGTCTATTTACTTTGGCTTCTAAGAAACTAAATTATTAATTATCAAAATGTGTCAGATCATTTAGAGATACCCTTTATTTTATGAATAATTTGCACATTTATACATAGATTTTAAATAGATTATCTCTTTTCACATAATTTATTTAAAATATATATTGGATTACAAAATTATCAAAAGAATTATAAAATGTAAATTTTACAAATCCATTTCAAACATTGAAACAAATTCTTATGTCTTTATCATTTTATATATTCCCAATTTTTTAAATCAATCATATACGAATAATAAAAATAATAAAAAAGTCAGTGTGGTTAAAAATAAATATTTATAATTAAAGTAAAAGTTAGAAAATGGGTTAATTGAATAAGATCTTGAGAGATGCAACTTTTTAAAGTATTTTTTGGCACAGGTGCCGTATAATCCATGATTCCAAATTCTGAATTTTTTTGGCGATGAAAGGTTGTCAAGATGACGTATCGTGACGTGCGCGATGAAGTACATACTAGGATTACCAAAATAGAATTTTCTGCTTAATTCTTATAGTTTCCGTATTTATGACGTAATAAAAACGAGGTTTCCAGATACATAAGAAAATCCGCCAAAAAATCGCCAATTTCAGAATTTGGTACCATGGATTATACGGCACCTGTGCCCTTTTTTTTACTCAGCCTCGTTATAATCATAAATAAAATACGCAACAATAAATTTGTTACAAATTATTCGTCTCATTAAATACATATGTTTCTAGATATCATGCATGTAATTCATGCTTCACCCTCCAATTACGTCCAATACCAAAAAAACCCTCCAATAATACCAAAAAAACAACATACAATTATCTTCATTTACTGATATAAAATAATCATTATAAATTGGAAGTTAATATTTCCAGAATTTCCAGAAAAATAGAAGATTATGTTTTAATACATTTTTCCAGAATTCACATATTATGTGATTCTAAAAATTAAAAAATAATTCTTTACTATAAAATTTCATTTTTTTACAATTGAATTGACCATAACCGTCAGTTAATGATTTCATGTATTAAAAATGTATCTTAGGAACTTGTTCGGTAAAAATTATCTGCTGAAAATAATCTTATTATATTTTGTTTGTTATCAAATTTTAAACTATTTTGTTTATTTATCGTAAGAAAAATATTTTTTGCAATGAAGTATACAGAAATTAATAATAATCAAATTAATCTTTTCAATTTTTTTAGCATTTGAATTTTTAATTTGTGTTTTAATATAATGCTTAAAAAAGTAACTGAAGAAAAAATAATATAACTGATTATATTTAAAATAAAATAATTAGAATTTTTCCAAGAGAACCCACTCTTAGTATTTTAAATATGAATAATATTTATATTAATTTTAATTACAGTTTTAATTATTAATAAATGTCAATCCTGGTCAATGAATATTTTACATTATTTTATCCTTATATTTTTATAAGTAAAATATTTTATTTTTTCTCAATGGTACTTAAAAACACCTTTAAAAATAATACCAAAAAAACAACATACATCAAGATGAATATTTTACTTGAATAAATGTTCTTCTTCCATTTATTACATTAATTTGAGAAATACTTGAATTTATCATTAAAGAATGTTTATGATTCCTATTTTATGATATAGTTCAAACGAACAACGTTCAATATTCTCCTTTCATCTAGTTTGCTAAACTTATTCGGTTATCATGAAAAAATATTGCTTCTATAAAAGTTCTTATAAATTTTTTCTGTGGTAAATATGCCAATGAGAAATAATGTTATCAAATCAGTTTTCTTTAGGTAAATTAAGCTTAAGAGACTAAAAAATAAGAAAAAACTTTCTGAGAAATAGCAAATTTTCCTAAAAACTTTTGTAGTTTATATGAACTTATCAATGATTTGAATAGATTCTGATAACGGAATGGTTTTGAAACTTAGGAGTAATAAAAGAATAAAGACGGAAGCTTTTGTTGTGTGCCAATCAAGATCTAAGAAAAAAACAGCTAAATTGAATTCAGTTTATTTATGATATAATATACACACATTCTCTCTCTTTCATTTTTTCATGGAATAACTGATTCTAAAAATGTTTAAATCTATGCAATATTTATGATCATTTTCTATAGGCATACTAATAATACTTATAGGCAAACTTATCTCATAAACTAAATTCAGTGCTCATTATTCTTTTAAAGAAGATCCTTCATTCTATTTATTATTCTTTTAAGGAATAAAGAATAAAATTTAAACTGTGCGAAATTATATGAAAGATAACTTTTATCTTTCTTAATCATTTAAATGAAATTGAACTTTTAATAAAAATAAACTATTATAAATTTACAAAAAAAAATTAGATTCAACTGTTTTCAAATAATTTAATATCTAATAAATTTAAATTATATAATTTAGATGTTTTTGTGTTCATACTTATTATACTAGAATTACATATTAATTTTTGATGACAGTTAAGATAAAAGATTATTTTAATCATAATATTTTCAATTCTTAATTTAAATGATTTACCACTATACGTTATTCTAAAAATAAGAGAATTACACATTAATTTTTGATGACAATTTAGTTAAAAGAGTGTTTTAATCCTAGTATTTTCAACTCTTATAATTTAAATCATTTACTATTATATATTATTCCAAATATAAGAGAAAAATATGGTATTCTGAAATCAATTGAGTATACAATTAAAATACATTTAAATATTTTGCCCCTGATTAAATATAAAATTAAAACAACGATTTAAATATTTGTCTTTAACATATTTGACATGGTTGTTTTTAACCTAATTGAGGATGATTATTTAGTCCTCAAGAAACAAGTCAAGCTGGTTGTTCAGCAGTTAGCGTTCTGGCTCTCAGTTCTACAGTACATGCGTTTGAATTCAACTTTCGTTTGTAGTGGTTCGGAGTTCACTTTAAACTGTAGATCCTGGTGTAATAAATTCTTATGTGCAAAAAATGAGAGACGAAACAGCTAACCATTTGGAATGTAGAAACCTTCTTACAGAACTGGCAACTAGAAACAAGGGGATCCTTGTATGGGTGCCAGGGCACAGAGATTTTCGAAGGTAATGAAAGGGCTGATGAGCTAGCTAACACTAAAACATCTTTGCTACCATTAGTGCAGAACCTCTTAGTGGGATCAGATCTTGAAGACCGCAATGGCCAATGTTCTTAGATGGGAAAAACGGAAGATGTATGAAGCTTGGCTCAACATCTCCTGGTCAAACCCACGCTAAAAGTATGATCTGTGGATCATCAGCGAGAATTTCTTCGGAAATTCTTAGATGCTCTAGGCAGAAGATACGTTTAATTGTAGGCTTCATAACTGGGCACTACCATGTTCAGAAAACACCTCCATAAAATGGGACTGTTTCAGCAAGACACTATCTGCTGGAAATGTCATACGCAAGAGGACACGGCCAAGCATATCATTTACGAATGCGAGGCTCTTGCCCCTCCCTAGATTAACTTCTTTACGCATCATCCATACTAGAGAGTTACACCTAGACTCCATTAAAGGGTTATATCGGACTCTGTTAATAAAGTGGGTGAACCGAGCAACTGGAACTAGGAAACATTGGGTTTGGAGTTAATGGTACAAAATGCTGATAAAAGCAGAGGTGCCCAATGACATACAAACCCAACTCTAAGAAGAGGAAGAAGGGATCAGATCTTTTCAAGTAGTCTCAAAACAATCTATTATTGACAACAGCTTCCCAGTTCTTGATTGTTAAGCTCCTCTTGGAAACAATCTGTCTGAGATTGGATCCACATCCAAAATTAATATTTGTCAAGAAAAAAAAACATTTTGTAATGTTATATTTTTCCGTTCGGATTAAATAAGCAGCCTATGCAATTCTTTGAATTTTAACAAATTTTACAACATCTGGTTTTTAAAAAAAGCTTTAGAATTCTGGATTTTTAATCCTATATACAATACTCATCAATTTTTTTCACTTCAATCATTTAAAAAGATATCTTTAAAGGCATAAAAAAATACCTCTCACATCTTCCACTCAAAAACTGTAAGAACAACTTCATTTTTTTACGTCATTGTCCACATTTCAGATGAATAGGTGAAAATGATTTAATAAGGCTTTCAGAAAGCAATAGCTTGGTTTTCTTTTTATCAGATTGGATCTCGGTTATTTTCTCCAAAAAAAAAAAAACATCACTTAGCAGCAGTCATTTATAAATTTATAATGAGGAATTATTATTAATATTCATTTTAGAGCTTAGGAAGGTAAAATTAGTAACTTTTTCAAAAGTTTAAGTGCCAATTTTCAAGAAGATAATAAAATGTGAAAATGTGTATTTTTTAAGAAATTTCTCATACTTAATTTTATGTTCATAAACAGATAAGTGCATTTTGATTGCCTTATTCTCCAGTACTATGAAGACCTTCCTTAAAGCTGTAGATAGTTTTCAAAAATAACTATACTACCTACATTCGACAGTATTTGAAATGGTTTTTGAAACATTGCTTCGCTGCTGTCAAGTCTGACGCCTCAAATTATTCTCTCAATTGCTAAGTTAAGTTGCAGACAATCAAGGGCATCTCCCAGTCTTACTCAATTTCTTATTACCAACGGTTCAGACATGTTATTCTGTATTTTAAACCTTAGTTTTGCCCCCCCCATCTGTCTAGTGGTAAGAGTGCCAGACTGCGGATAAGAAGGTCTTGGGTTAGATATCCATTTCGGGCATGGGTGTACTTTCTCTCTGTCTATCCCGTCTTTGTCCTTCCTTTGTATGAATGGGTTGTGAATGGTTGCTTACCCTATAAACGGGTTCCTATGGCATGTGTGTTTTCTAGAACTCGGATTGCACACTAAAATATGATTCAGTCGGAAAAGTGGAGCAACGCACTCCATAATGCCAGTCTAGCTGGCACAAGACAACAACTCTTAGCTTTGATTCATTTAGCGTAAAAGAGAAATCACCAATTTGTCAAGGATGAAGAAATCCCACTCGACTTCAATGAGTAATTTTCTAATTTATGTTAAGATTTAATGTTTAAGAAAAGTGGGTTTTGATTCCAAATTCTCTATTCTTTTTTTCTTTCCTTATAATTTGTCTGAAATTTATCATTTATTTCTTTGATAATTTTCCCTTCTGAATCAACGTTGATAACCTCTTACGTTGTTTTTCACTAATCAGCACAAAATTTATTCATATCCCTCAACATTTGGAATTACATTTTACACATTTCAATTAATATACCTCTACATTCTATAATCCCTCTACATTTGGAATTACATTTTACACATTTCAATTAATATACCTCTACATTCTATAATCCCTCTACATTTGGAATTACATTTTACACATTTTAATTGATATACCTCTACATTCTATAATCCCTCTACATTTGGAATTACATTTTACACATTTCAATTAATATACCTCTACATTCTATAATCCCTCTACATTTGGAATTACATTTTACACATTTCAATTAACATACCTCTACATTCTGTAATCACTCTACATTTGGAATTACATTTTACACATTTCAATTAATATACCTCTACATTCTATAATCCCTCTACATTTGGAATTACATTTTACACATTTCAATTAATATACCTCTACATTCTATAATCCCTCTACATTTGGAATTACATTTTACACATTTCAATTAATATACCTCTACATTCTGTAATCACTCTACATTTGGAATTACATTTTACACATTTCAATTAATATACCTCTACATTCTGTAATCCCTCTACATTTTGAACACTTTAAAATAACTCCTTTGATACGTGTGAAGCAGACTGATAAGCTTTTTTTCGCTAAGAAATGTTTCTTGATCCCAAGCTAATTTAATTATTTGGTGTATTATTTTGAGGCATTAGACACAGCATTTTAATAAATTCAGATGAAACATTTTGTAAACATAATTTGAAATATAAAGCATTCAGTGATGAAGTCTCTTCAAAAACTTGATTCAGAAATTAAAAGAAGCATTGGAAATATTGTAACAATTTTATAAGGTAAGAAATAGGATGAGACCCACTGATTGAAAGTAAATGAAACAAATGTTTCTTTCTTCGGTAAAACATCATTGTAAGTATATTTTAAAAACAAAATGTTTGTTTCACTTATTACATACGCAACATCACAATTTATAAATGTAAATTTCTGTTATCGACTATATTGCAAAAAAATTAAGGTTGCTAATACTTAAATACACTATAACATATCTGCTTCGGCTTTAAGGAAATATTGTTATTTAAGAAAATATTTTCTCAAAACTTCTCAAACAAACCACGAAATTTAACATTAAAAATTCCAAAAAAAAAAAGATTAATTTTAAAATTCCGTCGCACGCAATGAAGATTTTAGAGTTCAAACAAATAGCTTCCTACCCAGAATGAATGTCATAAAACATGAATAATTGCTTAAACTGCTGAAAAATTATGAATTACAAAGACATGTGTGTATAAACTTGGGGATAAATAAATCGCTTTAAGATAGATAGTTAAGCAAAAATTCATTATTTAAAAAATCAAATCTTCATTACTTGCTTGTCTCAATTTTTTTAACGACCACTTTAACAATTTTGATTTGAAAAAATACTCAAACAATTGTAAATTTAAAACTGCTAAAAAACTTTTGTTGTCAAGATAAAAGAAAAACATGTGAATTTCTTTGTAGAGGAAATGAGCAAGTTCTGATAAAGTATTTAAATTAATGAAATATTTTTTTCTAATTTTTTCAAGAATAATTCTCATTTTAAATATAAACTATGCTACTAATTTCGATATCAATTTGTTTTTAAAAAAACAATTTATATATATATATAGAAAAGAAAAACTGATGGTGCTTTGAAAGTTAAGTTTTGCATTTTAAATGGATACCATTGATGGATTAAAAATATTTAAATTAATTCATCAGAATTTAACTTTAAAATAAACATAATTAAATTGGTTACATTAAGAAATGTTTTTTGTTTTCAATCTGCGTGTATATTGATTTTAAAATAGAATTCAGAAAAATTAATTTTAATTTTATAAAGTAATTTTAATATTTTGTAAATCCAATTTTAAAAAAAAATGAGATATAAAAATTTTACTTAAATTATAGGGTGAAATACATAAATTCTTATGTAAATTATAGGGGATAAGTAATTTTTTTCTCATAATGGAAGAGGTAAACATTTTGAAAAAAAATTTTTTTATTTAACTCATGAATGTTCTTAAATGATTAATCTGCATTAGAATTACCTCATTGCATTGCTTTGCTTAAATATATTTAAAAAAGATGTATTTATAAACGGAAAATATTTAAATAAAATTTAAAATTTTATTTCATTTACAGATTGTGTTAGCAGGGGGGAATAAAATTAACATTTCTAATACCCAACTTACATATATGTTTATTTTCGAATGCGTTTTACTATTTGCCATATCATGGGAGATGTAATTAAGCTCTGTTTTCTCTGAAATCTTCAACACAGCAACAGATTTATTTTCTGCCTCGATTGGCAAAAACTTATTCTCGTTATCACACAACTGTGACTGATCTGTTCTTTCATCCGAGCCACACATTTTCTTTCGTCTTCCTTCGTAAGTCGGTGTTTGACGTTTTTCCACGCCTGTCCGGTTTCATCTTGGGATTGTTTTTAGGTATCGGAAAGAAAATCTCATTTCTATAGTTTTATAAAGGGAACAGCTGCTTTATTTTGGAAGCATTGCTGAATTGAAAATTCTCGCCGTTTGTTTTTCCTGGAATAAATCGAACACAAAAACTTTACGAATGCTTTTATTTGATACCAGAGGAAAAATAGTTTATATAATCTTTATTTTTTCCCCTTTTCAAAGATAATGTAAAAATGACATGGTTATTATTTCTATCAAGAAACATAATCCAAGCATGAATTTATTACTGATTTCATATGAAATGGATGTGCTGAAATGAAATGTGGCATAATATTCCTTGGGAACACGTGTTTCTAAGATACCATATTTTAGTTAATATAAGATGCATTATCTTAAGTTAATTTTATGCATCAATCAATATAACTGCTAAAGTTAGAATTTTTCATAATCACATTCGTTTGGGGGAGTTAGTCAAACTACATGCAAAAATTCACC
This sequence comes from Latrodectus hesperus, assembly GCA_037975125.1. Classification (NCBI taxonomy): domain Eukaryota; kingdom Metazoa; phylum Arthropoda; class Arachnida; order Araneae; family Theridiidae; genus Latrodectus; species Latrodectus hesperus. Next base: position 5,314,796 of record JAJQOW010000016.1, on the reverse strand, counting down.
ACCCAACTTGTCTAGTGGTCAGCATGCCTGACTGCGGATAAGGAAGTCCTGGGTTCGAATCCCGGTTTGGGTATGGATGTACTTTCTCTCTCTATCTATCCTGTCTTTGTCCTTTCCTTGTATGAATGAGGTGTGAATGGTTGCCTACCCTATAAACGGGTACCTAGGGCATGTGTGTAGAGCCTAGGTACACACATGCCCTAGGTACCCGTTTTATGCTCTGATGCCCTAGGTACATAAATGGGTACCTAGGGCATCAGAGCACATGAAGGTGAAAGTCGTACTTTCACCTTCATGTGCTCTGATTAAAACGAAAGACGCTCCCAATTGACTTAAATTCGCATACCCAAGGCATAGCGAGCTTGGCTTGTCCAAGTGTCATTAGTAACAACAACAACATGCAAGAGCTCTAGTGGCTCAGTAGCTTCATGCCGCTTCCCGTAAGCTCAGCAAAGTGAAGCATCATTTGCCGCAGGCAGTGGTTTGGAGGGTGACCGCGGTGTACTCTCCTTCACTGGGTTGCTGGAACTCCGTAGGTTGGGGACGTGTCTACGTTAATCTGTGACGTCCAAAGTCCTTCCGCTGGTGTGGCGTGGATGTGGAGAGGAGGGTGCCAGCTCAGGTGTGGCCTCGTCAGCTGACCTTGGTTCAAAATTACGAGGCACCTTAATTAGAGCAAAGACGTACTTTCACCTTCGTGGTGCTCTGTTCCAAACGAAAGACGCACCCGTTTGACTTAATTCGCACTGCCAACGGCATAGCGAGCTTGGCTTGTCCAAGTGTCATAAGTAACAACAACAACATGCAAAAATTCAAATATCTCTAATTAACATGGGGTGAAATAAACCATTTATCACTAAAAAATTCGCAAAAACAGATACCTAGCTTCTATGCATGAGGCATGTAAAGAGTAATGAACTCGGAGAGTTGAATAATTCCCCGAAAGATCTGTGATTTGAATATAAGTAATGAAATTAAATAGAAATTCTTTATATTTTGTATTTTTCTTTTTTAAGTTTTCCTAGAAATGGTGACCGCTAATTTAATTAAACAAAATAAAGGGTTTTCATAATTATTTATGTACTTATTTTGAGAGTCAAAGAAGCTATATGCTGGAGACCATAATTTATTAGAAGGCGAAATAAGTGCTCATCTCTCTGTAAAAATGTGCATGAACAGGGTTTGAGGTTTTATTACGTAAATTATGAAAACCAGAGAAAAATTAATCTCATTTTTACATTTAATTCGCTAAATACATTTAAAATAAATTCTCAATCCACAAACTTAAAAAAATATTTTTCTTGTGTAATATTTAGTATAAAAGAATTGTTTTGTAAGTTTATTGGATCAAGACCTGAGCATTGAGCTCCGTTTGTCAAAGTTAAAAGCAAGTTTTAATGATTTTTATAGTTTATTGTAAGAATAAAAGTTGAGAAAAGGTGTATCAGTTTTACAAAGTCGTGCAGTCGCTATTTTGATGAATTATAAAACGTTATCATTGACGGAGCAGCATTTATTGTACGTATTAAAGTGTTCATTTATATCACCATTTAATGGCAACCTCGATTGCGAAGAACAGAAGAAAGGTAACTGCAGAAATTTTCCTACCAATTTTTATTACGAGAAATGTTTAAATATTTAATGTTGGTATAAGCAAGGCATTAGTCTTAATATTCAAAAACATTTGTTTATAACTATTGCAATTGTTAATTTAAAATTCTGTGATAACACTCACCAAAATGGTGTTCTAAATTTTTGACGAGTTTTGTGAAAAAATTCAATCTTATTCAATGCGAGCATAAAGCTCCAAAACTGTTTCTGTCATATTACTACTACTACTACTAAAATTCTATATTTTCGACGTTTTGGCTAAGATCAAAGTGCAGTATTAAAATTCGGCTAAACTGAGTATTACGGACAGACCTCAGTTTTACCCGGTTTAGATATAGTGCCGGAATTTCAATACTGTCTTTTATATTCGTTTTGTATTTCGCTGTGAATATAGCGTAGGAATTTCAATCCTTACTTGAACTTGGCGAAAAAAATCCAAAAAATCGCCAAACTTCGGCCGTATTACTCAGTTTTACCTTAAAATTCTATTAAGTAAAGAAATTTTTGTTCAGATTTACTGTACAGTCACCCTTGGCACGTTTTTTAGCGCCAAATTTGGCGAACATTTTTACTGGAAACCCGGCAAACTAGTACATTGGCAACCCTATTTATCATTAATTTCTCATGAATATTTACCAATTTAAATTCATTAATATAAAATTTAATCGGTTAATCAGTGGTTTGGGTACCCCTTTCTTGCCAAACGGGCGATAGACGCGCCAAGTGTGGTAACCCTGGCTATTTCATCCTAAATGCACTCCTTGTGGCGCATGCTCATTAACAACTCTTTTGTTTCAGTATTCCTATTGGTCGCTAATTATTTTGATTTTTAAATAACCGTAGAATTTAAAATTTGATGCACGACTTTTTATTACCGTTGGATTTGCCCTGGAGGTAGTACGTGAGTTATTTATTTGTTTCTGTGTATTTTTATTTATTAATTTTAAAAAAATATCATAATTTTTCTCCATTTTATAGTGTATTTTTTGTTATACAATTCTTAAAAACACCATTCTTTTTGTTTTCGTTGCCATACCAACGGTGAAATTCGTTAAAAACACGGATTTCGGTTTCATCGACATAGAAACGATGTTTTTGCATAGTGTCTCTCGGAGCATTCAAATCCACGAGACAACTGGTAAAAACGCGCCCGTTGGCGACTTTTTGAAAATGCGCCAAGCAGGGACCCAAAGCACATTTTCACCATTTAATCAAAAAATTTTATAAATAATTTAACATATCAATCTATTAATTATTTTACCATTGATGTTTAAAATCTATAAATCTCCTTTTTTTGTTAATTTTGTAAAATTAGTTGAGCATATTGTTAGATACCAACAATGTATGAAATATTTGTCACTATTTCAGCCATTTTCCTCCTGCCGTTTTTCCGGTCGGAAATTCATCATATGGTAACCCTTGGTGACATTTTGAAATTTTCGCCAAATGTGACAGTACGATAAATTTTTACCGAAATTTTTAAAAATTTAAATCAACATTGCCGATTTAAGTTAACCATAAAGTTAATGTTTTGTCTTCTCTTTTTCATATTTTCTTCTGTTCTATTGTCAACTTGTTAATGTCTTGAATCAGTGAAAATCGCCCTCTCAAACTGATGCTTTGGTTCTTATACAAGAAATCGTTTTACTAACAGAATGAACTTTGGCAATATTCTTGCATATTCGATGGTGAACTTCACTTTGTTGCCGCTCGAAGAATATGATTTGATGGCACACCGCAAATTTTTCGTCAAGACGGATTTACAGTGCCATCTTAATACGATGTGACGTAGATGAAATGTTATCTGACGTCATGGATATTTTAAACCAATGAAAATTGTAATAAATGATCTCAATTAGAACGAAAGAAACAACCACTTTATTTTTAATAACGCAAGAGTTTCTTACTTTTATAAATATGTGAATTTTAAAAGTGTAACCTTATCAAACAATAGAATAATTACTAAAAACTCATAAAATTTTATGAGTCTTATGAGAAATTTTTTCTAAAATTGATTTGAAGTAAATATTTAAGGTTAATAAAATAATTAATTAAAAGCAATAAATAAACCACAATAATTTCACATATATCGTTCATAAAGCAAATTTAACATTTATTACTTGAAGCTGCAAATAATAATCGCCATCATCATCAGCTTTTGACAAATATTTATGATCGGTGAAATTAATATCATACTTATGAAGTAACTGTTTTTTGGGAGATTTTCTTGTACATAAATCATCTAATTGGATTTTTCAAAATTTCTTAGTGAAATTGTAATTGACGAGGTTCATTATTTAAATCATAGATTCCCAAAGTGGTCCAGGTGACCCCCAGGGGTCCATAGGAGACCACACGGGGGTCCATTTAGACGTGAAAAGAAAACAAGGGTTCACAAGTTGTAAGTAGGGTCCACGAAATATTTTCTGGTTTTCAAAATAAAGAACAAAAATGTTGGCTTGGATTTACCTATCAACGTAGACAGGTAGGATCATTCACTTGGTATGTACTCAAAAATATTCAAAACTCAGTTCAAACACAGAATTGAATAGAACAATAGATAATAGTACAAGAGTATTATTTGAATAAATAGTACACAAGAAAATGTGCTACTCTTTTTTCATCTTAACACCCCCAATTTAGGATGATAGTTTTTAGGAATTTTTTGAATGCAGTAGAAATGTAGCAGCATGGGGGTCTACCGAAAGTACTAAAACTTTGAAAGTGGTCCACGGGAAATAAAAAGTTTGGGAACCCATGATTTACATAGTTCATTTCATTTATATCTAACTAGATTGTCCAGCTTTTAAATTTATCTGCAATCATTTTCTTTTTGAAAGACGTGAATATTTTTCCCATCAGTTGAAATATTTTACCTAAGGAATTACATAAAAATACTCTTTACATATGCATTGAATTTAAATAGTTGTATTTTAAACTTTTTTCTCTGGATAGGAAAAATATTTAATAAATATGAAATCAAAAAAAATATTATTTAAAAAGATTTTTTATTGTTTTTTATTTTATTTATTTTGTAGCTTAAGTTATTTTTATCAAATAACAATAAATTTTGCTATATAAAAGTGAACAGGAAAATTTTATTATTTTTATTTATTCTTTTTATGCAATATCTATTATTTTTATAACATTCTTTTTAACGTAACTTTTTAATGTCATTATTTTTATTTGGTTATGAAAACATTTTCTTTCTTATTGCAAGAATCTTTGCCACAAAACTTATTTTCATTTGCTTTCCTAAATTTTTTCCATATTATTTCAAATAATCTACTAAACTATTTCTTAATTTTCTGAAAGACCAAAATAATTAACAAAAACATGGAATACATCTCTAGAGATTTCACTTCATTAGCGCACAAGCCGTTTTGAATATTATGGGGCGTATTCTTTTTTTACCACACAACCGACAATGAAAACTATTCTTAATGAAAATTTAATCCAGCCCTACTTCGCCTGCAGTTTTATTTAATTCCAGTTTTGAATACGATATTAAAATAAAACGTCTTTAACTAGATTTAATTTTTTTCAAAACATTGCAGATTTTTAAAGTGAAATAAATTTTAAATTGTTTAGTTATGAGTATTTGGCTATCCTAATTTTTGACTTTTCAAAGCTGAAAATAGTAAAGACTGAATTATTTTCAGAAAATATGCTGTCTATGTCCGCGATTGCGTGCGTGCATATGTGTGTGTAATAGTTGTGGAAGTAAATTTTTTTCTTTTTGCGTGAAACACAATACCACAATGGAATGAAATAAAATTACAAGTCATTCATTTTTTCCTGTTCATTTTTGATTATATTTTTATGTAAATTTTTTTTAAAAAATTATACCCAATAAAACTTTAAATCACGACTGAAAAATTATTTTTACGTTCATATCTATTTAGGCTTTATTAATAATTTTCTTTAAAAATGTTAATTTGCTCACGTTGTTGACCGTTAAGTGATAGAAACATTAAAGCTTAACGAAACAATTCATAAACCTTACTGATTTTCATTAACTGATACTTTTATAAATGATTGAGTTCTAAATGCAATGCACATATAATATAATTTAATTATGTGTAATTAGTTTCAACGCCTGCAAAGATGGTCATGTTATTTATTAACTATTATGTTAACTAATAATTATTAAATTTTTATCCTTAGTTATTATAAAATTTTACAAAAAACTTATTTACAAGAAAAGTATAATAATTATTATATAAATTAAAACATATGACTAAATTAACTAGCAAACAATTTTTAATTTTAACGAAGTTTTCAACTTCTAAATTATTTGATCGAATAAAAACTTTAATTATTTTTAATAGATAAGAAAACGTCTCAATTTAAAAAAATATAATAATTTCAATATATTTGAATTAGCTGAATTAAACTGCAATGTTTCAAGAACCACATATTTTATTTCAAATATAATTAAAACTTTAATCACATATTAATAAATAAATTATTATAGTTCAATAATATAATTCAAAATTATAACTTTATTTTCTGATAAAGTTATATAATTGTATTTATTTAAATTATTGAATTCTTCACGCTGATATAAGTTTCGTGAACTCAAAAGATATAATTTTAAAAAGGAAATTCAAATAGATATTTAACGGTTACTTAGTTGTATACATATCTTTTTAAAAATATTTAGAATTGCAGCCATATAATGAAATTATAATTTGTTATGGACAAAGCTTACCTGAAAAGTTCAGCTTAATAATTGCTACTAGCAAGCAACTGAAATGACTAATTCCGTGCAAAAAATAAATGACACTTTATCACAGAGAGACATCACATCATTTTTTTTAGTCATTTGTTGCATTTCTCTGCTAATGACGTATCTTTCAGCTCATCGTTCACAAATTCAAGCGATATGTATTCGCTGTGGAAGGTCAACGGTTTGATCCCAGTCTCATTTGAACAACAAGAACTCGACGATGAGATTCTGCTTTCCTCATGTCTTATTTCAAGGTGTGTGCTTTCCTGGTTTTCTTTGTTTCACCTCGTAAATATATTACTTATGAAAAATGTGATGGAATGTTTTGATGGCAAAGAAATCTCTTCCTTTGTTGAATTCTTCAGTTGAAATGTTAAAATATTTACCCTTACGTAGGGGTGCCAAGACTATTTCATCATTGTTGATGCAAGATGGGAAATAAAATAAGACAAAAATATTTATGTAATTCTTTTTCAAAAAAACAATACAACAATTACGATTATATATGAAAGAATAAATTGTTAAGCACTGTTTCATATTGTTCAGAATAAATTACAGTTTCCAGCCTCATTATCAACCAGCAGAATATAAATTAGATGCTAATAAAATCGGCGTGTACATTTTTACTAGCTATGAAAAGGAAAATATCCTATAAAAATCATATCTCAATCATTATAACAATGTGTTTAATAAATAAATATATTCTCGAAGGTTTATAAATTTATATTTTACTTAATCATTTAAAGAATCAATTATATCTGTCAAAATGAAGAATACTTATTAAAACATAGTTATTATTTTAACTTTATTCGATTTCGTTTCAAGTGAAACTGATATTAAAAATAAATACATGAAATGTGCAAAAAATACTCTATTCTTATGGAATATGTCTAGTTCAATAAATATTGATTTAGATTTCAGTATTTCTAAAAGCAATATTTTAATTTTATACTTCCTTCAGATAATTTCATACTTTTTTCAGTGTTATAAAACATAAATGTCAGAAAATACAAATGTGAGATAATCAACCAATGGTTTTGGAAAGGAGAATGAACAATTAAAATATGTCAATTTTTATAATAAAAAACATCAGTTTGACATAAATATATGGAAATGCATTCTTTGATGTTATTGTTGTTATGTGCCGCCTAGGCTGGCAATATGGGGTGCGCTGCTCCACTTTTTCAGCTGAACCCTATTTTGGTGTGGAGTCCGACTTCCTCAGTATACACATGCCATAGGTACCCGTTTATAGGGTAGGCAACCATTCACACCTCATTCATACAAGGAAAGGACAAAAACAAGATAGATAGAGAGAGAAAGTACATCCATGCCGGAACCGGGATTCGAACCCAGGACATCCCTATCCGCAGTCAGGCACTCTGACCACTAGACAGGGTGGGCGGCAGGAAGGCCGTTAGACATATTATCGTACAGAAATATCAATGTAAATGGTGAGTTGTTTTTATTTTTTTACCAGCTTTGTCATGTAAATGAGGGGAATGTAAATTGTTATAGAAGATGTAATGAGACCATTTAGAAAATTTGCAGAAAGAATTGTGATTTTCCTAAAGTATATTTTCTTTTTTATAAGCAAAATAAAACATTCCAAAAGGATGTACAATATGAAGGAATTTTTTCACAGCACAATAAACTCTAAATTTTGTATTTTTTCAATGTTTTATTAGTGACAAAAACTAAGCTTCAAAGCATTTGTTAATAAATCTTTATTTTGTTAAATCGATCAAAACAAAATGGATGGAAATTTCAATAAGGCTTGATTAAATGTCAAATTTTTGAAGATTTCAGTAGAATTCGTAGTAGAGAAGACTTTACTGTTGTAAAGTCTTTAAATACCTTGCTGGAACTGCGAACAATTTATAAAATACGATTTAAAGTTAATCAAAGTAAAAAAGTACGATGTTCATAATTCTGAAACATGTTTCTCAGTTTGAGCCTATATGAAGATTGTTGTATAAAAATTATTTGGCCGATGCAAAAGGAAAATATGTAGATACAATTGATGAAGTTTGGATATATTTATCTAACTGCAGCAAAAAAAGATCAATTTACAGCTGCAAAAGAGAAGAAAAAAGACTGAACAAACAAAGAAATTTTTCTAAAGGTTTTAAGGTTATTAATGGATTTTCTTTTAACGGAAACCTTAAAATAAAGAAAGTAGAAAAAGATGTCAAAACTAATACGGGTTACTATTAGATGTATATTTTAACACCTATTTTCAAGAAAGAAATTACATTCCTTTATACAAACACTCATGAATGTGTTAAGTTACATCATGATAATGCTCAAAGCCATACCTCTAAATCTACTGCTCTATTTTTTGAAAAAAATGAAAAATAAAATCGGAATTGAAGCTATTTTCTTTAATTGTATCCCTCCTAAGTCCCCTAATGTTTAACCTATGGATTATATATATATATATATATATATATATATATATATATATATATATATATATATATATATATATATATACTGTGCATTCATAGACTTTTAAAACAAGCTCTTTATAAGCGACATCCTGAAACATTGGATGGATTCTGGAAGATTGTGTAGGATGAATTGAACAATATCATCCTTGATGTTTTAAAAAGGATTTTTATCCTGGAAATGAAGATTTAATATGATAGTCAGAGAAAGGGCCATCAGACTAAACATTAAAAAATAAAATATTTATATTCAATTAATTATATATCTTTGCAAAATTATTACAAAAATGTGTGGACACCCTCTGTATATACGCAAAATAAAATAAATTTATTGTCTTCTCAAAATATACATTTCCATCGGAATTTAAAATATATTTGATCATTTAACAATTCAATTTTTATTATCATGAGAAAAAGTTAAGAACTTGGAATTGTATCTTAATTGTTTCATTTGTGCACAATCCTTCATTTAATTTAGCGACAGAAGAACAAGTACATAGTTTGAGAGTCGGGAATCCCCAAATGCTTTTCATTGATTAATTTATTATTATGTTGTCCTTTATGACCCACAAGAGTAGAAATTACTGTGTTTAAAATGGATTCCATTTTGCATGGAATTAAGATCTGCTTCTAACCAGTCCAGTGCATCTACTTTATAAGCAGTTAAGTAAAGTTCACTTCGGCCTTTATTGTGATTTGTAGTACTGTTTTGTTAAAACGAAATATGATTTTGAAAAATTTTAGCAGATTGTAAATTAGAATCAATTTCAACATATTTTGTTACGCTTAATTATATATCCATTTGACATGTGAAATAAAGGGAAAATCTCTTTTGCACTAAATGCTCCACATAGTATGCAACAGCCAACTTTAAAATTTTCCATTGTTGTTGTTGTCGTGTCCAGCTAGGCTGGCAATATGGGGTGCGCTGCTTCACTTTTTCAACTGAACCATGCACCGACTTCTTCAGTGCACACATGCCATAGGGACCCGCTTATAGGGTAGGCAACCATTCACACCTCAGTCATACAAGGAAGAGACAAAGAGAGGATAGATAGAGAGAAAGTACATCCATGCCCGAACCGAGATTCGAACCCAGGACCTCCCTATCCGTAGTCAGGCACTATGACCACTAGACAGGGCGGGCGGCTAATTCCTTGATGTAGTTGCGTAAACAGTAGGAAACTTTTTCGTGAAGAAAATAAGGGCATTTTCATTCAAAATTGTTCACTCGTTCTAACAGTTGTATGCACACGTTTGTTTACTTTAATCGAACAAGTCTTGTATTTCGCGCCAAGATTGAAATTTTATAGTGGTTCGAAATCTCCTATAAACAGTAAGACCAGTCCAATCGGCTGTAGCATGCAAAAAAGAAAAATCAAAACGCATCATAATAAAACAATGAAAATTATATTGTTAGCTAAATTTGATCCATTACAGTTTTTAATAGGAATTTCTTGATTTATAATCAACACACAAATTTTATATTTTACATTTTTTTCTTGGAGTACATTTGTGTTAATTTATCTTTAAAAGATTTTCGTATGGGGTAATGTCTTAATGTGGGTGATAAAATAGTGCTTACATGTGATCCCGTTGACCAGTAGAGAGGAACAAACAATGTCGCCGGATGTGCTGATAAAATGCCAATATTGCAACCATGATTCCACCACCGAAGTTATTTCAGAAGCTCACGATTATTCAGAGCCCACCGCCCTGTCTAGTGGTCAGACTCCCTGACTACGGATAGGGAGGTCCTAGGTTCGAATCCCGGTTTGGGCATGGATGTACTTTTTCTCTCTCTATCTATCTTGTCTTTGTCCTTTCCTTGTATGAATGAGGTGTGAATGGTTGCCTACCCTATAAACGGGTCCCTATGGCATATGTGCACTGAAGAAGTCGGACTCCACACCTTAATATGGTTCAGTTGAAAAAGTAGAGCAACCCCATATTGCCAGCCTAGCTGGCACACGACAGCAACAACAACGATTATTCAGAAGATTTTTATGATTGAATTTTTTTTAGTCTATGAAAATTTTTAATGTATAATTCATTTTCTGTTAACGTGCTGATATAAAATTGAAATGTAAATAGATACACTCTCGAACATTTAGAAATTCGTTCTCAAACGAATTTATAGAACGTTTATATGACTATATAGAATGTTCATAAATGTATTAGATTTGATGAAAGAAAAGTTAAAATTCTCCGTTTATTCCTAGAGGGGAAAAAATTATTAAAACATTTGGAACTCGTATCAGTCTAGGTAGTACGTAAGCACCGATGCAACAATCGTCTGACTTCACCAGTTATTATTTTTAAAATAACCGCGGAGTCACTGCCGCATAAGAAATATACCTTCAGAAAGTGACAAAAATCATTCCAAAAACCGTGGCTTGAATCTTCTCAAAATTAAATACATTTGGCTCACACAGACAACACCGTGAGGATCATAAGTCTATATTCAGATCATCGATTATTTTCTCCATATCGATTAATGTACTTATATAACCAAAGAATAATGTTTCCTTTCGCTTGTAAAAACAATAGAAGTCTGTGTAGCAAAGAGACCACTTGTTGCGTTTCTTATCAAAATTGTTCATATTACTTTAATGCCATAATATTTTTCCATCCTAAATTGAAGTATTTGATTAAAGTATATTTTGAAAAGATTATATTTTTATTTATTGAAATAATCGTAACTTGTGAAAAGGACAACACAGATTTGTGTATCAGTTATTAAATTTAAAATTACAAAACGCTTAAAAGAAAGGACACATTTTGTATTGTAAACACTGTGTCACTCCAAAGTAGTAAATTTTTTCAGTTTCTCTATCCACCGAAATTTTATTTTCCTTACTAGAAGTATCTCTATTTGTGAAGATTTACTTTTTCACAGCAGACTGTAGTGACCTTTTAGTAGATTAGACCTTCATATGGAGCTTTAATCCTGATTAAGGTTCGATTGTGTTTGAATGTAATGCTGATTAAGTTGACTTTCAAGGAGATCGATTTGATCACGATGAACAGAATCATTCTGAGCGAAGCTAAATGTTGCACCAAAAAAATAATATTTTTTATTTCCCCACTTTTTGCCCTAAAAGCTCTTAATGATGGGCGCTCCATGGCTGAGTGGTCAAAGTATCACTCCGCTAATCGTTTGAGAGCGTAGGAGTGTGGGTTCGATACCCACCGTGGCCCTGGGTGTTTTCTTCGTTATTCTTCTGTGGTTGTACATCTGTCATTGTGCTATTATCGATGAAGACTTATAAGCGGATCTCAAGAATCAAGTATACAAGTCTGAATATATGTAATGTAATAAATAAATAAATTCCTTAATGATGATATCTGAAATCCTATTGTTTTACACTATTTATTAATCATTTCTTCAAAGAATACCAGAACGTCGTACTTGAATACTTCATAAGTATTGATGCAAAAAGACGTTAATTTCGTATCTGGAAAGTAGTGTATTTGATGATTGACTTAACTAAGGATTATCAAGCTAAAAAAACACTGCGCATTAAAAAAAATTCCATAGAATTTCAATGCCTTTCCCCTGATGCAGTATGAGGGAGAAAAAAAGATGCAACTCAGGTGTTGCCCTCGTCACTTGATCCTAATTTAAAATAACAAATATTGGCTTTGTTTAGTGGCTTCTATCTACCAGAAGTTGGCAGTTGGGCGCTCCGTGGCTGAGTGGTCAAAGCATCACTCCGCTAATCGCTTGAGAGCGTAGGAGTGTGGGTTCGATTCCCACCGTGCCCTGGGTGTTTTCTTCGTTCTCTTCTGTGGTTGTACATCTGTCATTGTGCTATTTGTCTTATTATCGACGAAGACTTACAAGCGGATCTCAAGAATCAAGCATACAAGTCTGAATATATGTAATGTAATAAATAAAAAAAATAAAATAAAAAGTTGGCAGTTGGAAGGTATTGCAATAATCTAGCCTGACAAAGTACAGTATTCTTAGGAATTTCACAAATAAAATCACACAAAAAATTGTATAAGCCAGTTTGCAAACATATTTTTATTCAATGTTGTGGATTTTATAATTGTATTCAAGAATTACTTTCTTTTCTTTTATTACACGATCTGTACAGTTGTGATAATATTTTGAAATTTATTTAAAATTTATTTATTACAATATTGATTGTAGAGGAATTTTTCATCAAAGGTTAGGATTAATAAAAAAAAATTAATAGCACATTCAAATGTACCATAAAATCAAGAAGAATTCTTGGAGAGAAATATTAAAACTGAAACTGTTTAACATTAATATTTTTAATAAGGCTAATTTATCTTTTCGATAAGAAATAAAAAGTCGTTCGTTAGTTCCCATATATTGAAAAAACTTAGTTTTTGTTCATTTTCTCATTTTTCTTATGGTTGCCAAAAGTTTTTACACTTTTTAATTTATAATCATTTGTGTATAAGATCCAATAATTTTCGTTAAAATTGAAGTTATTGTAATATACAGCCAATAAAAGTCGTTTATGGAAACGGGAAAATATAATCCCCCCCTATCAAAATATTAAAACTTAGGGCCAATAAAAGCATGAATGCAATTTTGTGAAAAGTAGAACTTGTGAATGAGAAAAGTAATTGATTCACACGAGGAAGAAAGACGACTACAGATACATTCAATGATTCATAAATATCTTTATATCCTAATAAGTAAAAATGCAATTAATCTAATCAAAATAGTTCATTTATATAACACACAATTGAAATTAAATGAAAGCAAGAATAAAATTAATTTGCAGTTAGATAAATATTTCAAGAATAATTTGCGATTCTACAATAAATCATGTGATGGTGCATAAATTTATTTTGTGATGTTTGACAGATCCTCAATAAATAAGCAAAGATATTATCACTAAAATTATATAATAGCAAAGTAAAAGACCATTACTAAGAGACTTTCCAATATAAGAAGTAAGTTCCGAAAAACCATAAGCTTTGTTTGGAATATTTACAACAGTTTATTTTAATAGAAGGAAAAGAGACCTACTACTGGCAATATTTTACGCCATTCATATCTTGTTGAGAAAGAATGACGCAATAGCTTTTTATTTTTTCATGAATGGAGGACTAATAACAATGTGTTCGCCTTCTTCAATAGTGAATACCAACTACTATTTATACATTAGTTTGGAGATCAATGAATAGCTATAGTTAGACCAGGATCCAAACTAATAAAAATAAATAAAAGGATTTCAAACCTTTTTATCTACTACGCAACCTGTAATACGTAATTTAACAAAAATAAGAGTTAATTTAAAGAGTTTTTTTTTCCTTTATTCTTTTATTACACTTTTTAAAGGCAGCTGGATCACGTGATCGCATTGTTCTCCAATAGAAATGATAATTTTGAAAGTGGCTGGCAAAGTCTAAGAGTCTTTTGCTTGGTATCAGCTTCTACATTGTAAGAACTAATAAATTATAGAATATATATTAAATAATGATGATACACATTCGCAGGAAGTTTTCTATGAAAGTAGCAATGAATTCTATTTTCTTGTAGAAGAAAAATGTATACAAATAGAAATGTACAAATTTAATGTTGCGAAAGGATTAAATATACCAGATAACCAGATAAGGATTAAACAACAAGATAATCCTTAATAAATAATAATCTTTAATAAATAATAATAATAATAAACACCTGGTATATAAAATCAGCCATTTTTATATACTTGATAAGCAATTTTTTCCTAGCAATATAAATCCATCTAAATTTATCATTATAAGTTTTTTTCAAAACAAAAAGTTTTCATCTAAAAACTCTATTTAAATTACTTAATCTTGATATCAAGAATAGCTATTATTCCTATTTTAAATTGTCCTTCACTTATGGTTGAGCTGCTAATGAGTTTTGAAATAAAAGTAAAATAATACAACCTGTTTTTAAAATGATACGAACATTTTTATTTAAAAATAATATCATCGATTTGTTGGTCTTCAGAACAGACAAATAAAATACTTATAAAGAAACACGCTGATATTTTATACAAAGGAGAATTCGGTTTCCCGTTTTTTTATAGAGATATTGAATTTTCTTTAGTAAACACAACTTTATACTGAATGTTTTTGGATAGCTTTAAATTTTAGTTTCATCCCAGACATATAATATGGTTTATTACAATAAAAAGAATGAATAAATGAATATATATATATATATATATATATATATATATATATATATATATATATATATATATATATATATATAGATAGATAGATAGATAGATAGATAGATAGATAGATAGATAGATAGATAGATAGATAGATAGATAGATAGATAGATAGATAGATAGATAGATAGATAGATAGATAGATAGATAGATAGATAGATAGATAGATAGATAGATAGATAGATAGATAGATAGATAGATAGATAGATAGATAGATAGATAGATAGATAGATAGATAGATAGATAGATAGATAGATAGATAGATAGATAGATAGATAGATAGATAGATAGATAGATAGATAGATAGATAGATAGATAGATAGATAGATAGATAGATAGATAGATAGATAGATAGATAGATAGATAGATAGATAGATAGATAGATAGATAGATAGATAGATAGATAGATAGATAGATAGATAGATAGATAGATAGATAGATAGATAGATAGATAGATAGATAGATAGATAGATAGATAGATAGATAGATAGATAGATAGATAGATAGATAGATAGATAGATAGATAGATAGATAGATAGATAGATAGATAGATAGATAGATAGATAGATAGATAGATAGATAGATAGATAGATAGATAGATAGATAGATAGATAGATAGATAGATAGATAGATAGATAGATAGATAGATAGATAGATAGATAGATAGATAGATAGATAGATAGATAGATAGATAGATAGATAGATAGATAGATAGATAGATAGATGAAGTTGAAGTTTTGTAAACTTCTATGTTAGAAACGAAACATTTTAGAAGTATTGTGTAGATATCTATGTATATATGTGTACAAAATTTGTAAAATTTTTTGTTCTAAATAATGTGCCTCTGATATATAATTATTACAATACAAACATTATAATTTATTCGTCAAGATTATAAATATTTATAAACATCACTTTAATATGAAGATTTTTCAAAAATTAAAAAAAAAATTGGTTGAAATGTTTGATGATTGTTAGTATATACAATCATAGTGAAATATAAAAGAAATTACCATAAATTAAACTCTTTTAAATTTATGACTTCTTTGCCATCTAGGAAATTATACTTCCATTCAACGCAATAAAGCAAGAAATCTGTTTGATCTTCTTTGGTGCGAAGTAGAAAAGCATGAAAATAGTGTCTACAGTCCAATTGCATCATTTTTTTTTTAATTGAATGTCTTGTTCTTCACCATTAATTTTTATTTTAACATTATGCCACATTTGGTCACTCTAAATATTTCGTTCCTCTTATTAAAGAATTTTCTCCAAATTTAGAAATAATTTCTTTTGTTTCTCTTGTGAAATTTTCAATCATTCACTTAAGTTAAAAAAAAATTATTGGATTTTTCGGGAATTCATTTCGTTTTTCTGAATCATTGTGAAATTATGCTGCTACCAGAAAGATGGGGTAAAACCTATTGGCCTAGAATAGACAATATGCAATGCAATACGAAATTTATTTGTTATACGATTTTCATTTTCATGAAAAGCGAAATGACTTTCCGAACAACTGAATATATATAACTTTAAATTAATAAATAAATAACTTTAATAAAATATAATATTAATATATATATATATATATATATATATATATATATATATATATATATATATATATATATATATATATACATATATATATATATATATATATATAAATATATATATATATATAAATATATATATATATATATATATATATATATATATATATATATATATATATATATATATATATATATATATATATATATATAAATATATATATATAAATATATATATATATATATATATATATATATATATATATATATATATATATATATATATATATATATATATATATATATATACATATATATATTGTGATGTACATAATTTATCGCCAATATGGGCAATTTCCTTTTCTTAATCATCAACATTCAAAGAAGGTTCTAGAAAACATAAGTAATCATTTTATGGAAAAATTAATTTAATTTCACGTTCTAAATTATTGTTAGTTGCTTTTGAATGTTTCGTGAAATATTTCTCTATTTCCTCAGCATTACGAACATTAATTTTAATTTCCCCATTGAAGGTTTATAAACTCCGATGTGTTTAAACCATATGTTCCATATGGTAATGTAATAAAATATATTTTTAAGAAAATAAAATATCGTAAATTACACATTTCAAATAAATTTCAACGAAATTCATATAATCGATTCTTTTTTAAATGTAAAAAAGAAAATCACCTTTAATATGAATTTGATCAACAGGACCTGGAGGTGGCATGACGTCTTTTTCTCTCCTTGCACTATTCCACAAGTAGACGGCGGTCGTCTACGTCTGAGTCATTCCATATGGAGCAGATGCTTTCTGACAAGAGAACTTTCTTTATCCTGGCGGACAAATCAGAAGATGCGCAGGAAGGAAAGGAAGAATGTCCGAGAAATTTATAGTTTTATCGGAGTATCAGTCAAAGAAGGTGAGTCATTCACTTGTGAAGCACAGGTTCTGGCGAGTGTAGAAGCTGTCTTCTGAGCAGCCCTTGGGGCGTAGGGTCGATCATTGCGTGCCCCAGTCTCCATGGCAACGGGCGGCCGGCTCCAATCTGACTCCTCAGTGTCTGATGCACACACCTTTTACTACGCCCAAATAAATCTCATGCAGAGTACGGCAGGGAAAAGGGGTGACGATTACGCTCCCGACGAAAGCAAAAAAAAAGGAGCATTTTCCTGAGCTGTTGCACGGAAGTTAATTGCAGTCATGCGATATTTCAAGTCCTGCCTTTTTACGCCAAGACTTTACCGCGCCAGGACTGAGTTTGAAATGAATGACTGAACTTTAAAATCATTTTCTCCCGCGCGCTCTTAATAATCGAAAATTTGAATTTTTATCTTATAAATCTAATTACTTGAAATGAAGTTATTTTGCACAAGAATCTGACTCTCAACAAATGTGTATATAACACAATTCTTATCATTTTATAAACTCATTTATTTAGTTCGATTTTTTTTTCTCATAAGCCGTTTTTATTTTATGTTTTTAGTTATTACCATCATTTTTTGTAAACAAAGATTTATTCGATTGAGCCCTACTGTTTCCAGAACTATTAAACTGTTGTTCTAGTAGTCAGCGTGCCTGACTACGGATAAGGAGGTCCTGGGTTCGAATCCCGGTTCGGGCATGGAAGTACTTTTTTTCTCTCTCTATCTATCCTGTCTTTATCTTTTCCTTGTATGAATGAGGTGTGAATGGTTGCCTACCCTATAAACGGGTCCCTATGGCATGTGTGTACTGAAGAAGTCGAACTCCACATCAAAATAGGGTTCAGTTGAAAAAGTGGAGCAACGCACCCCATATTGCCAGCCTGGCTGGCACACGACAACAACAACATTAAACTGTTATTACACCAGCATGCTTCCCTGTACCTAGCCCTGAGTTGGGCTCTACCAGTTAGATAGAAGCAGTCCGGTGGAGTTTTCGTGATTTTGAAGCGGAGACCAAGCAGAAGATCCCCAATCCTTGTCCTGCTACTCCCACAGGTATCATTTCACTTGGAGGACATTGCGACCAAACCCAGTTTTAACGTGCCCAGCCACTTTTAGCGAACACGAAGGATCTTCGGTTAAGCCGGGATTCGAACTCATTACCTTCCAATAATGACACATTCATCGAAGGATAACTATCATGCACTCAATCACTTTGCTTTGGTAATGATAATAGTAATCAATGGAAATTTTTTAAATAAATTACATTTGTTATTATAGGTTAACAACCGGTTTATTTTGGTAATCATGTAAAAAAAATTTTAATAAATTATTACGGGAAAAGAAAATTCAATACTTAATGAATAAATTTTTTTGTTTTCTTTTTCTTTAAATATAACATAGAAAAAACGTATTCTTTATGATGGATAGCAGACTGAAAATTTTCATTTCAACTGCAATTTTTTTGTATCCATAAAAATGAAATGAAACCATTTCGAAAGGTGTAAATAAACTTTTCCTTGTGCACTTCTAAGTTCATCAAACGATTCACGATCTAAGCATTAAATTATCTTTAAAATGAATTTCACCATAATCAAAAATTTATTTTAACAGCTTTATTAAAATATTAAATTTATAAGAGAAAAAATTAAAATTAAATCAGTAACATTTAATTGATACGCAATTGACCGTGAATGCATCTGGGTAAAGTATGAAATTTCAGACGTTTTATATTCTTTTCCTATGCATTACATACAATGCTTAAGCATTCCATACAGTAACAAATGATATTTTTATAAATTGCTGAAGGACATGATTAAACTATTATTTAAGAAAAGTGTATTCTTCAAAAATACAAATATCAAAAAAATGTAATAGTGTAACTAAAAATTTTATTGATAAAAATTTAAAATTTTATAATTAATTTTTCTTATATATATATATATATATATATATATATATATATATATATATATATATATATATATATATATATATAAATGTATATTCATTCAAAAAATACTTTAAAAAATTTTAATCAAACCCTCAAAATGTATACCTTTTTTATTAAACAAAAGAAATAAAATATGAATTAATTCTGATCTATATTTCACTTTTATTTTATTAAATATAATTTTATACTTAATTTATAAAAGGATTTTTCAAATTGAGAGCGGGAAGTTTACATATTTAAAGTTTTTAATAGGACTGTTTTGTTCTGCGTACATTTATATAATAAAAATAAAACCAATCGGGGGTTTTTACAACGCAAATAGATCATAGTTAAAAATTGTTGAAAATATTTTTAATATAACAATGAAAAAATGCTGAAATTACATTTCCAGATAAAGAAGTTATACAAACAAGATGTATGTGATAATTAAATTATTTATTTTTTAATTAGATCAATTTCTTTTAGATCTTTCTATTTAGATCAATTTTTTTAACTATAATCTGGTTTTTTAAGATCCTGAGTACGCCACTTTTTTATGATTTTCACAAGTTTAAAATATCCATGACGTCAGATAACGTTTTATTTGCGTCAAGCATTGTATTGAGACGGCGATGTAAGTCCGACTTGTCAACGAATTTGCTGTTAGCTTTCAAATTGCATTCTTGGAGCATCAACAAACAAGGCGAAGTTCGCCATTTTGAATGTCTGAGAGCACAGTCGAAGTTCATTTCGTTAATAAAACGATTTCTTATATGTAGACCAAATCATCGGTTTTGAGAAGCCGTTTTCCATTGATTCAAGCCATTAACATATTAAAAATAAAACCGCAGAAAAAGCAAAATGTAAAAGACATGACAAAATATCCACTTCATGATTAGTTTAAATCTGCAAGAACGATTTAAAATTTTATAAATTTCATTAATTAATAGAATTCTAAATTTATAACTGCAATATTTGTAAATAATCTCTTTTGAATCATAAGACTATTGCCTTGGTTACTCCAATATATATATATATATATATATATATATATATATATATATATATATATATATATATATATATATATATATATATATATATATATTGTACAATCCAAGGTTTTGATAAATTCACATGATATACAGATTACTGTAATTACTTGATGCTGATAAGAACTTTTTTCCAGAAATAAACTACATTCAATAGTTACAATCCAAAGAAAATTTACTTTATTTATCATCCTACTCATTCACTTTTAAAGTGATATGGAATAAGACAAGCTCTTTTACAAACGTAAAAAATATTATTTTAAAAATAAATATATGATTATAAAAATCCTTTTTTTTATTTTTACAAATTAATAGTTATCTATAGATTATTCAGGATAATTTCACGATAGAATAGTTCGAACATGCGATCATGCACTAAATAACTGTTTCAAAGTTTTCAAAACTATTGAGTTTTATTGTGTGTATTACATTATAAATATTGATATATGCATTTTAATCTCTTACGCACATTATGCCTCGTAGAAAACAGCTATCATTTTTTGATCAAGTATCCGAGTTCGACAGAGGAAGATTATGGATTATCTTTCAGGAAAATCAGTAGTCGTGTTGAACGAAATCGAACAACTGTAATGTGGATATGTGATCGTTGAAGGCAAGAGGGTAAGACGGACCGACATGTTCGATCGCATCCACCTTAGTGCACCACTTCACGTGATGATAGGCAAATTGCGCGCATGGCAGTAACGAATCGCTTAGCCACATCACGAACCATAGCACAGCACATTCAGTCCGTAACACATCATTCAGTGTCTGCGTGTACTATTTGAAGCCGTTTATGGCAGAGTGGTCTGTCCTCAAGATTTTCATTGCTTCTTCTACACTTGACGCAAAACCATAGAAGTCTTCGCCGCCAATGGTGCGATGAAAGAAGGATGTGGACGGCAGAATGGAATGAAATTGTCTCTACTGACGAGTCACGCTTCAGTCTGCAACACTACGATGGTCGCATTCGAGTCTGGAGACACCATGGAGAGAGGAGGCTGAACAGCTGCGTTATGCACGGCCTCACTGGTTCTGCACCGGGTATTATGGTATGGAACGGTATTGGATATCACTCTCGCACTCCTCCAGTACGCATTGCTGGTACTTTAAACAGCCATCGCTACATCCCCGAGATGTTGGAGCCAGTTGTCCTTCCTTACCTTCAGGGCTTGCCCACAACCATATTTCAACACGATAATGCGCGACCACACGTGGCACGCATTGTTCAAGGATTCTTCGTATATCGCCAGATGAAGAAAAACAATAATTCGATGCCATAGCAACAAATTAGTTTTCCATCCTTTTAAATGACGTCACATCAGAAGGATGCGAACCCTCGTGTCACAAAAAACATGCTCCCTTCACATGATGTAATATGCATTTCATTTCTCTATATATTAAAGTGGGGCCGTAGTAGCCCAGTGGTTAGGATATCGGTCTTCCATCCATAAGGGTGGGGTTCGATTCCCAATGCCGCCTAAGTCCCACCGAGTACATGCGATATACGTGCTTGTTAAATCTGTGGAATCGAAAGTCCTGTGGTCGGTCGTTGATCAGTTACCGGTGGGTGCAATGATCTGGAGAAATTTACCCCCCCTTTCAGATCAATGCCGAAATTGAGGGAGTAGATCCTCTGGTGCTGCCATCTATCAGAGGATTTGAAGAGCAAAAATCGTAATTTCACCTTCATGGTGCTCTGATTAAGCGAAAGACGCTCCCAATTGACTTAAATTCGCATAGCCAAGGCATAGGAGCTTGGCTTGTCCAAGTGTCATTAGTAACAACATTTATTAAAGTAAATCTTATTTTAAGGAAAACCCTTCAATATATTATATCTTTAAATTTGATTTAACACAATATATTATCAACAGTAGGCATATTTTTGTTCGGGGGTAAAATCATGGAAATAATTTGTGCAAAATACACACATTGTATATTTAAGTAAAAAGTAGAATTTATGTAGCGTTATAATAGGTAAAAAGATCTGTAATTTTTACATTTCGTTCATTGTTCAAAGCGGTCGCAAATGATCTATTTATGCAAATTCAATTTTCATGGGCCCAAAAAGGTCTTCAAGAACGTATATAAAACATATAAACAACCACCACGTTTTCTGTTCTCAGTAGGCTTCTTTCTCGAAATGAAAGTATATGATTTCGCGGCGTATATTGTACAGCAGAGAGAGAGAGAATCTGAATCTTTTTTTTTAACAAACCATTCAAACACCTACATGTTTCCAAGATTTGATATAAAAATACGCACATTTGAATATTTATCCGAGTACTATTAACTGAACAACTTTCCATTTGTTTGATTTAGTAAAAAAAACATGATTTTTAAGCAACTTTTGGGTTTGATTTATTTGTCACCCAGAACTAATTTTTTTTTTTTTTTTTTTTTTTGCACACAAAAGCTCAAGACCGCGAATTACAATTTAAAATGGATTCTGAATCAATGAAAACTTCCAAACCTGAATTAAAGAGGCTGAAATTTCTTTAGAAACAACACAATTCACTAATAAAGATTATATACCCTAGTTTAAATACACAGATGCCGTATAATCCAGCATGCCAAATCCTGAATTTTTTGGGCCGAACTGGCAGCCGAATTGTTAGCGCTCTTGCCTTCGGTTCAACAGTTCGTGGGTTTGAATCCCACCTTGGGCATGGATGTTTGTAGTGGTTCGGAATCCACTTTAAAACCGTAGGTCCTTATCTAATTAGCCCTCGTGTGCAAAAAATGACAATTGAGCGACAAACAAAACAAAACAAACCTGAATTTTTTGGCGACGAGAAATGTTACTAAGATGACTGACGTCTTGTGACGATGCTAAATGCTAGGATTGACGTAAATAGATTTTTCTAATTAATTCATATAGGTTTCCATCTCTATGACGTAATGAAACTTGGTTACCAGATAAAGAAGAAAAACTGCCAAATAATCATTCAACTCAGAATTTGGCATGCTGTATTGTACAGCAGCTGTACCAGTTTCAGCATTTAACTTAAATTTGTCAGACAAACTAATCGCTTGAAATAAAATATTTCAAATAAAAATTAAATTTGTTTGTTTTAAACCCAAATCTATGCTTTCTTTAAATAAATTGAATCTTGCTTTCGTATGCATATTCTAATTGTCACAAGATTTAAGTCTTAAATGGATAATATTGTCAATTTAAAATGCACATAATTTTAATATGGAAATATTGACTGTATGTATTACATTTTTCCAAAAATCAACGTTATATTTAATTTAAAATTATAAATTTGCCTTTTTTAATTCATTTTTAAAAAAGATTTTTTTAAATTATAGCATACATTAATTCGGAAGTCTGCAAATGTTATAAACAATCAACATATATTAAACATAAAGCTTGTTTCTTTTTTACAGGTTTTGTTATTAAATAAGGAAATATTTGTTACTTTTCAGGTTTAAAAAAAAACTCTTTAGTTTGGTTTATCTTTCCACAATCAATTTTTGAAGATGAAGGCTAATTCGATTGGAATCTAACCTTTAAAGTGAATTGTGAGTAGCAACAAACATTCACGCATGAAATAAGAGTCAAATGCATTAATCATTGAAATGAATGCAGACATTGACTTCAGTATGAATTTAATAAATAGGAAGAAAAATATAACTAGCAACACCAATATTTTATTCAACTTTTCATCATTTGAGCATTTTCCTCTTTAAGAAGCAAATATTATTCGCGGGCTTTTTTTTATTTTTTCTTAATGAATAAAAAAAACATATGTAACCGCTTATACGCAATTTTTAATTCATAAAGTCTAAATGGTGGGTGAAAAAAGACATGAAGTAATAAATTATGTCATAGGAGAGGCCTGCACTTAATTACAATATAAATCATAAATTTATATTGTAATTAAGTGCAGACCTCTCCACAGACTACTTGATGAACTGTGCGGGTCTAGTCATATTTTTCAGTGCTCTTCTGGTTTGATTATTTGAAAATCATAAGATTGATTTAGATCTTTGAATATCATGGACCTGGTCTAGTCTACCACTAGATCGAGTAGAATAAGTCAACAACAATACTGTAGTTAAGAAACTGTAACTACAATATAAATTTAGTTTGCAGAAGGAATTTCAAAAAATATTTAAAATAGTTGTAAATACAATAATCTTATGAACATTAATTTTAAAAACAAATACAATCTTAAAAATTCAAAGTTGTGATGAAATGGTGTGAGGAACTGTTCTTACTTCCAATCTACTCTACACTTTACTGCCATGAAGAACCAGCCTTTTTAGAATAATTTTTAATGAATTATTTAAGAATGTGCTTTTTAAGCTTATTTAAATCTTTTAAAAAAGATATTTATAATTTTATTTTATTACTCTTTCATTTTAATATTTGTTACAGTTTTGAGTATTTTATTGGACTCACTGAGGCCTAATGGTAAGACAGCATTCTTTGGTGTAGAAAGTTTCATGTTCTATCCCTGCCATTGTCAAACAATGAGAGATACTGCATTTCTGTTTTTTACATGCACATCCATATGGGAAAACTGCTTCAGAGTTTTTTGGTTCTTTTCATTATGTATATGACTCAAAATCAATGGAAAGTTTTCCCAGAAGATAACATGCATGTTGCTTATAAATATCTTTAGGAAATCTGCTCTTTGGTGAAAAACTTTATTTACTATTTGTCATAAGATACCAAATGATATGAAACATGGTGTCATCACTTGAAATGGCAGCTATAACTAAAATTGAAATTAGAGAGTCGTAAATTTTGCAGTATTTAAGATTTAGAACTGAAATATTTTAAAACTACAACAGTTTGCTTCTGAAGTAGTAATCTAATTATATGAATCTATTAAGCAAATATGCTAAATTCTTAGATTTTTTTAAGAATCTAAGCACATGGAATCTATAGAAAAATTTTACAAGAAATTTTAATGGCTATTTGGCAATTAACTCATTTTAAAAAATAAACAATTGTAAGGAAAACTTCAATGTTTTAAAATTTTATATTTGCATGTAAGATTTATAATGTAATATGAATAAACAAACAACAGAAAATGATTTCACATTTATCCCTGATGGTTTCAAAGTTTATTCCTGTACAAAAATATACCTATTAACAAAATAACTATCAACTTGAACTATTACAAAAATGACAAAAATTAATTTATTTCAAACACTAAAAAGTCATTGTTGCTAATGCTTTTTAATTATACTTCAATAAAATCTTTTGCAGTGTCTGGATCAGTAAAATAATTTTCGCTACAATATTACCTAAATTTATAACATTAATATATTATATTTTAACACAAACAACCATTTGTTAAACAATAGTAAAGATTAGTATTAGTTACCATAAGCTATTTTCATGATATTTTTAAATAAATTTATCAACATTGTTGTACAACAAAATATTTTATTGCAATATTTTCATATATTATTATATATACACTCGGGAACATTGAAAATAGTGCACCAAGAAGGAAGCATGGGACTGAAATGAAATTTAATGAACATAATGATAAAGTTGCGAGATTCACTTGATCCCAAAAAGAAGACAATTAAAACAATACATTGTGTACAACTAGACAAATACTATGCAATGTCAATAGCGCGTCAGACCGCCTCTTGTTGCCGTATATGCCACCACACGGGCTGTCATCAAGCTGATTAGATATCTGTGGGTGTGATGTTGTCCTGAGACAGATGTGCTCACAAATCTTGAACAGCCACCTCCAAATCATGTATAGAGTGACATCTGTGTGTACTGTGAAAAGAGTCACTACAAGATCCACTAGGGCTTGCTGCATAATCCTTCAATCGTCTGGCTTCATTGTCTTCATCGTTCCCAGACCTGGTATGCCACACGGGGTACTTTCTCATGTCCACTGTTCCCAGCATGTTCTGATGGCACACTCTGAATGGCTGACATGGCAAGTAATGCGTATCAATCAGCCTGAGATTTTCAAGCTCATGATGAGGCCTCTGAAAATTAACTTGGCTTAAGTGAATAAAATGTCTTTTTCACATGTCTCCCTGGTATTCTTTGCTTACAAAAGTATTCCTAGCATCAGCATGTGATCATCACACACATTTCTGACTCTTCCACTTTGCACCAGTTAAAATAGGGCCCACTTCCTGATTGTAGTGCCACTGCTAAGTATGTGGTTATGCGCATTGGCACCAAATTGGGATCATTTGCATATTGGATCACATTGTACTTATTTACAAAATTTTGCACTTGCACCTTTCTTCTTCCTAGGTGTGATATTTTCAATGTTCTTGAGTATATTTTAATTATATTATTATTTGAAATTTTTCACAGCACAGTAATATTTCAGTAGTAATTGTATTTAAAATATAAGAATTAAAAATAACTTATTCTTTTACTTTAAATTTAAAATTGTGTTTAATTGCAAAAATAAAGCAACAAATGCAAATTTAGTGCCCATTGTTTTTATTAAACCATTTCTTTAGAAAAAATTTTAAACTCAACAAAAATAATACAGCAAAATTCATATAAATTTAAATAAGTTTCAGTGAAAATAAATTTTCATTGTTAACATAAAACTGCTGTAATGAAAGCCTACAAACTTTTACAAAAATACACTAAAGATTATATGTATATACATAAAAAAGTCTGATTAAATTTAATGAAAAAATACAAAAATGAATATTTAAATATCTGCATTCTTCTCTCAAACATATTTATGCAGGTGCATACACTTTCACTAAACGATCGAATTCTTGTTCCTGTAAAAATAAATGATTAAATTTTATAATGTGATAATAAAGAATTAAAAATAAATTTATAAAAGAAACCTGTAGAACATTTTTTAGAAAAATATACTCACTAATATCAAAGTAAAATTTTACAAAGGATTTTGTTTGCACATTAATTAAAAGTAAGAAACATATTTAAGTTTGAGAAAGAAGTTAATTTTAAAAGTAATAAACATTCATAAGAAATGTTAAAAATATAGTTCTTGAAAATAATTTTCTTAACAAACTTTCTGAATTACAAAACAAGCATAATAATATTCTAACATCAATGAAACATTATCTAATAATGTTGCTTGTGTTTCTATAAAATCTATGCGTTTCAACATTATACACCAATCTACACTTCAAAATATAATAGCGCTTTGCTTTAAAAAAACCTTGATTTTCCATTTTTATTAAAGTATTCAAAATTAAGCTTTAAATGAAGAATTACAAGCCAATGCCCAATAAAGGAAATTTTAATTCTGTAATTATAGAAATCTGATCAAATTTTAACTGGCTTTAATATTATTGGAGGCTTAAATAATAATTTCTCTCAAATATGATAAAAAATTTTATTCAAATCACTAAAATGGTTCAAAGGTTTAAAATCATAAAATATCAAGTTATAATTGGGAGAAAAAATTATAATTTGGATAAATAAATTCAACAAAACAGCACAATTCAAGTTTATAATAAAATTTTGATTTATCAACTTCACAATATATCTCTTCAATAAACAAGTCTATAAGACCTGCTTATTGAAGAGATTATGCCTTATGAAATTATCTTTTATGATAATTAAGATATGTTAAGCTAATTATCTCTTATGGAATTTATTACAGTAATTTTTTTTACTGACCAGAACATATAAGTCTATTTTAATTTGATATTCAATTACTACATAAAACATTTTTATACATTTTTTGTGCAATGTTTAGTTTCTGTGTCAAAAATTCTTAGTAAATATATGCAGGTATAGTACAGTGTAATCGTCGTATGTTTTTTATATAACTTATCAACAATAATTTTGATCATAGATTTTGTTAGATTACTGATAAAAACAAATCTGATATTTGTAACAGTGAATTCATTTACCAGTCTGTCATCCCAATTTGCTATCTCCTAAATTTTTACCTTCTTGATTTTACAAGTTCATCAATTAAACAATTCCTACAAACTTCCTTTCCTCACAATAAGCACTCTTGCTTGACAACTACACTTATGGATAATGTTGAACATCCATAATAATTGCATAGTGATGTGTCTTTAATCCAAATGTAAAGTGGCAATTAGATTTAACCACTCAGCACTTTTAATTTTATAAACTAATAGCATATCCTGCTCCAAATTTTGATTCTACTGAGTTCAAAAGTAAAAGTGAAGTATTGGTACAATCAAAGTACAAACAGGTGGAACCAAATTCAAATGTAAAGTAGAACTTGAATTTCAGGTATTTAATAATTTTCTAGAAAATTATTTGTGGTATTTTAAAGCTTCCACTAGTCGTTCATGGAACTTCAAATATGATCTTTTGTAAATTAGAATACTAGATATTTACACATGGGAAATTGTTATGATCAAACAATTTTATGTTAATCCATATCATTAATTATCAATTTATAAGATATTATCCAGAGAATATTTCACCGCATTTGATACAATTTAAATTTCATAAATATATTCCAGATATTTTATTAAAATTTTTAATTAAATCAGGACATAATTTAAAATTTACTCTAAATTAATTCAATCATGCAAAATTGGTAATCAAATCAGCTAATTGTAACTAATGTGAAATGCCTTGATTAACCAATCAACTGCCTGGAACCAGGGGGTACGTGTACCTTCCTGGGGCTTGAGCACAGCCACCAGGCGCGTCGGCAGGTGGTGGATAGCCGAATGTCCTGTAGGAATGACAGGATAGCCTTGAATATAGAATCAGAGGCCGCGAACCAGCTCCCGTAAACCCTGGTGTTATGCAATCCGTGCCTAGGGCTAATTGGCACCGCGGTATTGGTGTCTTAACGGAGCCTCTAGTTGCTTGGCGAACTTCTAGAGTAATTTGCCTTGCCCAGTAACTCAGGCAATGCTGGGTGGACTTATATTACCTGAGCTTTTTAATTGTTATCTTGTGGCTGAAAAGACACAAGTAATAACAAACCTTTCTGCATTTGCAGGTGAAGCCTCTGAAGTAGACCTTGCTGAAAAAGACAAGGGAACTCAGAGGCAATCTTGTAAAGGGGCAGCAATGAATCCTTCACTTGAGGTAGAAATGACCTCTAAACCATCTTCTTCTGGTGAAATTCAGGAAGCTATTCCTAGCATGACTGACTTTCTGACCAGATGGGACTATTTCAGCAAGACCCTATCTGCTGGAAATGTCATACGCAAGAGGAAACGGCAGAGCATGTCATTTACGAATGTGAGGCTCTTGCCCTCCCTAAATTAACTTCTTTAGGCTTCATCCATACTAGAGAGTTGCACCTAGACTCCATTAAAGGGTTATTGGACTTTATTAGTAAAGTGGGTGACCCGAGCAATTGGAACTAGGAAACATTGGGTTTGGAGTTAACGGTACAAAATGCTGATAAAAGCAGAGGTGCCCAATGACATACAAACTCAATTTTTAAGAAGAAGAAGAAGAAGAAGAAGAACCAATCAACTGAGAGTTAGGCGTATTTTTACGTAAGTAATGTGAAAATAGTTAAAATAATTTTTTCAAATACATAAAAACTTTAAAAAATTCTTTTTTAATAGATTATCATTTAAAAAATTAATAACTGGGCTAACAATTAAAAATATTTTTAAATGATTACCCAGTTATGGAATCCCTATAAACTAAAATGAATATAACATTTTAAAATATTTTTTAAGTCTGCATCTATTTCACAAAGGTATTGTAAATAATTATAAACAATAATAGTATTGATAATTATTCTTATAATTATTTATAAAACTATACTTTTAAACATATTATATTTACAGTAGTATTTACACATTGGAGTTAAAGTATCTTTTCCTTAAAAAAACATATTTATTCATATTATTACAAGTGATTGAAAGAATAATAACGCCTCAAATACTGATTTAAAACATGTTAATTATTCACTTTAGCTACTTCAAACAATTTAAAAACTTTGCTCATTGTAAGAATGCTTAAAAAAGGTAAGAAATAATACAATAAAAAACAAAACTAACCTTTGATTGATAATCTTTAACAAATGGATGTTGAGTATGTGAATCCTTTAACTGGTTTAGATAGCGAACACTAACCTGTAAGTAATAACAAAGAAAGTGTTAAGTAATGTATTATAATAAAAATTATTAGAAATTGAGAAATGTATAAATCTTAGTATAAAATACCTAAAGCATATTTGGAAAAAAAAGTTTAATTTTATACATTAAAATTATGTGAGTATGTTTAGATAGAAAAAAATACACAATTGTGCAGCTTCACTTAAAGAATTCTTCAGTTTCCAGAATTTTGTTAATGTTTAAAGCAAAATTAATGCATGAAGATCTAACTTTAAAAAAATATTCAAGTTGTATTTCAATAAGAATTTTCCAAACTATTTCAGTCATAACTTAAACAGTTTCCATAAAAACCTACCATTAATTTAAATTCAATCATCAGAAAAATGAAGAGATTAAATGATTATTTTGTTTCTTGAGTTTCTTATAAAAATATGAAATTTAAATGTTTTTTAATTAAATAAGGCTCTTATCAAAAATTTGAGAAAAAAAGATAAATAAATTGTGATAATTATTTGTGATAAATATTTTAATATTCAATTTTTTTAAATATGATAAGCATTTATGTAATTCTACAAAATAACAAACTTTTTTAAATTCTTTAAGAAGCATAAAATAAAAAATCAACTGATTTTGCAAACAAATAGAAGGACACACAAGAATATAATGTGCAAGATTAATTAAAATTCACTGAAAAATAAAGAGCACTATTTTAAGAAAATATTTACAACAGATGAAATTAAGTATACATTTTAAATTGAATTTATTATATATTTCAAAAATAATGTAAAATATTTATGAACACAAATCTTATTTATTAACAATAACTAAAATTAACAAAAATTGACACTAGACTGGAGTAAGAAATAAGCTACAACAGCATCTGACTTGGCATTCAACAGCATTTGCATTTATTTGTCATTCAAAAGTCATTTTTTACACAAGGGTTAATTATACCAGGACAAACAGTGTAAAATCAATTATAAGAACCACTATGAACATCCAAACCCAAGATGGTATTTGATCCCACAGACTATTGAAGCTAAAGACAGCGTAATAACCATTAAGCAGCCAGCTTAAGAAACTCAAACATGGATATTACATAAAATATATTAAAAATTATGTATTAGCAATTAAAAAGGAATACATAATTTAGAATTTTGTCCAAGAGTAAATTTTTATTTATTTTTTATTCTTTTGCTTTTATTTTTTCTTGTATTCGTATTTTCAGAACAGTACTAATAGTAACAATGAACAACTATATTTAATGAAATTTAAAATACTTTCTAAAAGATATAAACCTTTCTATTCCTTTATTGTCCTTATTAAATTTCTAACTATACAGTAATATATTAACAAAAATAAATAAAACATTTTGATGGTAAATAAAATTCCTGTGTAGTATAAATAAATCCCCCCTAATTACTTCAAAAAAATTAGATCCTGGAAATTCTTAGGAAAACATTAGTAACATTAATAAACAAACTTTGAGAAATTTTTGAAATCAAGACATGCATTTAAATATTTATTAACTTTTTAAAAAATCTCTAATTTAGTCTTCATAATTCATTGATAAAATAAAAATAAATTATATAGATATCAGTTTTGGCATTATATAATGACCATATTTTCCTAAATATAATTTGTGGAATAAGAATTAAAAAAGTTTTCAAATTATGTTGTGCATATTACATGGCACTGCCAATAATCTGATAAAAACATTCTCCAAGAAAAAATGCTTACAATAAAGTTTTGAAAGAAATGCTGTTTATGCTTTGTAAAATAAAAAATAGATGGCACTGAAAGCTTTAATAACTCATCTCGTGTATTTCAGCTACAACTAGTTTTGTCAATTTACCTTCAAGAATAAATTCATTTCCTTTGAAAACTATTATACTTGTCTAGCATCATTTTGCATTTTGATATGAACTGAGCGATTTCATTTTGAAAAATATCTAAGTATCGTTAAAAACGCCTAAGTTACACAGCATATTTCAAACTAAAAGTTAGATAAGGCAAATACAAAATGGTGACAAACATGATGAGGTAAAGTATGTGCAGTACAAAAGAAAAAATGTATCCAATGCATGGTTTGAAAAATAATCCCATTTCTTTCATTTAATTGTTAAAAAAAATACTAAAATCTAAAATTTAATAAGTTTCAGTAGAATCTTCTCAGATTTATCACTCTTGACAATCAATGAGTGCTTTCATCTCAGATTATTGTACTTGCCAATGAAGCAGATCTACACAAGATCCAATCAAATGTCTTTCATAATAAATGTTATTTCTATAAAATTTATTGCATTTTTAATAACACTGTGTAGTTTTTATTTTATGTAACACCACATTATCAGCAGTATATATTTTGAATAATTCACCAAAAAAAATTGCCTTATTATATGTTGCTGTTTATTATGTACATGAAAATACAGTAGATGAAAACTTTTCTCATAATCTATCAATAAATTGATATTATAATTAAAAGATAATGCAAAATGAACATCTAAAACAAATTTATTTTTAAAAACATCTAACCTTCCTTGTTTTTATGTATTCAGCTTTAAATATCTAGCAACTTACAAAATGTTCCACTATGCAATTCTTAGTAAATATGTGCAATAAAATCAATATAAATATTGAAAATTATGTATTTCTATAATAAATTTTAAAAAATATTCTAATTTTTATTAAATAAAATATATTAATTTGAAATTAGCACTATTTTTAATATTAATAATCCTTTTCTAATGCATAAGAGCACATTTTCTTAGATAAATAAGTTAAGAATTAAAAAAATAATCTCAGTAGCTTCGTATATTGTAATTATGAAGCAAATATTTTTAATATTTTTTAATAAAGTGTACACAATTTCTTCCTATTTAATAAAATTTTTACTTCAACATTTTTTACTGTAGTAAAAATCAATACCAATAATTATAATAAGAGTAAAATATTAATACTAATAAAATTTCACCTCAGTATTTTTTCCTATATGCTGTGTAAGTACAATCATGTTAACCAGTGTTTCAGGGCAATTTGGATCCTGAAAAAAAAAAAGAAAAAATAAAAATTTAATAAAAAAACAACAAGGAGCTTTATTAAAATTTAATTTAATTTATTCACATTGTACTATTAGAGAAATACTAAATTGGAAGCTCACTTTATCTAAAGCTTCTTGAAGAAGAGACTCTGCTTCTTCATATTTTCCCATAGCTATCAAGGCGGCAGCTTGACCATTTAACAACATTGGAGAGGAGGAAAATTTGTCACTTAATTCTTGAAATATATAGTATGCATCTTGAATTTTTTCTCCATTCTGAAAAATATATAGGAATCATTTTTTTTTAATTTTAAATAAATATAGGTGCTTTTTTGTGGATTCAGATATTGGCAAATGTACTAATTTAAAAAACGTATGTGGTAAAAAATTCGAGGTATAAAAACAATCTTTCAAATATTTATGATAGTTAAAATGAAAAATATTAAATACTTAAAAAATATAGATTAAAATTTTCTGATTAAGAAACATTTTTTTAAATAACTTTAATGTAAAAGTATAATGCATATATAATCTAAAATGCCTAAAAATATTTCCAATTTAGGATATAATTTCAACAATATTAATTTAATTAAATAGGATTGTAATTACTAACAAATAGTATCAGACTTAGGTTTATTTTATCCTTTCACTATAGCATTTTAATAATTTGTATGTAAGAACGGATCTATAAAATCATATTAATAGTTAATATGTGAAAACTCACAAGCACACACAAAACTTCTTTTAATACTTTACTATTATCTACAATAAATATTTCAGTGAAATAATCTTGCCATTTTGCTTTATAAGATGTTATTGTTATAAAGCAAAATGGCAAGATATGAATTTCTTTTAGATTTTAACCAATTATTTTATGACAATCCAGTTCTGATAATAGAAAAGGATTAAAATATTTTATCCCATAACAATTAAAATATGCAGTATATCATTTGAATATATGCTTACCTTACATAAATTAACCCATGCTTGACTCAGCTGTGTTAAAGTGCAATCTTCATCGATTTCTTTCATAGAATTTAATTCTTTTCTGTAAAAAAAATTTCATAGACATTTTAAAATGCGTAAATTATTTATAAAGTGCTAATTTATTATATAAATATTTCCTCTATAGCTTTAAATAAAATATTTCACACTTTCAAATAATTCGAATATATTATTTTCCAACATAGATGCACATTTTCCTTTGTTAAGTTTATTATTCAATAATCATTTTCTGCTCTTGAGAAAATTAGACTGCAACTAATTGATTAATATAGAATAATAATTGAAGATTGTAATATCTTCTCAAGACTTTGCACTCAAATTTTTGTGCAAAAAACCTCACAAATATAATTTTTTGATTTTTTATATCATTTATGCCTTTATATAAAACAATTAAACCAATTTGCAATATATTTTTAACTATAATAATAATTGTTTAAATTTTGCAACAGCACATATAAA
Source organism: Latrodectus hesperus (assembly GCA_037975125.1). Classification (NCBI taxonomy): domain Eukaryota; kingdom Metazoa; phylum Arthropoda; class Arachnida; order Araneae; family Theridiidae; genus Latrodectus; species Latrodectus hesperus. Next base: position 5,279,829 of record JAJQOW010000016.1, on the reverse strand, counting down.
TCAAATCAACAAATTACACAATTGAATAAATTGATTAGGATCACCAAAAAGTATACTTTTCAAGGTAAAATGTATGTCAACCCAGCCATAGGTGGAGCTTGTTTGTTCCTATGCTGGTCTTAAACCTGAGTAAATTGTGAAAGGTTGGTCTTGTGGCTAATCACCCTACACCATAAAAAAAGACACCTGATTTAGAAATCTCAAGAAATCAATAAACTTGAACCACATTTATTCGCTAAGTAGAAAGTGGAATGGAAATAAATTCTTGAGAAGGCCCTGCCCCATACAAGACAGTCATTCCAATAGAAGAAAACACATGTCTTCTAATGTACTTAGAACTTCCTTAAATAATTATTTTAAAAAATCAGTTCAATATCCATTTTAAAATAATCCAGGAATAATTTATTTCATTAGAAATGTAATGAAATATTTCTAAAATCTTAGTATTAGCAAATTACATTCAATGAAAAATCATCAAGTTTGAATGGCTGTCACTCATTGAGAATATACCATTTATATACACATGTTTTAACTATACCATATGGCAACAACAAATCTATGTAAACTGTTTATTAAAATTCACGTCTAAAAAAATTAAATAGCAATAGAATAACTAAACTATCAAACTATTATCGACATTCTTATGCAGTGCATAACATATACAATGAGGTACGTAAATTTTCTTTTAAATTAATTCAAATTGTTATTGGAATTAGAGGCAGCATTTTGTGATTTCATTAAGAGAAGCAAGTTTTTGAGTCAAAATTTAATCACAATGAATTCAATGTTTTCAAGCATGCTCACATGTATGCTGGGGGAAGATTTAAAAATAAATACAATAGCAAACACAATAGAATTAATTTTACGATTTTTAAAACAAAAAATTACTAAGCTACAACTATTGTTGAAGGTCTAGCCAAGAGATGAAATTGCAATTTCTTGACCCTTGCACATATTTCATAAAAGCTTTACATCACAGAAACAAATAATTTTTGTTGAATTAAAAAGTATGTAAATTACCTTCTACTGGAGTCTTAAGCATTTTCTCAGATTGTGAAAGAAATGATAAGTTTTTTACAATATCATTATAATTAAGAGGTATTTCAGTCTTAGTTCCGAATACAACCCAGTTTTTCTTCTCTTATTGAATTTTGAACATAAATTTTCAATCTACTGATACATGAAAAAATCATTTACAGCAGGCTGAAGTCATACGGACAGTCAAAAAAATTTAAGCAATAATGATATTAGAGGAAATGTATTTTGTAGGTGTTTTGTAGATGTTCGAAGTTTAGGTTGATAAGAACCTAAAGTTAAATTTCCTTAGGAGCTTATAAATTCCTTAGTTAAATTTCCTTAGGCTATTAACAATGTCTCTTCCATAAATTACGAGCAAAATTATATAACTATTTGAGAATCTTGGGCTCTTTAGTAATAGGGAAAAAAAACTGATCTCAAAAAATAGAGGTCAAGAGGAAATTCAGACACTTATGTACTAGTAGCTTGATGGCAACATTATGTAACTTCTAAAAATGAAAGAAAAGTTCTACTTTAGATGCAATCATCAAACAAGTATAATAAGCAAGAAAGAAAAGCTACTGTGAATGAAATGTCAAATCATTTCTTCATCTCTATTTGAAATCAATGCTATATTCATTTTAAACATCCAAAAATTTGGAGGTGAACTCACATCCTATGCACCCACTATAAGAATTATGTTTGAAAAAACATAAGCTATTTATTTATGCAAAGCTGAAAATCTAGAAATACAAATGTAGAATAATTATTTGTTTTATTAAATATTGTATTTCCCATGAAATTATTCACTTATTCCCACATGATAGATAATAAGTTCAATTTAATTAATACAAAATAATTTCTACAATTATATGAACAATAAATCTCTCAAAAAATGCATACTTCCACAAAAACATTCTTTCTTTCTATTGTGCTTTTTGATTCAAAATAACTAATGGAAAAGTATACTCAAAGCCTGATCATTTGTTAATGATTTGCTTGTCAATCATTGGTCATTTTTTTGCCCACGAGGAATAAATAGATCAACACCTACACTTTAATGTGGATTCTGAAACACTAAAAACATACATAGCTTAGGTGGGATTCAAACCCACAAACTGTTCAATTGAAGACCAAAGTGATAACAATTTAGCCCAGTTTAACCCTTTGTTAATGGAAATTAGGTGCTAAGACACCTATTTATGCATACATCAAGAATAAATTGTTGTAGTTTTGCATTGTATATTGCTAAAAATAATCATACACATCTTTGTTAGCAATAAAATATTTTAAATGATCTGTTTTACATTTAAACTCTCCTGCATAAATACTCATCCAGGAAGTTTTCATTTCTGTAATATTCACAGAATAGAAATATAACAGTTTAAACACAATAAATTATAGTTATTACTTAATTTTTTTATTTTTACTAGAAATAAGCTCCTAAATGTTGATAAAAAAAAAGATATTAAACAGCCAAAATAAATTTATTGATTGTTTATGTGAGATTAAGAAATTTTGAAGAAAAAATTGCCCAGAATGAAACATCCCCTTTTAAAATTTCAATTTTTAACTAAGCAACAAATTTCTGTTTTCAAATGATAGGACAATTACTAAAGCATTCAATCTTTTTCAGATATAGTAATGATAACATTCAATTGTAGAAACACTCATTACAAAAAATATTATCATAAAATTTTCTATTTTATGATATCCTACTGTCAAATAAATTTCTCGTCTTAAAATAATTATGCAGGTTAACTTATATCAAATTTAAATTATTAAAAATATTTAATTTTGCTTATTGCATGGTAATGACGATTTAAACTAGTTTTGTACTTCAATGCCAGGAATAAAATTAATAAATAATAATTTTAAAATTCTATACACTTCCCTTTTTTAGTCAGTTTTGATGAAATTGTTAACTTTTTAAGATTTGCCTATAGAACCATTGCTATCAATGTAAGATATTTCAAAGAATATTAAATACTTTAATGTAAAAGAGAGACTAATTTTAAAATAAAAATTCACTGAAATATAACTTTTCTGCTTAAAAATAGAGCTATATATCTAACTAAGGCAAAGAAAAACTGACATACATTTATTTGATCAGTCAATCATAAAAAAAGGCAATAACATCAAAAGTAAAAAATAGTTGGATGATTTCTTATTGCAATTTCCATATTAAATTATAACCATTAATAAAGCTGCATTAACTATTTAATGATAAGAAAATCTTAATTCCTATTTTACTCTAAATATTTATAATTTTTTTCTAAACAATTATCTAGAAATGATTATTCAACTCAGGATTGTTATTTGTATGTTTTAAGCATAATAATAAATTGCAAACATTCAGCAAATTTATAGAAATGTAGAAATATCAATATTAAACTTTATTAAATATTTGCTTACAACAAATTTAAATGAACTTAACATTTAGAATTTATTAGCTTATTCAGAAATAGTGATATATATATATATATATATATATATATATATATATATATATATATCTCAAACTTAAAAAGATATAATCTAAAAAAAATAATAGCACATTTACTTGTATATAATATGTGGATTATGTATTTGAAAAAATTTCAAATTTCAGTGAGCTTCTTATGCACCACTACGGATAATCTGATAAAATACATTCCCCAGCAGAAAACTTTCAATGAAGTTTTGAGAGAAACATCATTTATGTTTTGTAAAATAAATAACAAATGGCACTTAAAGCATTTACAACTCGTCTTGCATAATTCAGCTAAAAACAGTTTTGTTCAATTATGTACAAGAACAAATATTTCCTCAGAAGGATATTATACATTGTTTTGCATTTTGTTTCTATCTCAGCTGTTTCATTCTTAAAATATTCAAGTTCATATATCTTCAAAAGCATCATAGCTACAAAGCAGATTTCAAATTAAAAATTAAAGAGAGGTCAAATAAAAAAATGGTGACAAAAATGCTAAAGTAAGGTGAAAAACAAAGCAAGCCCAATTTGAAAATTAAAAATAAATTTTGTTTAATTTTTAATGGAATAAATATATTTATTTTCAAAATATGTATAACCACATTTTAAAGGTTATTAAAAACTAAAAATTAATAAATTTTACGAGAACCTTCTCAGTATTATCACATTTAGCAATTGATTAGGTCCTTTCATCTCAGTTTATTAAACTTGGTGATGAAGTGGATCCAATCAGATGTTTTTCATAATTAATGATTTTCTTTACAATTTATTATATCTTTAACCATAATGTGTATTTTTTATTTATGTAATATCACATTATTTTCGATTATTCACCGAAAAAATTCCTATGGATAATACACCACTGCAAATTATGCAATGCTTTTTTTCTCTTTTACTTGAAAAAAAGACTTTGTAAATAATACATTTAAAGTGGATTATATACAGGAATATATAGTATATACCCTATAACTTAAAAAATAATAAAATTTAACAAACTGAAATCATTAGTTTACATGTATAATTTAATTTTATACTACGATAAAATATTCATTTTATTCTTTCTTGTAATAATATACAATTCCATGGAGCTAGTGACACTTTCAATCAAGCACTAAGATAGTAATCTAATAGCATAAAGTAAAAACTGGGCTTAAAGCTCAAACACATACTTTCATTTTTTAATCAATGATTAACTAGACAAAAAAATATACAAAAATTTAAACAAACACTATACAGTGAGATTTGCCTATGCAGGAAGAAGCTAGTGAATGAAAGCAATTTTTATGGATTTCCAATAGAATTGTGTATGTTTTTAATTTTTACTTATTGAAAACATAATTATAGAAAATGCTTATGATATCCAGTAAAGACCCAAAGATAGTGGTTTCAAATATTAACACTTAATTTTGCACATCAGAATAGAAATTCAACTCACAAGAGATAGTTTCAATACATTTTCATATATATAAGTGCAGTAAAATTTCACTACTAAAAAGTATTTTGGTATTGTAAATTAAAAATTTTTTAAATATATTGAAATTAAATAAAAGTATAAAATACTGAACTACAAATAAAGACACTTACTGAGCAAGATCGATTCTGTTAATTTTCAAATAGGTTTGGATGGTCAATGCACAACTACATAGAAAATAAAGCAAACTAATTAAGTGATAATGTAAATTGAAAATCAATGCATTTTACTTAATAAAAACATGTTTAGTAATAAATAAATGAAAATAACTTTTAAGTCTTTATACATACATTGGATTTACAACATTATTCCAAATTCATTCAATTAAGAGAATTTTTTTTTATTTTAAGTGATAATGTAATTATATTTTTAAACACTTTCAATTCCAATTAAGAATAAGTTTAATTAAACAGTTTTATAATTTATTTATATTACATTATTAATAAGTTGATGAGCTAAAATAATTTACATAATTTAAATATAGAAAAATAAAAAATTATAATTTAGATGCATTTAATGTAATACATTTGTATATACATGATGTGCTGGATCATTTTAATACAACAATCTAAACAATTTACATATTGGTAAGATATATCTTAAGATGGCAATTATTTTTAAAAAGGATAAATTCTCATTAAAAACTTTAAAATAAACTTAGCATGTGTGTTTCTCTTGAATTTAACATATCAACAAAGACACAGTGAAATTCAAAAACAAATTAATTAATTGAAACTTTGACTTACCATTCCAAATTATCACTCTTATGAAGTAATCTAAGAACAGCATCATAATTCTGAAAAAGTATATTAATAAAAAGTAAATTTTATTTTTAAAATTCTCCACTCAGTTCATTTAATAAAAATGATATTAGCTGAATAATCTATTACAGTTCCTTAGTTTGAAAATTATCTAAGAATTGTAAAACTGAAAATAAGACTAATTGATATAAAAACTAAAATCGTATTTTTAAATATGCTTTTAGAATTTTTTTCAATATTTTTAAAATATATTTTACTTTATATATATATAGTTAGTTATTTCATTTATTAAAATATAAATATTTTTAAACACAAAAATGATATTAGCTTATTATTCAATAACAGTTCCTTAACTTGAAAATTATCTAAGTATAGTAAAATTAAGACTAATTGATATAAAAATTAAAAGCATATTTTTAACTACGAAAGTTCTTAATTATTCATTCCAACATCTACTTCATTCTAAACTAGGAATAGTAAATCATTATTAGACATGGATTCCATCATGATGCTTCCGCAGTTAAAGGATATCTGGATCTTTTCTGATAGTAGAAGTGCTATTCAGCATTTGGCCGATTGGCATCATGTGAGGGATAGTGCTAGTGCAGACATCCTCAGGAAACTAAAACATCTTTCCTATTGTCATGTCCACTTTCAGTGGCTGTGGATGTTGCTGGTAATGAAATTGCGGGCAGTTTGACTAGAGCCGGTGCTAGCGATTTCACCACGACTGCCGCTTCTTTTACTCATATAAAGCTTTTTTTTAAATTTAGGGCAACTACCATGGCATCCTGGATTGTCCCACCTGTACATCCTTGGTACCAGGTGAGGTGTTCTGGTGGCTCCTTGACTCCGGGGTGCGGTAGACGAGATCAAACTGCACTAACACATTTTCTTAGTGGCAGTCTGCATTCCATGACTTTCGTAGGTGGTAACAAACATTTCGAGACCTGCACTAAGTGTTCTTCAGTGCAGGTCTCTCCTGATCACATTTTATCTTGTTTGGGACTTACCAAGCAAGACCTGATTCGGGATCCTCTTTTGGTGCTTGACTTTTTTAGGGTGAATGGACTCATGGACCTGATCACGGGGATTGGAAACAACAACAACAGATTAGCAATATTTCATAATAATTAAGAAGTTATCTACCATTAACAACAATTTAAAAATCTATTTCTTAAATATTTTGGGTTTGGTGTAGATACTAATATCTTTTGGTTTGGAAAAATATTTGGTAATAAACTTTAAATTTTGGTAACTCTGAAATTTTCAGTGTTTTAACTAACATAGTTTTAGGGTTGCCATTTTGTTATTCATATTTTGGCACTTATCTTGGCATCAAAAAAATCACCAAAAAATCAAGAGGTACATACATGTAAATAAACTTCTAGCCCATTTTTAAACACAAACCAAAAATTAAGAATAAAACACATATTAAATTGTTTTAAATTAAGTCTTATTACTTTACAGAAAAAGAATTATAAAAAAATGCAATGTTAATTCTAATAACTAAAAAATAATGAAAAATAAACAGTACTTCTTCCAGGTAGTAAATCAGTCCAGCTATAAGGGGTAAAATTTTGTCATCTGGGTTAACATTTTGCAATTTCTTCTCCACCATATCAACAATACTTTTTCTACAAATTAAACATAAAACTTCATAAGAAAACTTATTATGGAAATAATTAGCAGAAAAGAAGGATAATTCAATTATTTCAAACAATTACTACTCAGAAATATATAAAAGTTGTTTAAAAAGTTCCATCACATTAATAGAAAACGTTAAAAAAATAGAATAGTAAGTAAATTTAAATTCATTATCCTTACAGAAAAAATTGTTTAATTTTATTTATACAAAAGCATTTTATATTTTTAAGGATTAAACCTTAAGATAGCATGTCACTTAGAAAATCATAAAAGCTCAAAATTGTTTCAATTAAAAATTATAAATGTGAAAATAAATGCAAATTTAACACATAAGATAGGAGATTAATATTATATTCACAGAAATATCCATTAAATAGTTACTTTTTATTTTAAATGTCATAATTAATTAAATTTCAATAACATTTTAATCATTTTAAAAATAATCAAATACATTGTCTTTATAAAAGCTATTTTTAATTACTTATTTTAGTAATAAAAAAGGGGTGATTGATTTACCTCATTATAACATAAAATTCCATTACATAAAAGGCTTCAACAAAACAAAATTTTATATAAATTTAACTAATTCACAAAACAATTATTCCTTGAAAATTGCAAAAAATTGCACAATTTTAATTTTAAAAAATATTTAAATGATTGATATAGTAATTTAAATTTTTGTAAATAATATGAATTGCAATTTTATTAACAGAATAAATTATTTTGCTTACTTCTTTTCAGCATTTCCACTTGAATAAACAGCTAACATATGAATATTTTGCAGTTCCTCTACACTTGATGGAGTAATGTCATTAATTACAACTGCATATTTATGTTGAGCAATATATGCTCTATACATGTATATATCTTTTTCCAACTGATGAGCAGGGTTGGTAAACTAAAAATGAAATAAAATGCTGCATATAAATGAATTTTTAAAAAATCAATTAATTCAAATTTGAACATGGAAATATATTTTTAAATAGATTAAATTAAATGCTAAGAAAATAATCTATTTAAACATATAAAATCAGATATTTTTACAGTGCATTTTTGAACTAGAAAAGAGCAGTTGTATTATTTGATAATATACTGATAATATAGTCATTCTCTGTCAGAGAATCAACAAGAAAACTATCAAATAACAAGTAAATATTGCATTCTTTTCCATTTTGTTCACTCTCAAAGAGGTCAAGCTAGTATGAATAGACCATATGCATTGAATAATGTTAACAAAAATTTAATTATTGAGGATGTATGAAATCAATTTGTTTAAAGAATGCAACATTGATATTTAAAATGAACAAAAAAGATAGTTTTATTATTAATTGCTTTTGGCTTATATAGAAGAGATGTTTAACACCCAATAAACAAATAACTTGAGAAAATTAAAATAGCAGATTTTAAAATAGATAAGACTAACAAAAATACAAGCTCTCCTACAGTTTCAAAAATTTCAATAAACATCCACAACTAGGGAGAAAACAAATTCACAAATTGTTGAACTGTAAGCTAAAATGTTTAATCAGCTTTAAACTATCCTGATATTTTAAAATTATTAATCTTTAAAATAATCCCAATAATACTTTTTACACTCGTGCAATTATCACTATATATAGAATTTGAAATTATAATTTTAATGTATATGAATAAATTTGTAAATATTATTCTATGGTAGTGTGTAATTCTATTATTTAAACTTATATATACAGGAAGAGCTGGCAACCTTGTAGCTATAGTTTGGTTGATTGGTTGGTTTGTAATTCAACTGCCATTTTTTGCAAACGAGTGCTAATTAGACCAGGACCTACAGCTAAAAGTGAATTCCAAGCCCCTACAAACTTCCGTACCCAAAGTGAGATTTGAACCCATGAACTGTTGAACCAAGGCAAGAGTGCAAACCATTCAGCCATGAGCTCAGTACCTTGTACCAATGATATGCCAAACAAATCTACTAATAATTTAAGATCCTATATAGCAGGAAATATTTTTGAAAATTCAATTTCCATAATAATGTATGCAAAATTAGCAAATAGAATTCAAAAATGTAAATTCTGAGTTTTATTTTATATTAATTATGAATCATGCAAAAATATTTATTAATTTAAAAATTAAAATGTAGCTAAAATAAAATTAAATTAAAACATAAATTCAATATATAATAAATTAAAATAGTACAAGTATAATGTATTTTTTAAATATATTTATTAAAATATAAAAATTAATAACATATAATAAATATTCTTTTAACAATTACATAAAAAGTTAAAATTTTAAAGCTACTCTTATACCTATCAGTTCAACTTAATGTTGCAGAATTAAATAAAACAATACATAGGATGGTTTGGTTTCTCACTCAATAGTCATCTTTTCACACAAGGATTAATTAGACTACTTAAACTGGATTCCGAAACACTACATTCATGCCCAAGGTGAAATTCGAAATTCCGAGTTGTTAAACCAAAAATCAAAGTCCTAATTATTCAGCTTTCAGTTTGGTTACATAGAGTGGTATTGAATTGTTCCACATGGTAGAGAATATTGATGTTTGCTTAAATTTAATGATTGTAAGTAATTGTCTATGAAATAAAATTTTTAAAAGAAATAATAGGAAGATTGTTTTTTTAAATTTCTGTTAATTTAACTATTGCAAAACATTTGTTAAAAACTTTTATAAATTTCTTCACTCAGCTATAAACTTAATAACAAATTCAAAGATAAAAAAAATAAAAGCACAGAAATTCTATACATAGTAAATGATTGCATTATATTCCTTAATGAAGATATTAATATAGAAATTAAATAATCAACCAAATAAATACTTATAACGATTGAAATTTAGTTTTAATCTTTCAATTTTATTAATGAAATTAAAACCAAAAGAATAGAAAAGATAATCATAATTACAAAGATCATCCTAGATTATAATTTCTAGGGTGAATTAACTTTCAGCCTTACACATGATAAATTTTTACCCATTTAACTTTGTATTTTATGACCTTAACAATAAAAATATCCTTACACTTTTAATATTTTCTAGTGACAAATTATCACAAATACATGCAGTAATTATAATTTAAAATTGATTGCCTTATATGTTGAAACTATTTACGAAAAAATATTTCAAAAATAAATATATTATTTTGTTCGATCTTATTATTTTAAATTTGATATCAACTAATTATAACAATTTAAGTAGAGAAATTTAAATAGAAACACTCACACAATAAATTCTAAAAAATTGAAAAAAATACATTTTCCCTACTGAAGCTTTAAAGTATTCATCAAAAATTACATATCATATTTGCTAGACACAAGATGCATTTTTTCCTTTGAAAATGGATCTAAATAATAGGGGCATCTTTCACACTGATACTCAGTTTTTGATTACATTCATTTCTAAAAATTAACTCTATTCTAAATTCTGCTTTTTTTTCAGAATGTGAGAAGATTATATTTATGTTAAGTTCAGTGAATGGGCATGCACTGTCAACAATAATCATTAAACCGGATTCGTTTAAGCTTTCCAATTTTTATTAATTATTTTTCAGGGTGTGATATAACTAGTACTGAATTTTTTAATTTGTCCAAAAGTTATGACTCAAAAACAATGTCAGCATTGCTATAGTACAGCCTACAAGCTATGTATGATTGTGATAACTAAAAAGCTTGGCAATATCAAAAAAAATTACTTAATTCTATTATTTCATCATCAATACACAAAAATTGTAACAAATTGAACTTGCATAAATGGGAAACATGGTCAAGGCTTCTCTGACTTTTGTTGTGCCTTTAAGCAAAACTGCGGCTTCTGAAGGTATAAAAAAGTGTTAATCTTAAACCTTCAAGGCAAAAAGCTATTAATGTTAATAAAAATTTGCATAGTTTATTATACTTAAAATATAGTAAATTCATTATAATGATTAGTAGTATTTCATCCTTCAAAAATGCTTATAAAAATGGGGTTTTTTTTAGACAGGAGCTTCTAATATGCCAATATATATAATAATTGGTAATGCTGATCAACAAAAAGTAAATGATACACTTTAAGACACAAAATAAGATTTAATAAAGAATGCAATCTTAAAATTATATTGCAATTGTTAACTAAAAGTACCTTATATATCTAATAATATCTAATATAAAACATGCTTATAATATCTAATATAAAACATGCTTCTAATATCTAATACAAAATATTCATTAAAGATAAAGCACCATCTCACATAAAAAAGGAAATGCAAGTTAGTTACATCAAGAGTAATTATCACTGAAAAATCAAAGTAGTTAGCAAGAAGTACTTCCTTTAACAGAAATTTAATAGCTATTCTGTTATTTCCTTTAAAAAATGTCAATGATTTAATAGAAAAAATTCTTACAAATATTTACAGAAATTTACAGTTAGTAAACAGAATTTTTTTTTTATTTATAATACATTATTTTAACTAATATAGTTTGTTAAAGTCATATTCAATAACAAACTAGAACTATTGACAATGTTAATAGTTCCAACATAGCCAACGGTTATACTATTAACAATACTGTACAACTAACACATTATTAGTCCCAGTACAATAGCTGAATTACTTTTTAATGGGAGATTGTTTCAATCTCAATAATAATCATCGTGTAAGCTTGATATAATACATGACCAATATAATTTTAAATTATTTTGGTTAATAATAACAGATTCGATTTATTTCCAATTTTTAGAGATCTTTTTATTTCCCTCGATTATAAGTAAATATAATTATTTCAAATGTTTTATATTCTTACAAACCTTTGATTTTTGAGCTTCATTAATGCAATATTGATAATTCCCAATATAGAAAGAATTTTTGATTTCGAAAAGAACATCTGGCATATTTTGGGTAGTCATGATGAATTTGATAGTAAAAATGTGTTAGCAAAACACCTGTAAATTAATAATGCAAAGATTTCCCTTTTTTATTCTACAATTCAAAAACTAAAAAATAAATAAACTTCAAACTTTTAAGCAGACGTCGGCTAAACACAAAACAACCACGTCGGTGCTATTGTTGCCATATAACATTAATACATCATATTTATATTTTTTGCAAAACTTTTCAGGTATGCAGAGCCTTCTGGAGAATTAAAATTTTCCACTTGATTTATCGATTATAATTACAGTCTCATAATAACGCTACATGATAAATTATTATTAAGCACACCCATAGCCAGATTAATGATTTTTGTTGTTTGTATTGTTTCATATCCTCTATGTCTAGCGACGACTGGACAAGGTACATGGATTATTAACCCTCAAAAATTCCAAAAAAATTAAAGGATTTCTGATTGCGTCGTCACGGGAGAGTTGAAGACAGTACAAAACGTTTTCCTGGGAAGCATTTTCTGAAATGCACTTTTTGCATGTTGAAAAAATCTTCTGACCCTTATAGAAACAAAGTCCTCTCAAGTGGCCACAACCAAATCTAGAAAAAGATTCATATGATTTTAGAGACAGAGACTCATTTTTCGAACTGAGCCCTCTGCCTAAATTTAGAACGCGCTCCTAATTTATCTGTGCCTGGGGGATGCAAAATGAATAATTTACTTAAGAGTGTAACTCATGGGTGGTGGTTAGGAACAGCTCCTGTTTGATTGAGCTCCAAGAGATAAAAGACTGATTTGGCTCGTACCTGTTAGCATTAGTTGAGAATAATGATCTGGTCTTCATGCCTAGGGTGCCCTTACCAGGAATAAACTCCCGAAGAACATCACCCATTCCCCAAATGAAGTTGCAAGCAGGACTTTAGGGAGACCAGATTTATTTATCATTTAAATGATGTTTTATAGTTTTTCCAAAGTAGAACTTGCCAAGATAAGCTCAATATTGAATCTATAATAGGCACCAAGTTTATCTTAATATTGAGAATTCCAGAAATAAGACTCTAAACAGGGGGGGAACTATCATGTCCTGCATCCTTAAATAGAAGCCAAGATTTCCCCAATATTGGAAATGCCTAGATAAGTTAATATCAGACCAATAGTGATATATAAATTTTCTGCAATATCCTAAGATCAGCGTATAATGAAAGCCAAGTTGCAATGGTGTAGTTTTCTGCAATGTTAGAAAAAAATCATACTATTGTACAGGGTTGGTTGATTGCCCGACCTGTCAACACTCCCTGATAAAGCTTACCACGTTGGTACTTAATTCCATTTGTACGTTTATTTTACACTCCTTATAAAGTTGAATTTCAATTTCATTTGTAATGTATTCATATTAACCTTTATCTTTTAAAATTTTTATTTCTATTGTATACTTGACGTGTAAAGATTTTGACTTTTGTTTATATGTGTGCTTAATTACTTAAGTAAATGAAGACCATCAAAGATTGGGCCAATTTAAACAATCAATAATGGATCAAGATAATTTCAATATTACCCAATATAAGGCCAAGATATTTTGCTACTTGGGTTCCCTCATAAAAACATAATAAGTGAATATGAATTATCACAGCAACTAAAGTTTTTCATCAAATGATCATTTGTTGGTGTCTAGAAGATGAGTATTATCCATTATAAATGTTCGATCAGATTTTGGTTTTAAGCAGATTCCATCATAAAATTTCCAAAATTACATTTCCAAAAATGAAGAGCACTTTACTTGATTTAGAACAACTAAAGGAAGATAAGACATCTATAATATTTAAACAAGAAAAATTGCGGAATCCTTAAAAGGTGGCTGATAAAGATGATATCAGTGAATGTGAGTAGACCCCATTAAAATTAATATCATTGAGATATTGGATAAGAAGAAGCATAGCCAATGAATAGTTTGATAAATGAATGTAGAGTGCCACTGAATGAAGAAATGACGCTAGGAAAAATGCTGCAGCGCTGTACTAAAGCAAATAAAATGGGGGAATAAAAACTTGTAAATACACGATTGAACATCTTTTAAAATTCAATTGGAAGAATGATAAAAGAAAAAATTTCTAGTAACTCTCTCTCTCTCTCTCTTTATCTATCTAAATACATATATTATAGAGTGTCAATAATCTAGTAATTATATTAAGTTTTTTCCTCCTAGCTAGGAATTGAAGGGATAAAGTAGATCTGTTTTTACAGACTTTAGTGAGATCATTCTTCAAGGGAAGGAATATTTCTTGGGACTATATATTTACATCAACTGATATATGATGTAATATATTAGAATTCGCATAATGTGTGATGCTGAAGGATCATCTTTGGATGATTTTATATGATCATTAAGACACGTGGAATAACAAAGCAGTAGGAAGTAATGATATAAAAGCAGAGTATATAAAACATATGCGAAATATTTTTTGGACGTGAATGCATGAAGTTCTATTGATGTTTCGGAGAAAAGAGGAGATACCAATTGGTAAGTGGAGAATAAGGTAAATTGTGCCGCCATATGTATTGTGCAACCTATATATATGAGAAGAGTAATAAATTGGAATGCAACAATTGAATCCCTCTACTAAATATATCAAATAAAAATTTTATCACTTATTTATGAAACATTTTAAATCTTTTGCAGAGCATATCTTGCGGAAATATAAATGTAATTTTCGAGGTAGTCACTCAACAATATAACAAATCCTCACTGTTATATAATAGTGACCAACAGCTATATTTGAAAAATTTTATAAGTACAACATTGATATTTTTTTGAGTTTTTTTATTTTTTTTAAAAAAAATTTACCTTTTAGATGAATCAAGGGGATATCAATAGCATCTTTTTAATGATTGAGAGAAAATTTTTATGTATGGTCCCTCCTATATAGCGTGTAGTTAATAGACTCATGTTGACTGATATTCATTCACAATGACAGAATCTGGAATTTGTGCTTAAGTGCTGCAGTTGGATATTTACTAGATGTTTTCTTTCTATAAATCAAGTTTTGTTTCATCCGGCAAATAAACATTTGCGAACACATCATGAAATATCTGATTTGTGGTCACTGTTTGATAAATATTAGATCTAAATCGATTGTAATACACATGTTCCGACGGATTTTTTACTTAGAAACTCGAGGTGAGCATCGAACCAACGAACAATTGAACTCAAGACTCGAGTGCTAAAAATTTATCTATCAACTCGGCATAAAACAATTGATATCTGCAACTGTTATAGGAAGTGTCCAAGTTAGAGAAGGGAGAAATATTTTCATACCACTCGTTTTCTGGGTACAAATATTGTGGAAAACACGAGGGATCAACAGATGCAGATTGTTTTCCCTCAACACAATAGCATAATATTCAGAATAATGCAACATTCTGCTGAAGTCATACAATTCTGAAACTCATGAATGGTTTTAAGAGTTCAAGGAAAAGTTTGCCTGATTTAAAACTAATCGATAATCTATGAAACCCTCTATGGCATAGGTTCCCAAAGTGGTCCAGGTGGACCCCCACGGGTCCATAGGAGACCACACGGGTGTGAAAAGATGTGAAAAGAAAACAGGGGTTCACAAGTTGTAAGTGGGGGTTCACGAAAAATTTTCTGGTTTTCATAATAAAGAACAAAAAATTTGGCTTGGATTTACCTATCAACGTAGGCAGGTAGCATTATTCACTAGGTGGGCACTCAAAAATATTCGAGATTCAGTTCAAACACAGAATTGAATAGAACAATAGATAATAGTACAAGTGCACACCACATGTCGAGACTTGCAAAGTGCCGTAGCATTAAAAGTATGACTCTTTTATTGTTGATTTACATTTCAGAGTTCATTGTTGATTTTTTGTCAATTGTTGATTGTTTGTAATAATGTTTATAATTTTGTGTAACCACAAGTATTATTTTAATAAATAGGACACAAGAAAATCAGGTACTTTTTTTCTTAACACCCCCAATTTAGGGTGGTATTTTTTAGGAGTTTTGGGAATATAGTAGAAATGCAGCAGCAGGGGGTCTACCGAAAATAGTAAAACTTTAAAAGTGGTCCACGAGAAAAAAGTTTGGTTGCTCCATGGAATATCAATCATGAAATCAGCACAGCTGATGATTATAATATCCACATTCCCCTGTGAGTACGAGAAAAAAAAGTTTGGGAACCCATGCTCTATCGGTTTGGTTGCTCCATGGAATATCAATCATGAAATCAGCACAGTTGACGATTATAATATCCACATTCCTGTGAGTACCACGCATAATGCTTTAATCTTACATACCACGCATAATAACATCTTGTAATGCTTTCTACGCATTTCCCAGTTGTGAAAAGTGGTTGATCTCTTCAAGCGGTGTTACCATTAATGTGACACGATTACATATTCAAGAAAAATGTCCATAAATTATTCATAACTTTCTTCCATTCTCATCTTTTTTTTAATGACACAGCAATTAGTTTTTTTAGGATCATAAAATCCCCCTCTACACAACCCACCCATCTCAACCTGAGGCAACTCCTTTTTCTAATTCCTAAAGGTTTATGATTGAAAATTTTAAATGATAAAGATATCATTTTACGTATGTGTGTGTGTGTGTGTGACCCGCAAATTTCATACGACTAATCTTAATAAAATTGTGGCAGAATTTATATTTTTAAATAATTTTTACAGTTCAAAATTATGTCGAAGTCTCCAAACTTCATTTTCCTTCACAGCATCAAATATTGCGAATAGCACGTGATCTTAGTAAAAATCTCAGAAAGAAAATGGAAAAATAAAAATTGCATTAATATTTGAGTAAAAAATTTTTAATACAAGTATTCAAACTTTTATTAAGAGGTAAATATATTTTCACGCTTCAAAAATCTTCCAAAATTTTGATATCTCTAACATGTATTAATGAATCATTTTCAAATTTTAAAAGGTTCACATTACACAATAAATAAGACTATACATAAAATTCAAATTTTATTTTCATCAATAACAGTACATATAATTTTCGTTATTTAGTACATAGAATCACTCTCTACATTTAAAAAATATATTTTTACTTTTCCTTCGGAAGTTGAAACTGTTTCTTCATGTTTAATTAGTAATGATGCCCCAATTCCATAAGCTAAAGTAGGCAAACCTATGAGTTAATACAAAGTATTTAAAATACACTTTCTCTAAATGACTTGAATTATTATATCATTAATAATTAAAAAATATTTATAATTAAATAATTAATAACAGCATGAACTTAAAAATAAATAAAATTTAAGAGGAAACTTAAAACATACATATATATATATATGTACAAATATTTTATTAGCTTTTAAACAAATGCATAACAAACATTACTTATGATCTTCGAAAATATATTAAATATTCATCCAATCATAGAAACAAAATTTTATTGCAAATTTTTAATAGAAATTATAAAAAATTGTTTAATTGATAATGTATATCTAATTAAAAACTAACATTTTTTTCTTATAAGATTTCATGTAAATTGTAAATGGATACCACAAATGCCTAACAAATAAAACTTCTAAAACTTTTTGCAAAAAACGCGTATTATTTCCTTTCTGAAAGATTTTTCATAGATAGAGGAATGTATTTAAATGTCGCAAGGGAGAAAATCCGGAAAACTCGCAAGCACGCACTCAGACAGTTGTGAAGATAGAAAGCAAAAGTGCAACAATCCCACAGTCCATTGTTCAACAGCTTCTGGGATTGAATCTGGGATCTTCCTCTCTGAAAAGCATATTTCTGTCATTTCAGCCCAAAACTGGTTTAAATGAAATTACTATATTCATAAATAGATTAAAAATATTAAGAAATTTAATTTCTCGAAATTTTTATTGATTCATTTGTTTGCCGCTCTATGGTCATTTTTTAACAGAGGTTAAATTCGACTGGGATAACATTTTAGCTTTAAATATAAAATTTACGCTTTTAACTAAATGATATATTAATACATTGCACAGATGTCAATGGAAGCGTGAGTCGAAAACTGTTTGATTCGTTTGTGACTCACCAGTTGTCTTTAGGCATACGAAAATTAATTTAAACAGAAGCTTTTAATTTAAAGTGGATTCCAAACCAGTAGAAACATCCAAACACGAAGTAGGAATCAAATCCTTGATTTGTTGAATAAAAGTTATATAACTTCAATTGCCATCTCAAACTAGATTTTTTTAATATAAATATTATAATGAGTATTCCTTTATTTTAATGCCATAAAAATTATCTATTTGTTAAAAGAAATTTTATTAAAAAGAGTGTTTTAAAAAAAGCTAATTTTTTAACCTCAAATTCAAATTTTAAATTTAATATTTAGAATCATGACAGTAGATTCTTCAATGATCTATTAAGAAAATCTCTAGGACCGTGATAGCCTAGTGGGGATATCGGCCTTTTGTCCGGAAGGGCTGAGTTTGATTCCAATGCCGACAAAGATCCACCGAGTACATACGGTGTACGTGCTCGTTAAATCGTGGACTAGAAAGTCCTCTGTGGTCGATCATTGAATAGTTACCATGGGTGTAATAGTCTAGAGAAATTATCCACCCCCTCCAGATCAAAGTCAAAATTAAGGCAGTAGATCCTCTGGTGATGCCATCTGTTGGAGGAGTCTTGGAGCAAAGTCGTAATTTCACCTTCGTGATGCTCTGATTAAACGAAAGACGCATCCTTCTGGCTTAATTTCCTAGCGGTCGGCTAACGAGCTTGGCTTGTCCAAGTGTTATAAGGAACAACAACAAAAATCTCTTAAAAGTAAGGGATTATAAACATAATCTTGGTTTGCCTTTCGTTCCGATACTCGATCGGCTCGGTTGGTTTGCTTTGTTCGTTACTCAACGGTTATTTTTTGCATATGAGGACTAATTAGACAGGGACCCACAGTTTGAAGTGGATTCCAAATCAACTCAAACTTTCATGTTCAAGGTAGGATTCCAATCCACCAGCTCTAATCGGATGCCACAACCACAGAATGTAAAACATTTGGTGCACCTTAGAATAATTAATGTACAACACTGAGTTATATTAAATAATTAATCAATAAAAAAATTAATATAATCAGGGTTAAAAACTTTCTGGAGAATGAATCTATTAGATAGTTTAAACTATCACACGTCAAAGACCCTTAAAAATCTAAGTTTGGTTTGTTTATCGTTCAATGATTATTTTACAAACGAGTGTTAATTGACAAGGAGATGTACAATTTAAAGAGGATTTTTAATGACTACAAACACCCAAACCCGAAGTGGAATTCAAAGCCACAAGCTGTTAAACCAAAAGCCAAAGCGCTAACCATTCAGCTGCCAGAATGACTCTTAAAAATCCAGAATAAGGGATTTCAGTGTGAAATATTTCCTATTGAAAATGAGATCACAAAATATGAATTATTTTCTGAAAGAATTATGCATTTGTTAAATAAAGGGAAAAAGTTATTCACAAAGATATATATATATATATATATATATATATATATATATATATATATATATATATATATATATATATATATATATATATAAACAAAGAATATCTAGCTAGAATTGTTATTGAAAATACTTTTTTAATATTTTCATATTAATGAAAAATACTATAAAATAAGCACAATATAATATATGTCCTTATATAAATTACATTTTTCTTAATTAATAATTTAAATGATAAAAAAGTTATATACATTAAAATATATCTGATATAATTAGTTTTAGTCTTAAAATGGGAGAAAAATAATTTATTCTAAGTGAATTACTTTTATTTAATAAAATCTCTTTCAAATATGCTAAACCCTAAATAAATTTTGTGACAATTCATGATGGTTAAAATCTGTAGACACTTGTCACATCAAAAACCAATTTGATAAAAGACTTGAAAATAATTTTAAAAAATTATTAAGAAATAAAGGAAAGGAATTTCTGTATACCCACTTAACTTATGTAAAACAAACCTGCGTAATGTTTTTGTTAACATTTTAGTCGACAGAAAAATTTAAAAAAAATACAACCATTTTATTTCTAGATAGAATTAAAGATTTTTGATTAAAGTTTAAAGTTGATAAATATTTTTAAAAATAAAATATCAGTTGTGTGTACATATATAAAAAATAATACTTAATAATTTTACTTCAAACAGAAAAAATTGACCATAACTATTTTTTGTGTGGAGCAAAATTTAAAATATTTTTTGTTTTAAAATCAAAAAATTAACAATTATAAAAAGTGCATTCTCTAAAAGCTATTTTAGGAATATGTACTTTAAAAAATATGGTGTTGAATTGTCATTGGTTAATTTTATTTATATTTGTGATAAATAAAATCTATAAAGATTTTTTAGCTTAATTTAATATAATATTTTTTCCTTTCATCTTTAATCTAGATACAAAAAAATGTGAAATTAAATTACAGTTCCAGTTTAAGTAATCAGCATAAGTTATTCATTCATCTACTCGGATACTATTTTAAATTATTTTCAATTTTATTTACAATTTATATAAAATTTACAATGGTATTAATATATCAAGTTTATCTTATCTATTTACATAGAAAATAATATCACATTTCATAACTGAAAATTTCATTTTCTGTTAACATAACAAAATAGTCAATTGCAGTATGCAATTGATTTCAAGTCAGTGTCTCAATGTAATTTATAGCATCATATTATGCATAATTTATGATCTTTACTGTGGCCTAAAAATAAGAACCATACTTCAGCTTGAAAATTTATATTTGATACTGCTACTGTTAAACAATGATGCTTTATGCAAGTATATAATCTGATTTAAGATTCAAAGTTTTTTGACATATTCCCTTATGACACTTATATATGGCCAAATACTTTTTAAAAGTTTCAAAAAGAACCTTATGCCACTGCCTCTCAAATACATGATAACAAAGACTTGATTATAAATTAACATTGAAAAACAAAGAAATAAAAAATGTAGCTAATATAGTTAATCAAATGATTTTTTTCATTTAATTTGTGTGTTGTGTAAAAAATGAGCAATAATTAATTATTATTTCTTAAATAAAATATATTTGGATAAAACATTTATTATACATTATAAAATATTTAACTGAATATTTAAAATGGTTTTATTTAAAAAGAATAAGAGTTTCATAGTAATAATAAATACAATTTAAAAAATGCTTTAATTGTTTCATTTGATTGGCTTGAAAGGTTTCAATTAAGTCTATGTATGTATTCAATTTTATTATTAATTTGTGTTACATAATAGTTCTGATTTCAGTCTTTTCTCAATAGTATCAGTGAGAATTCTGAAAATGCATACACAAATATACATATATGACTAGTTTATAATTTAAAAGTTTGTGCTTTTCATGAGTACTATGCACATAATTTTTATTTGCTTCAAAAATGTTTTATTGAATCTTATATACTAATACAGACCCAATAGCATTTTAAATTTTTTAACACCAAAATTATATTTTAAACATTGCATTTTCTTAAGTTTCTTTCAATTTCTGTATAATAAGAAGTTTTAATGAGACAATATTAAGACATGAACTTCTCACAATTTTATCAAAATACATTTTAAAAATGAAATATACTAAAATAAAAATAATAAATTGTTGTAAAATACTACTACTTATCACTGATGTGAAGGTTCCAGGCAGTAATTTGTTTTAATTAAGTAATGGTATTAGCTTCAAAACAACCTATGCTATATGTTATCATAGAGGTTAATAACAAGTTAATAACATTATATCAATGATGCAAATAACACTTTTCTTATTATAATTTACTTTTAATCAATGAATTAGAAAAAAGAATGCTTCAAATAGCTATACATAAACTAAATGTTAAGATATAACTTACAAGATAAAAATTTATATTGTATTTGAACTTATAACTGTATAAAAAATATTTATGCAACATAAATATTTTACACAAAAAATTAACTATAATTTTATCAGTTGTACCACCCAAGTATAATAGACAGTTTCCTAGTTACAAATCTATAACTCATTTAGTTAAAATTTTAGTTATTCACCCTTACCGACAACCTGAAGGGATGAAAGTCTACCTTGCCCAGGAGGACCAAACCTCAGACCTGTGCCTTGGAATCTACCACTACACTAATATGATTCAAACCAACTATTCATTCAAATTTTCTTCACAACTTACTTTCCCTTTTTCTCGTTTTATGGTCACCTTTTCCATACACAAAGTACTTTTACAAAACCTGTAGAATTATGTAGATTCAACCACTTAAAACATCTTCACCTAGGCTAAGATTAAACTTGTGAAGTGTTAAACTGAAGGCCAGAGCAACAATCATAAAACTCAAGCACGGAATTTTAATCAAGCAATTAGAAATGATGCACAAAAATATTTTTTCATTAAATATTTGTATACTGCTGCTAAACTCTTATCAATTAAATTCTGTAATTAGATAAAGATGAAAAGATATTTAATGGAAAAGAATTAATCATCATTTACTAAGACACAAATTTTTTTACATAAATGTTTTTGTTTTTAAAATAAAATAATTCACTAATATACTATTTTTGTCACTAATAATATTAATAGTAGATGAACAAATTATCTTTTAAGCATTTTCTACACGTTAATATGCATTTTTAAGCTGGATATTTTAAACCTTATCAATATTACAATAACAATATATGAAAAGTATTCTTTCTAATTTTATAAAGCTGAACATTTCAATAAATTGCTCAATCATATATTTAAAAAAAGTTATTTACAGTAAAATTTTTTTAAAAAAAATTATTATATAAAATAATTGTATGAAATAAAAAATTTTTAAAAAAACTCACCTAAATTTAAGATTTTCAGAAACAAGAAAAAATTGTTTTCAATGCTTAAATTCTGGACAGGACGTTTTGAACAGTGATATTTGATAAACGGATAACATCCTGTCCGAAGAATATGATAATTTATACCATTTACTTCCCAATTAAAGTGTGACAATCCATATTGATCATTGATAACAGAACTATATTTAACAAAATAAGAAGTCCAAGGAGGATGCTTTCTTTGTTGAATATGACTAGTAAGAACTTCTGATGCATGAGGTTTTGCACTCTTATTTTTAGAATGAAGGAAGAATTTCAAGCGGGTTAAAGGCCCATAAACTTTACGGCATTTCATATTAATAAGCAATAAAAATCTATTCTTGAAAGAATTTTCCTATTTTTCCTTCATTTTATTTTCTTTAAAATTATAAATTGTTAGCAGACGACATATTTTGTGGAATTTTAGGATACTTCTATCTCATACTTACATCAATTTTTAAAAAAAGGATTTTCCATGATTATCTAAACATTTTATTTAGCACTCCACTTACTAATTTACTTCTTAATTTTTTAAATTCTATAAAAAGTGGTAGAAAATTACGTTAGAATTCTTCACCAGACATAATCATCAAAATACTATTTTATGTTCATCTACAAATATTAGGTCTTCCCAAAATCACTTTGAAGTGTATCCTTTCAATGTAGCTTTGGAACACGATATGATTAAAATTTATAATAGCTTTATGTTTTGAATGTATATTTTTAGGAATAATAACTAGAAATGAGTAATATCCATCAAGAAATTAATCCTAAAATACAATTAAAATCTCGATTTAAATAACAGAATTCAGCTGTAAAGTGACGCCAGCAAAAAAGTGACTTCAGAAAACGTTACAAAATAGGCGTTCCAATTCCGAGCGACAATTCAAGTATTCGGATACCCAAATTGGTGTTCTAGATTTTTGATGAGTTTTGTGAAAAAACTCAATCTTACTCAATGCGAGCTATAAGCCTACGAGCATAAAGCTCCAAAACTGTTTCTGTCATATTACTAAAATCAAGTATTCGGCAATTCATCGATTACAGCGAGAGTAGTTTCATATGCGACAAACTGCGCGAGAAGCACATCCGATAAAATAACATCATGATCGTCATCTTTACGTCAGGAAATGAGTGCTGATCAGAAAATTTTGGATATCGAGTTGGATTGAAATATCTGGGAACGTTCAACGCGACTGCGCAAATTTGAGATTGTGTTTTCGACGAACATATTTTAAATCATTATATTATGCCAAGAAGTTGTATTTCTTATAAAACTGAGAGTTCATTAAATTTCAGATTTTAATTTCAAGAAGAATTCATTATAAATCTTTCTTCTTCCTGTGGGTAAATAAATTGAGTACCAAGCATGCTTGGGAACTAAATACCGGAGGTTTCACTTAAGGTTGACCACCTAACCGGGGCATATGCTTTGCATCCTACTGCCCTCTGTTAGGAAAAAAGATATTGTGTATGCCTAGACCCTGATAATACAAACTTGAAAAGTCTGTGTATTTATTTAACTATTAATTTTTAACTTTTAAGAAAATTGGTTTTTATAATTTAACATTTCCATAACAATGTCTTAAAAAATTTTAAATATATTTTTTCTAGTTTGTTAATTAGTTGAAACAAAATTAAAAAGTTTTATTCCCTATTAATTGTGCGTTATCTTATTTATGAAAGACGCTACAAATTGTTGATCATTAGATATTGAACGTAAGTTATATCTTATTTTATCAATTTTTCTAAAATTCTATAATATTACTCACTTTACAAACTATTTATTGCAAAAAATTAGTTGGGTAAGTCTTTGCACCCCTAATTAAGAATCAACTCACCTGATTTTTGACAATGATATCTTTTTAAACATTTCATTCACCACAGATTAAAGTTAACATTATATTTAGTTTTTATTTTAGAAAAATTCCAGTGAAAAACAATTTTAACTTTATGTGAAATTTCGCATTTAAAATAGCTTTTTAAATTATATCATTCAGACCATTATTATAAATCAAAATTATTTTTATTGTAAAAAATTTAAATCACAAAATGCAATGTTGATAATTTATGAATATTTCCTTTTTACACCCCCCACACACATAAAACCAATTTTACTGATTCCAAAACTAGAAAACCTTTGTTAATAAGTCTTTATCTTATTTCAGTTTAGATAACTAAATTATGCCATGGTATTTGCAATTGCCGATATATTATCCATGCAAATAAGATTGCAGATAAGCAGCAGAATGCTAATACAGAAAACAAAAATATTTTGCAAATTTCTTAAATCAAAAATTAAATTTCTTTAAAAACACTCATATAAATTTCAATAAAATTATGTATATTTAATAAAATCAGAAATTTTCAGCCAAACAATATATATTATATTATGAAAAATATTTTTTTTTCCAAAACTGATACACTCCATGTTGTTTTTTCAAGTTTTTCATTGGTTCAAATTACATATATTGTTAGAAATAACAAGTACTAAGATAAAAAATATATTTTAATTGTTATATTGCATAATTTTTTGTTTAGAGAAATTTTTGCAATAGGATTTTTAATTGTGAAAATTTTCTTATTTGTAATATATATGGGTTCGCTTTTCATTATTAGGAAAAATGACCGATAAATGTTAAATTATTTTAATTATATTTTCAAATAATAATATAAAGCTATTTACATATTTACAATATCAAAGCATACTGTCCATTCTAACATCATTGTTAGTTATAGTCCATAATTAGTCTAATATCAATTCGCATCTTCACGTCATCGCGTCTTTTCTCTTTTCCCTCACATCGTCTTTCTCTCTCCCTTCTCCTCCGCGTGTCCGGCAGCAAACATGTGAATGGCCCTCTGGTGGCGCTTTCAATCCCACATATATTTAATAAAACAATAAGGGGTACTATCTAAGTATTTTAGAAATAAAGGGTCAACAGATTCAGGGTAGAAATAATTTTTTTAAACCTAACCACAACACAGATTTGCATTAAAACAAATATTACAGTTACATTCGAAGAGGTGTGGCATTTGCTGCTGAAGTTCATGAAGTCTTGGCTCTCACTGAAGAGCTATACTGTGGAGCAATAGAGGGCGCTCAAATGGATATAGGGCAGAGGTGACAAACCCAATTTTGCAGAGGGCCATATATTAAATTTAGAACGTATTAACGGGTCAGATTCAAATAAAAAGAATGTACTGAATTATTATAACATTTTATTTATTTAATTATATAGTATATAATATACGGTTGTTAAAATTCATATTAGCTATAAAAGGTGGTAATTATTTTCAGCTCGAGGATCCAGATACCTGACTTCTCTTGTTATTGACAAGATCATTGATTTCAGGTATCATATTCGTTGTAGTTATTTTAGGAATTGATTGGATATGTTCATTCGTAAGTCTTTTGCAATGTTTGTTTTTACTTATTTTTATGACGGAAAGCATCTGTGCACATAACTAGGTGTTACTAAACATGCACAAGATGCGTGCTGCATGCTTTTATAATTCCGAGTATTTATCCAAAATCTTCAAAAATATTGTGTAAAATTTAATAGCATTTTTCTCTTTAAATTTTCCTTTCAAAATACTGTCCAATTGAAGATCTATCAACTCTATTTGCAAATGAACTGGTGCCTGTAAAGCCTCAAAATTGAATGAATTGTTGAATTCCGTGATCAAATTTTGCAGGAATTGAGAATATTGATCCAATTTTTTTTGGTTCACTGTGCCAAAAGATTTTAAATAAGAAAAATGATCCAAAGTTTCATTTTTTACTTGATTTTCCCACGGTCTCCACTTTGTTTCAAAGGCTTGAATACACGAATACATTTCAGGGACAATCAGATTTTTACCCTGTAACTTTACATTCAGATCAATCATGTGTTTATTCATATCTACCAAAAAGGCACAATCAACCCACCAGTTATTGTCATAATCAATTGAGTTGCCTTTTTCTAACATGAAAATTTGAATAGAGTCACGTAATGCAAAAAACCTATCTAAAACTAATCCTCGACTGAGTTAACGAACTTCTGTGAAATAAGGGACATCAGAAAACTTTTCCTCCAAATCTTGTGAAAACTGCCTGAACTATCGGGGATTTAGTCCTCTGCTCCTTATAAAGTTTACTATTTTAATTATAGGTTGCATAACATGGTCCATTTTTAAATGTTTGGATGCGAATTGGATGATTCCTGATGAATTATACAGTGAAATCTCACAAAATACCGTGATGTTTTATGTTTTAATGTAGTTCAACGCCCGAATGTTTGCCAGCCATGACAGGAGTGCCATGTAACTAAGTATATTCCAGTCGAGTTCATATTCTGCTATCAAATGCTCAATTGCAGAATAAATATCATTTGTTGTAGTATTACCTGTCAATGGAACGTAATTTAATAGTTCTTCAGTTATTTCAAAGTTACTGTTAATACCTCATATAAAAACAGCAAGTTGAGCTATATCAACAGTATCAGTGCTGTCGTCAACAGCTAGTGAAAAGTATGTAAATTTCTTAATTTTCTCCTTCAGTTGAAGAAATAAATTTTGAAATTAATCATTTATTCTCTAAGCAAAATTGTTTTTTAACTGCGAAATATTTTGATTATTGACTTTTGGAATGGAAATGAAACATCGGCAACTTTCAACATACAGTCTTCAATAAAATTACCATCAGTGAAAGGTTTTGATCTCTTTGTGCGACTTCTAAAGCAATAATAAAACTTGATTTCAGGCATCTTCGCTCTCAGTATTAGCTTTAGTAAACATGAATTGTTGACCTTGAAGTTTAGATTTTAAAGAAGACAATGTGTCCATTTTTATTTTTCAGTGTAACAATCGAATTTTGATTTATGATTCAGTGCCTCTTCAAGTTGAACTCCTTACAAACAGCAACTGTTTGATAACAAATTAAACACAGTGGTTTACCTTTCCATTCTATAAAAAAATATGCAATTTCTCATTTGGACTGAAAAACTCTGCACTTATTATCATCTTCACGATTTTGTGACATTATGCAAAAAAGTAACAATTATGGATATCGCACGTGCACGACACAAATAAATGCAAAATACCTTCACAATCATTACTTCGCAGTACAACTAAAATCCTCCTCCGATCGTATCGTATCGCTTCGATTACTGGACTCAACTGACTCACGTCGCGCCGACGCACTCCTTGCGCGTGGAAGATTCTATTATTCTTAACAAAAATAATAGAGTATTTCCACTTGTTGCTAAGAGATGGCGATACTGTCTATCTCTCTCGCTTGCCTGGGCATGCGCTGTCCTTGAAATTATTTACTGTCCTCGAAATTACTTAGGCAGGCCGCAAACTCGGTAGACAATCCGATTGAGACGCCGTCTTATAATAGACAAATGTGATTTCCTCGGTGTCTTAGTGTGACGTAGCTAAAACGTTGTATCTGACGTCATGGAATTTTAAACCAATGAGAGCACTGTCTCGCGGAAAGTTTCCAGATATTTCGAACCTGCTTGAAATCTAGAAACGTCTTGCGCTCCAGCCATTTTCTAACGTAACTAAGATCTCAATGACGTCATTTGGTCTGATGCGACTCTCGGAGACGCTCTGTCCATCTCGCGAGACAAGTCTCATGCGATAATCTACGAATTTGCGGACTGCCTAATAAATGTAGTGTGCGCATTTTAAAACATCCGTAGAGGAATAGAGTAAAGTCTAAATGTTTTATAAAACATGATTCTTTCTGTGACACATTGCGATCGCAGGCCTTATTGATATGTCACGGGGGCGGATGCCGCCCGCGGGCTGTATCTTTGACATGACTTATGTAGGGAGAGAGGGTGCTAAAAAAGTATTTTCTTAAGATATTAAAATATATTTTATTAGTAAGACCTAATTTTTATTAAAATCAAAATTTATTTCAATTAAGAATCATTTTGAAAATACTGTTCGTGCAATGGTATAGGTTTTTTTTTTCTTTCAATAAATTTGTAACATATAAGACAATCTTAATTTTTAAAATTTTACAATGTTGAATGAGAAATATGTCCAATTTCTTTATAATTTTCTTGAAGGATTTTTTTTTTAAGTTTAAAGATTTAAAAAGAAAGAAAAATATTTATAGATTATTAACTTTTACCATTTGAAAAAATAATTTTTCAATATAAATTGCTAAGATAAAGCCAGCAAAATAACAAGTCAAAAAATTATTTCCCCGAATAAAAACATTTAAACATTAAATAAATTAATTTTAAATGAATAGTTTTATGTAAAAAGTAATTCAATATTTAATTTTGAAAACTCTACAAGCATATGTTAGTAAGTATTTATACAAGCAAAAATATGAATTATTCAAATCGGAAGAATGCATAGTAGACAAAAATTAGAACTTATGGCAATAATATTTTAAATGTTGAAACTACAGATTTTCAAAAGTTTAAATTTTTTTTCCAGCGAAGTGATATGTGGGAAGAAATGAAACACTAACCATGGGAATAAATAATAAAAAGGAAAGAAAATTTATGTGTTTTCTTAGAATTTGGAGGTAATTAGTTCTCGATTCCAAACATTTCGATTCCTGGAAAATAATTCTTTACGTGGCATACAGCAGTGCTATTTTATGAAAAATCCCCCCCTTTTCTTTGAAGATTGGTGGAACCGTAATAGGAAACACGTTTCAGCAGGAATTTTCTCACGAGTATAACGCAGCCCTAAAATTAAAGGTTACAATAAATCCTGAGATAAAAATACAAGTTTTTTAGTTTTTATTTTGGGACAAAATGATTAATATAATTTCACGAAGTCTCAATAATAATAACAGAAACTCATCTTTCTGTATCGCTTAAGTAAAATCTGATTTTTCTGATGCTATTAGCACTTTTAAATTCTTGGAAAGTTTTATCAATATTTCAGTTTTATAAAATTTTTGTTTTAAGGTAATTTTTTAATACGCTATTTTAGTCAAAATAAGATTAAATCTTCCGATTTTTTATTATAAATGGAAAAAAATTAAAAATATCAACAAAATATTGCTTGATAAGTAAAATGATTTAATCTCTTCTGAGAAAATAATATTTACTTACGTCAAATATTTCAAAACACTAAAATTTCGACAAATTTTTTTTTACTTTTTGAATAATTATTACATCTAGTGGGGTCCTTAGAAAGTAATATTCATTGAACGTTTATTTTTATTTATTTATTTTTTTTGAGAAAAACAAACTTATTTATTTTGTTAATATTATTGTTACCACTTTCATTAGCATATAACTTAACTAGACAATCTGTATAACAATTAGGACTCATAAAGGCACTGTGGATCTTGGAGAATTCACAAAATTAAATAAAGTGCATTTCAGGAGCTTACTTTTCTATAATCTCTCTCAGTTTATAAATCCAAAAATTATCATATAACATAAACACATAACTTTATACTATAATAAAAACCTCTCATATGCATAAAAACAGAAATGACCAATTTACTATTCCAGAAATTTTATGTGAAAAAATTACGATATTTTTGTTATTAACACGTTTACAAGATTTTTAGTATCACAAACCTTGAGCAAAGTATGAAACTTAAAAAGGGAAGATTAAAAAAAATGAAAAACGGTAATCTAACTGATTAAGAAACGAAAATCGAAAGCATGGTTAAAAGGACACAATTTTTTAAAGGAATTAAGCTATGAAAATTTTTATTAGAAAAGAAATATAAGAATAAGAGTTCGTTTATAGAAAGCTCCAGCAGCTCTTTCCCCATTTTTCTTCAACAACCTTTTCTTTTTTCCAAGTCTAATTTTTGCTGGGCGAGTTTTTTTTTTCTCTTGGACATGACACAATAATTATAAAATGCTTAGTTTATTTCTCCGAATAAATTTGCTATTATAATGAAATTAGGATTTAAATTTTCTGGAAAATTTTGTTTATCTTTGAAATGATTAGGATCCCCTCTGCTGCGCCTGGAGCATGATAGTTCCTCCATCACCACGCCTCTACTTAGAATTGTGATAGTGAGATGTGCTGTTACATGCATTTCGTAAAATAATATGCTTCATCATCATCAATAGCACCAATACAGTTTTAGGAAGTTATATTGTAACCAATATTGGAAAACAATTTCTTTCCATTCAGTTGCATTTGTTGGAAACTGAAAATTATATTTTAGTTCTTTATGTGAACAAGAGTATTGGGAATGTAAAATTCAATATTTAAATATTAGTTTTGTATTTAGAACATTTGTTATTTTGAAGAAAATATATAATTTATTTCTTGCCATATTTATAACAATGGGGATGAGTAACATACTACCACAAACCAATAAAAATAGGACTTCGAACTCCTAATCGGAAAACGTCTCTGTTTTCGAATTCATGTGGCGCGAATTTTATTCAAGAGCGACGATAGTGATACTAATCGGAGAACACACTTTAAGTACTACACCAGAATGCATCGTTACGCTTTTCATTTAAAAGTAGAGTTCATTTCATTCAATAAACTGTTCCTTTTCTTGCGTAATTTGATAATTTTATGTTTAATTTAAAAGAACTTGTATACAAGATGCAAATGCATAATCTTTTTAAACCTAAAAGTATTGGTAAATCTTCAAGAATTATATTCATATGAAATAGAGAATATTTGCAGAGAATATCTAGTTTTTTTTTATGAAAAGTAAAGAAATATTGTTACCGAATAAAAGTTAGATTCTTATTAAAAATTGGAAAAGTGTCTTATCGACTTTAGCATTTTATTCAAAATGCGAGCTCATTTCCATATAAGTTTTGAATTAGAATTTTAGAATAATTTATTTTACAATTTAAAAAATAAATTATTCCTTTTTACCCATCAACAAAAACTTAAATCTAGTAATGAAAAGTAATTATAACCAAAAAATAAAGAGCACTGTAATCCATTTAAATTTAGATTAACATAAATTTCCACCATTTAGTTTTATTTACACAAAAGCATACATATAGAATAACAAAGTACAATAAATTATTTATAAAAGCATAAATACAAAATATTAATCACAGTATAAGTAAAAAGTATTAAACATCGTTAACAAAGTAAACTATTTACAAAAGTATACATAGAAAAATAAAATGAAAGAAACATAATTATTCTATATCAATGCTTAGAATTTCACAAGAATATAATATACAAAATATAAATAAGAATAAGAAAAATTCTACCTTACTTACAAGTAACTTACTTGTCACAGCAGTCATTATATATAATGACTGCTGTGAAAAGTGTTTATATTTTTTCCAACCTTCTTTTTTATTTCTTCTCTATTAGGTAAAGAATTTATTTTCAAACAAAAATTTTACTCCGAGTGCTTGAAATAGAGAGGTATTCTTTGAAAACGTTCCAAACACACACAAGTCAATTCCGCTAACCCACCCCCTCATTTTTCAAAAAAATGGTGCCGTTTTTTCTGCTGCTGGTCAATGGGAGTTGGAAGTCATATTATTATTGGTCTTTGCATATTACCTACTATATTTTTAAATAAGATTTTGATAATCGATAATGGAAATTTAAAGAACAAGACTTATTGAGAACAGAACAAGAAAAATTAAAAATCGAACAAGAAATGATAAAGATCGAGCAAGAAAAAATAAAAATGAATCACAAATCGAAATTGCGTACATAAATCAGTGCCATTCTGTTCTGATTCATTTTTCTCTTTTGATAAAAATATTCCGTATTTTTCTGTATATAATCTTCAAAACCATTATTTTTTGGTAAAAAAAAAATTGTATAAGCCACAACCATTTTTACGATAAATAATCAAAATATATAGTGTTGATAATGTAAGCAAATAAAATAAAAATAATTTTTGCTGTTTAAATGAAAGAAATGAAATTATTTTCGAATAACGAATTGTTATATACATTTTTATTTTCCTACTACTTGTTTTTTGTTAGTGGATTGTCGCAATTTTCACACGTAGAATTCGCACAGTAAGCATCGTCGACACTTCGGCGCAATGCCTTAATGCCGTTATTTCCATTTTGCAATTCCTACCATTTATTTAAGAAAATTTTGTTTCCCTTGGCATGTTTTAAGGGGAAAAAATACAACTTTTAAGCAAAGAAATTCTAAATTTGCCAATAATTATTTGTTAATTCTCCGATTAAAATCGTTAAAAATGGCGCTATGTGTAAATCTTAACACTGGCGCATAATAAGCATCAACGAATTCTACATAGTAAATATTGTGCTTTATTAAAAGTAGAATCCTTTGTTTGTAAAAGCAGATAATGGAATTAATTAACAATGTCAGGCCTAAATTTTTGTGACGTATACATCCGTGGCCAATTGGCGCCAGTTGGAAGAAAAACTGAAAAGGAGAAAGGAAAACTTTTTTTTTTTATTTATTTATTAGGTTGGTGCGTAAATGTCGGATTCTCTTTACATGCGGACGTTTTCCTCCCTGTTTTCGTTGTATTTTTTGTATTGGTATATCTTCTATTCATACTCGTATTGTCCATTGGTTAGAGACTCATTTCAGCAAAATAGGTTTTCTCGAAGGTCTCCTTTTTTATTTCTTTTTGAGTTTATTGCCGATATGAATTTTTGGTCGACGGCGTCATTTTCTTATATGAGTACAAACTTGGTAATAGTGCTGCAAAAGTTGCACGCAAATATAAAACCAAGCGTTTGGGGAGAATACGGTTAACGATCGGAAAGTGCAGCGTTGGTTCGAAAATTTCGGACTGGCGATTTTTCACTGCAAAATGAGCCGCGAAGACCAAAACGTCAGAATAATATTGACCAAAGGCTCTAGTGTAAGCGGATCCAGCCGTATCCACGAGGGAACTTGCAACAGGATGAAAGTTGACCATACAACGATATTGAGACACCTTTCTGAGATGGGCAAGGTTAAGAGAAGATGGATGCGGTACCGTACGCACTTCATTAGAAAGCAAAGCAGCTTTGATCGCTAACGTATGCTCATCATTGCAGCATCCACCATATTCACCGGATCTCTGCCGACCGATTTTCATTTTTTTCAAGCATTTAGAGCTGTTTTATGGCAAACACTATGAAAATGAAGACAGTCTAAAACTCGATATCAGAGTTTATTAATTCTAAAGACCAAAATTTTTTAGAGATAGGCTTTTTACGCTTTAAATCTCGTTGGGAGAAGGTATTGAAGCGAATGGAGCATACTTTGATTGAATAAACAGCTTTTGAAGAAAGATATGCAGTTTTATACAATCACTTAAGAATCCGACATTTCATACGCACCAACCTAATATTTATTGCAGAAAGGAGTTGAATAGTAGAAAACATATTTCACTAGTAGAAAATTTACTACTGAAAATTAATATAAAATTAATTTTTATGTAAAAATAAACTTGCAGAAAATTTATAAAAAATGTATTTATTCAAATTTATAAAAATTTCAATTTAAGTAATAATTAAAATTTTATAAAAAAAAATCAAGAATTATCAGGATTTATTTTGAAAAATAAGGACATTTTACAATAATTTTTTGTAAATCAGGAATGTCAGGACTACTCTGACCACTAAAATGTATTATTTTATTTGTCATTACTATTTTTCTGCTGACACCAAGAGGTGAGACGAAATAGGAATTTGCCTAGATTAAGTTCCACATAAGCACAATTAAAACGATACATTTTTAAATAAGAAAATTTTACCTTTAATGATCACTAAATTTACTATATTAAAAAACCATCAAAATCTGATTCATCAGAATCGGAAATAAATAAACTCATAACATCTTCATTTAATGTATCATCTGAGTCACTAGATAAAGGGTCTTCATTGTTGGAGAGAGAGTCATTTTTATATACAAAATTATGAGTAACAAACTTTCTACTCATAATAAGATCAAGTCTATGAAATTTTATTCAATATTGGAATTTATATTTTCGTTGGTGTACTTTTAAAGGAAATATATATCTACGTTTAGTTTTAAAGGAAAATAAATGTATTAAATGCAATTTCTGATACAAATTACATTAAATTATTTTTTTCAGAATTAAGAAACGTTTGAATTTTTCTTTTTTTTAGATTGAGTATTAATCACTATAGAGTGATCATTTTTTTAGCAATAATTTTTAAGAAATATATTTATACATGATTTGACTATGAAGAATTTTACTTCTTCATCAGTATGTCCATTTTCCTATTTTTTAAAGGTAGTAAATTTCAGATTCATTCAGAATTCTAATTTCTAAAAATGTATATGCTATATGATTAGAACAAACGACAAGTAATATAATCTTTTAAAAAGAAATCTGTTCCTTAACAAAACACAAAACGTCTCTCTGCATTTTATTTACAGTATTTTCTGACAAACAAGATGAAATATTATCAATTAAATCATACAAATCTGTTTCAAAATCCTCATAATTTTGATTTAATTTAACTTACTTAATGTTTTGTTGTACATTACTAATATCAATGACATTAATAATTTGAAATGGTAATGAATACTTACACACTTTTTTATTGGCACATTTTTAATGAAACCATTTATAATCAAATTTTCTTCAATAACAACAGAAGTACACAAATTTGGATGTGGATTATAGCCAATATTTAAAAACATAAAATTGCTTTTTGTTTTGACTGCAACCCAAAAATCCTGAATATCCATACTTTTCAAACATTTTCCATTTCATCTAAATTTGCAAAATAGTATTTTTGCTTGTATTCTTCAAGTCACTTTTTTTACTTTGAACAATTTCTTCACAAAGTTGAGTATTTTCACATCTTTGCGGTTTAATTGAAGAATCCTCTTCATGACATCTTTATTTGTTAATTATTTTCAACTTCCATTAAAGATACAAGGTACAACATTAGGATGTAATTTTGGATATTTTAGGATCACGACTATTCTATTACCTTTTCACATTGAAAGCTTCACTAGTTCTTAAAATATCACTTGGTTTGAAATGCAGTTAACACATCTAGAAGTAAAATTTAAACTAAGAAAGTTGACATACATGCAACAAAGATATCTCAGTTTTTCTTTACTATTAATAGATTATTTATTTGGTATGATCATTAGGATGCATTCTGCGATTAATTTCAAAAAAAAATGATTAGAGTTTATTTATTATTACAGTCCTCTTTTAACTGGAACTTTTTATTGTTATTTATAAATCAAAAATAAATAATTATTTTACTTTTCTATGACAATTTAATTTTGAATGATATGATCTTACGCGTAACAAGTTTAAAAAAAATTCCATAGGAATTCACTTTTGATTTCATTTGAAGTTTTTTTATTACTATTAATGTTATTAAAAAACTTCAAAAATAAAATAACAAGACAGATAACATGCAAATGAAATAATAAATGAAATTATTTCACACCTATAAGCGTCTCCTAAATTGTACTAAATTTGACAATCAAGCTTTGATCTATCTTGCAGCTGTAGCGTCATCAAAAGGCAATTAACGACAGTTTCAAATTAAATTTAATCAATTGATAAGAATAAGTTTTAATATTTACATTATTCACAAGCTTCAAGTTAGCAAAAATTACAGTAAAATTGTCGAATTTCACTTCAGACACGTGTTATCTTGTAGAGAACTTAACTCAAAAACATATAAAGAAATAAATAAAAATACAGTACATAATCGAAATGGAAAAAAGTGAAGGAGTTTCCATTGCTTATGCGCTATTCAGATATTCGCCTTCGCTCGTTATATATCTAAGTTTGGCTATCTTGGTTATCCAGACTGGTTCAATATAACAAAATGCAAATTATCCAAGACTGGACCAATCTAGGCTGCCAATTATGGATCAAGATAACGCCAGTATTAGACAGTATAAAGACCAAGGTGTTTTGCTACTTAGTTCACACTTAGACACAGCGTTGTGGACTGCCTAAGGCTAAAGCCATTGTTATATGCACTGTCTTTCGAAAGGACTTTCATATTCAGTGAGCCGTATATTCACATTTGCATGAAAGGGAATCGGGAAACTCTCAAACACTCACTCCAACAGATGTGCATGCAGAAGGCAAAAGTGCTATATACGTCTTCCATTGTTAGACAAGGGCTGGAATTGAACCTGGGAAATTCGGCTCTGAAAAGTGCTGTTTTCCCTAGTAGCAATTCTACACTGGGGTGTTGATTGGGTTAACGACTTGAACCGATGGAAACTCAGCGGCAATAGTGCACTATTTGTCACCTCGGCAGGAGAGCGGTTGCGGTATCTCCGCCCGTTCAATTGAAGTGCATGGTGTGATGAGCTTATGGCATATGGCCCGGTGAGTTTTTTTTAAGATTTGATGAAAAGGGAGTGAGTGCAGCGATGATACTATGCCAAGCAATTTTGCATTCTACTCGTGTACTAATGCTGTTTTCTGGCTTAAATATTAAAATAAACTATCGTTTAAAAATAATTTAACAATAGTGTATTTTTGTTACTAAGACAGACAATATTGAGGAAAACCCATTTTTTTACATAAATTACATTCTACCCATAAGTTTTTCATACATAAAAATACTTGTATTGGAAGGTAGTTTTTTTTAATAGTTTTGAATAAATTCAAAATGTAATAAAAATCAGATAGTATACTCAAGTGAAATTAATATGAAACGTATTTTACCGATCATATAATATTGTTTCCCTCTTGAACATATCAGTATTTTCAACAGTTTTTATTGAAGACACATAATTAACATTCAATAATTTCAGTTTTGGAAAGTTGCTTTTATTTTTTTTACTAATAGAAAAACTCCAATAAATTTGCTTTGAGACAATATTCATTAGAATTTTTTAAATAATTTCCAATTTTAGAAAAAATAAAATTTGAATTAGCAGATTGTAAATTGTTATGATTTTCCAAATATATTTTTTAAAATTTTACAATGGATATTTAATTGTAAAAATATTTAAAAAAATTATTATTGCTTCTATAAGACATATTTTTAACAAGTCCTCATAAATTTATTCAGAAGTTTGGTTCTAAAGATTAGAATCATAAATTATTCATTTAGTTCTTCCAATGTATTTGTAACAATTGGTATATCTTAACATAGAACATATCTAAACAAGAGATTTTGATTTATTTAATATAGAACAATATAGAATAAAAGAAATATTTGCAGAGCTAAGGGTGATAAAAAGTTACAAATTTTTGTAATAATTGCATTAGATTTATTATTGCGATGAGGTTAAAAATACAGTTGTATTCTCAGTTACAAGTATTCCTGTTTCATTGTAATTTTTTAAAATATTTGTTTAATTCTCCATTTCAATATTTATGAACTTAATCACAAAAATAAAATGTTCGCAAACGATAAAGGTTTATTATTATTCTTTTTTACACTTATTATATACATCAGATTGGGCTTTTTCCAAAGTTCTTTTGAAGTGTCCCCCATCTTTGTCAGAAACACACATAAGCCATTTCTTAGTATATTGCTGTACATCACTATCTGTGTAATACAGCTGCCATAGCATTGAGTAGAAGCTACAAATAAAAATTAAAATAATTAATATCAGAAACAACATAACTTTTCAAGCATTTTTATTTGATACTATTAACATTAAATTGTTTCTGAATAAATTCTGTAATCTAACAAAATAATTTTAAATATTATACTGAAATGTCATGCAAATTTAAAGTTGAAAAAAGATTATTAAATTAAATTTAGAAGGAAAACTTATAAATTATAAAGTTTATCTATATCCTCTCCCCCCAATTAACATTTTGATCCAGTGGCAAACTTCACATTTAATAAGCATATAGATACGTAAATGAAAAATAAAAACTATCTATTAATTTTTCATGATAAGTTACAAACACTATATAAAATGAAATCACATTCAATAAACAAAGGATAAGAGAAACATAATAAATATTGTGTTCTTATGATTTTTTTACAATGGTCATGATTCTGAAATATTTAGAGTAAACTGAATTAGTAAAAATAAATTTTTACATTTGAATTTAATGATGTTTTCATATATCATGATATACCTTCTAAAATTTATTTCTACAATTTATTCTCTGTCAGGAGCACACATCAATCATTTCTTTATATATTGCTGTACATTAATATCTGCAATACAGCTGTCACGGTGGCAAAGAGAGAAGCTACAAATAAATAAATTTGGCTCCTATAAATAATGTTAAATAAAATAACATCAGAAACAAAGTCAGATCAACATTACAAACATTTTTATAATTGATTCTATTAACATTAAATTGCTTCTGTTATAAATCAATTTTAAACATTACATGGAAATGTCACAAAAATTAAAATTGTTAAAATATTACAATTAATGTTTAAATTAAAAAAAAATAAATTTAATCCATATCCTCTAATCAACATTTTGATCCTATGGTAAATTTTGTATTAAAAAAATACATAAGCACACACACAAAGCATAAATGAAAAATAGAAAATAACAATTCTTAAGTTACAGGAACAATATAAACAAAAATTGTATACATTAAACAAAGCATAATTAAACATGGAATTAAAAATTATAACAGAAACACATGAAATATTGTTTTCTTATGATTTGTTACAATGTTTATTATTCTGAAATATTTTGATTAAATTGAATTAGTTAAACTTTTACATTTGAGTTTAATGTTTTCATGTGGCACTATATTACTTTTAAAATTTATTTGTACAAATAGTTCACCTTAGAAATTTTAAAAATAAAATGCTAACCTGTAATCAAATTTATAATATTCTGAAGGGTGAAAAATGGATGCTTAACACCCGTATTCCTATTTTAGCTTTATTACTTTGACAATTGGCTTCTGATAACGCCAATTGAGCTTGTGCCATCTTTGATAGTCAAAACAGTCAGCTGAAAAAAATAAAAAATATAAAATTCATCATAAGTTTTAGTTTCTCAACCCTACTTCATGTTAATACTTATTTATCGGTAAAAGTTAACAGACCCATACAGGATTGTCGCGATTTAAAATTTTCACG
Source organism: Latrodectus hesperus (assembly GCA_037975125.1). Lineage (NCBI taxonomy): Eukaryota > Metazoa > Arthropoda > Arachnida > Araneae > Theridiidae > Latrodectus > Latrodectus hesperus. The sequence goes on along the minus strand of JAJQOW010000016.1, from coordinate 5,239,816 downwards.
CCAAGCGCTCTACAGTTCTGTCGCCAACATAAATTACGTCACTACGCGCGATAGTCGTCAACCAATAACGATCGCGTTCGAACTTCAGCTTTGAAATCGCGCGTTTTTCCGAATTCCAAATATTAAAAATTTGAATATTTTATTTATAATTAAGTTATAGAAGTTTTAAAATTCTAATAACTAGAAACGAAATTTTTAAAACTCGAATTTTAATATACCGTGCAATTGCGCTCACCTAAACAAGAAAAAAATGTATCACTATGTTCTACAGAGACAATCGATAATAAAGCTAAATTTCTAACGTTAACAAATTTCATTTTTTTAAATTTGATTTCGATTTTTAATGTACCGAGCAATGGCGCCCACCTCAATAAAACATCAGTCTAGCGCTACCTACTACAGTGGCAACCGGGCAATAAAGCTAAATTTCTAACGTTAACAAATTTCACTTTTTGTTTAAACTTGAATTTTAATAATATCGAGCAGTAACGCCCACATCAAAGAAATTTCAGTACGCGGCACATTCTAACAATAACATGCAATGCACACAACTTAAACATTCATTTACTTATGGAAACATTCATTTTTATAAAAACTTTAGTTTCTAAATATGAATAAAATTCTAATGAAAAACAAAATAACTCACCTAATCTTCATCGCTCTCCGAATCGTCGAATATACCGTTTTTATCGTATCTAAAAAATCTTCTATTATGTTTTCCCGATGATTCTTTCTCCATACGTACTCCGCGAAAACGTAAAATCAATATATCCTCATCCATACTTATTAATTTTCGCAAGCAACACACAAACTCCAAAAATCAAATATCGAAACTCATTGCTTCACAATTATTTTGTAATAGTTTCAAGGGTTACATACAAAACAAGCATGTCACGCGATCACGTTACCTCATAAACGAAAAGCACGTCATACATACATAATCTGAACCGTTAAGCCAGTTTGGCAAACTTATCGAACCACTTTATCACCTGCTTGGCGCATTTTACCCTCTGTACATAAACTCTACTCTTTAGCGAAAATATATATTACAGTAAAAACTTAGATTAAATATCATTTTTGCAGCAATATATATATACACACTTCAAGATCTGACAGTTTGAAATACAAAATTTGCACATTGTATGCATTGGCACTAATTCATGGTTTAATTATATTCCATGCAATAATATTTGTAATATTTATTATATTATTTTGTTATTATATTATACAATATTTTGTTCTATAATAATTGTGGTTTATTATACAAAAATAAAATAATAAAATGAATAATTATTGTTAAAATTGAACTATAAAAACAGATTTTACAAAAAATAAATGAATAAATAAAACAAAAATTTGGTTATATATATATATGTATATAAATAGTAGTACTTTTCCATTCTACCCCATCAATAATAAGAAAGAAAAAAAATCATAAATTAGTCCTAAATATTCCATTGTCATCGTGTATTGTTTAAAAAGTTTTACATTATTAGAAAATACTAAAAATAATACAAACATTTTATTTACATTTTTTTGCACGTGAAACTAATTAGACCAGAACATACAGTTTTAAAGAGGATTTCGAACCACTATCAAAGTCTGTGGTGGTGGTGCCACCACAGGCTTTGATAGATATCAAAGCCAGGTGGGATTCAAACCCATTAACTGTTGAATTGAAGCTATTTCTTCAGGTTTATAAGCAGGGGTATAATACGAGGGTTACTCTGAAATTTTTGAGATACGCGCAGACGAGAATTTAAAAAATAAAAATAATGGTTTAATTCTAAAGTACAAAGTATTTTAACACAGAAGACGATTTTTTACTGACTTACTTCAACTTGTTTAGCGCGGAATAAATTTTAAACAGAAGAGAAAATGGAATTAACACGAGAACATTTTCGCGCTATGATTTTCTACTATTTCAAAGCAGGATTAAATCAAGAAGAGTGTGCTCAACGGTTGCAGTTAGCATTTGGTGATGAATCTTCAGCTCATGCTACTGTATTCAGATGGCTTAGAGAATTTAGAAGAGGTCGCAATTTTCTTCAGGATGAAGAACACACAGGAAGACCGCTGTCGGCAGTAATCCCGGATAATGTGTCTGCCATACGAAAAATGTTAATGGGTGATAATTGCTGTACCTATCAAATGATACAGAAGGAATTTAACATTGGATCCGCAGCCATACACAAAATCATTCTTAAAGAATTACATATGAAAAAAGTAGTTTGCCGTTGGGTTCCCCATAATCTAACTGAGCATCAAAAAGAGGAGCGTGTCAGAATCAGTAAAGAAACTCTTAATATGCTGAATGATGGTGGTCACCGCATCATTTCTAAAATTGTAACAGGTGATGGAACGCACATACCGTTTTTTGACGTTCCAATACGTCAAGAAAGCAAAGTATGGGTCTTTGAAGATGATCCCACGCCGACAATGGTGAAAAAACAACGCGCACTGAAAAAAGTGATGTAAGCCATTTTCTTCAGAAGTACGGGATTGGTCAAAGCCATCAAGTTGGAAGGACAGAAGACAGTAACAGCAAACTGGTATACCACTAAATGTCTTCCGGAAATTCTACAAGAACTGAATGTTAGGGGACTAATGCTTCACCATGACAATGCATTTTCACATACAGCCGGATTAACAGTTGAGTTTCTGTAATAAAAACAAATTAAAGTGATCGAACATCCACCGTATTCACCTGATATAGCTATGTGCGATTTTTGGTTATTCTTTAATCTAAAAAAGAACTTACGTGGACGTCGTTTTCATTCAGAAGAAGAGATTGATGTGGCTATAAATGCATTTTTTTCATCTATTCGAAGAAATGAATGGCTTGAAGCATTTAATCTGTGGAAAATTCGTCTACAAAAGTGCATTGATGCTGGAAGGAGACTACTTTGAACACACCTAAAATTTTGTAAGTATAATTTTAAAAACCTAGCTGTATCTCAAAAATTTCAGAGTGACCCTCGTAGAAAAGTACCTTTTTTTACTTTCTGTTCAACAGAAGAATTTATTTGTAAATATAAACTTATAATCTATACATAAAATTCTTGTTTATTCATTTATTTAAGTATAAAAAAATTACATTAATACACAAATGATACATTGACCTATGCTGGAAATTGACTTCAACATGTCTAATTTCAACAGTCCACTACAAATAAGCCAAAGATAAAATTAATTTTATTATGAAATCATGGAAATTATTATATCAAAATTAATTATTATGTGAATATGATTACATTTCAAATGTAAAAGAATAATTAAACTTTAAGTTTTATTAATGGTAAAAATTTACCGTACGGTCATCCTTGGCGAAATTTTCAAAAAGTCGCCAAGGGTGACCGTATGACGAATTTCGGAATGGGAAAAACGGAAGGAGGAAAATGGCTGAAATAATGACAAATATTTCATACATTGTTGGCATCTAACAATATGCTCAACTAATTTACAAAATTAACAAAAAAAAGCATAATTATAGATTTAAAACATCAATGGTAAAATAATAAAGTTGATATGTTAAATTATCCATAAAATGTTTTGATTAAATTTTATATTAATGAATTTAAATTGGTAAATATTCATGAGAAATTAATGAAAAATAGGGTTGCCAAAGTTTCCAGTAAAAGTGTTCGCTAAATTTGGCGCCAAAAAGAAACGCGCCAAGGGTGACCGTACAGTAAATCTGATCCATAATCTATCCTGATGTTTATGACTAAGATAGATTTTTACATTAGATTAGATTTTAAGAAATTTCTTTTGGAATCAAGCTTTATATCACTAAATTTTTTAAAAATGCTAACCTCTTCATGGCCAAGTTTCAAATATTAATGCTAATAACAAAAAAGAAACCTAATTTAAAAATAGCATACATCAAAAATATACAAAAGAAATTATCAACATTGCTTTTTAGGGTGGTTACTGATTTTTAATTATCATAATAATCGTAGATTATTAAAATTTTGTAATGCTTATTTTGACAAAATTTTATGAACTCAAAATAAAAATAAACTTCGTAACAAAGAATGTGACAGAATTAAATTAGACATTTTCAAAGATATGTACTTTTTATCTATTTAAAAGAATTGATAGTACTTACTAAATTATACTGTTAAAAATAATATTATTATTCAAGATCTTAAGTAAACATACAAAAAAAGTTGGTAAAAAACACAACGATTTTCAAATATGGCCGCAACGCATGCGTAGACCTATTAATAAGTATGTACGTTATTCTACTCTCTTTCTATCTCAATGGTAAAAGCTACAGTCACCGTTCAGCGACCACTCTGTCAGCAGCCGACGACGGTGTTGTGCACAATATACGGTAGTAAATACAGCGACCGTTTCATGTTTTAGTTACTGGGCCCGGACCGCTGAAAAAATTCGGTGTAAAGTGAGTTACCAATGAAACCGGTAATGGCCACTGTAATACCATTGAGCCTCTTCTACTAGGGCTACCACTAGGCCATGGTGACCCTGTATATGCTCATGTTTGTTTTTTAATTGACAAAACAAAAATTATTATTAATAATAATTTTTTTTCGCATCCAGACCTCTTCATAAAAATTAATCTACCTTGCTGCAAGCACTAAAAAATTGATATCAACTTCAATCCTGCATAGAAGGCATTGCTTAGAAGTTTTCATCCTGGTCTTGTTAAGCTATTAGGGAGAAAGTTTTTTGTGGGCATGTCAACATATTTCCCTGATGGCTGATTAGTGGTGAATTGTTCTTTATACGGATGTGTCGCTGCTTAGACTCCAAAACAACCCAAGTGGCAAATGTTAATCGGCCAATATTGTAAATAAATATTATAAAATATTATCTGACAATATTATACAATGTTAAAATGACCCCACCTAGATAATATTATATAATATTGTATTTCAATATTAAATAATATTGTTTGATATTATATAATATTATTTGATATTCTATTTCGACGTTAAATAATATTCCCTTACAATGTTATTTAACATTGTATTTAAATATTATGATCCATTCAATTTCGACGTTAAATAATATTTAATTTTGACGTTAGATAATATTCCTTTATAGTGTTATTTATTGTTTAATTTAAATATCAGGAAGTAACTTATTTTGGTACTGAATAATATTCTATTCTTATGTTACTACTAAATAGAATTTTGTTAAACTTTTGAATAAAATATTATTGTAAAAAACAGTAATTTTTTCCTGCATTTATTAATTAAATATTGAACATGTTATTAGAATTTATATGAATACTTATTTTAAATATTCTTTTCAGTAAAACCTTTTTATAAGTGTTAATATTAAATTTCCAATACTTTTCATAATGAGAAAATGTGAAGCACAAATGGATGCGACATTTAAAAATTCATTCTTCAATCATCAGTATGATTAAATGCATAAGCTTTTGAGAGTTCTTATTTTATCCTCAGTTTTGCAGTTGAATGTTTCAATACTTTTATTATTTTTTTACAAGTACGTGCCTGATAGTGATCAATATTTCAGTATGGTCATAATTGCAATTATTAAATATAATTATTAAATCTTATGTATTATATAGATTTCATATTTTACTATAAAAAAATTGTTAAAATATATGTACTCAGCAAGATAAGTCTCCATATGGAGACACATATGTGCAAATGTCACAAATGTGCAAATTTTCTTTTAAAATTAAATAAGCATTTCAGTTAAGCAAGTAATTTAAAAAATATTTAACTACATTTTGGTTTATAAATGCCAGTCAATTTATTTTGACAAGATCCGAGCCTCAGACTTATATCATATACATGGTTTGTTAGAACCGGAATCTACATTAAAAGAGTAAGTATTTTCTAATTGTCTACTTGCTTTACGTTTAAAAGATTTAAATTTACTACCTGGCATGATGAACCAATTTCTTGTAAAACAGTAATAATAAGAGAGTTAAAATTATAACAAAATATTTCATACAACAAATAATACTACTAATGATGAGACTAAACAACCAAGGGAACTTTATTAACAATTCAAAATTCACTGCTCATTTATCTTCACTTCGTTTCCAGTAAACTTCAAATTGTAACAAGAATACTTAAAAATATTTAATAATGTTCGCAGAGTAATATTGTAGATAAGATATTACACGATGTTATTCAATATTCAAAGGATTTCTAGGGAAAATGTATGCATCATTCATTAACGTTAATAAATTTTAAAAACGAGTTTCAAATCATAGTCTTCTAAAATAATTCAAGTAAATGCAATTTATAGACTATCTGAATCGAATAAATTTTTTAAATATTATATAATATTATTCAATATCAACATTTGGCATTTATCGGCATTCAAAATATTGGCCAACATTGACCAATATTTCTGTGCTACTTGAGAATAATAGGTTTCTTTGATTCGGAGAGATCATAGAACACGTTAAACATTTTATCATCTATCACACCTTTGAACGAGATTCCTATGGATAAGTTGATAGCTGTTTTTCTTGCAGTAGTTCTCACATCACGGATTCTTATATTAAAACAATTGTCTTTAAACAAATGAGCATAAAGAATGGTCAACTCAGTCGCCAGACCTGAACGCTATGGAAAATGCTTTGGATTACTTAGAGAGATTAATAATTACCCTCCTCCTAGACTCAACCACACACACAACTGCTTTTCAAAAACAATGGTTCTCACTTTCTCTCGAATTGATAGATCGTGTAGTTTACAGCATAGCTGTATTCATTGTTTTGGTTCTTGGAGTTAGTTCAGAATATATTAAAAGCTAATATGACTATATAAAAATTGATGCATCTATGATTTGTACATTTTACGTATATATTAATTTTTATAATACCATAACTGGTTAGTAATAGTTTTCTTTAGTATAGTAACCATATAATATATTATATAAACCCTCAGTAAATATATATTTACTGAGGGTAAGTTTCCCTAAATTCTGCATGCAATTGTTTCAATATTCACTATTTTTATAATTTTTTCCATAATTTTTAAAAATTATTGTAAAATTATAAATATACAGAAAAATGATATGTTGATGAAATAAAGGAAAACCGTCATATTAGTTTTTTTAATGTTCTTTGCGCACTGAAAATGAGCGTGTATACCCGTCATATGACCAAAATTTACTTATCTTGTAACATCTCTTTTTAAAAGGAAAATTGCTGAGAGAATTCCAATTCTTTTTTATTTAAGCAACTAATTTAATAATATAAGTTTAATATAAGTTAACAATTGATATTAATTTTTTATACATCTTTTGATAGCTTTGATGACCAAACAAACTCTTCAACACAGTAAAATATCGAATTGTTTTTCCAATTCCTGATATTTAATTAAACGATATTTATTAAATAATAATATCTGATTTCTAATTAACTTAAGCCAGTAAATACCATTCATACAGAGCAAATTAATGTTTCAATGTTTTATCTAAAGTAATATGTAGGTAATTTTATGTACCGTAGAACTTTTCCGATTTCATTGCCACCTATAATTCTCATAAGGATTCGTTTCATTTGAGTGAGCCATTTTCATAACTGTAATATCAATATATCGATAATTTTCTTAGTACTACTCCATTTACTATTTCTGTGAGAGAACGCAGAAAAACGCCGGATAAGAATTTTTATTAAATTAGCTATTTTACTTTCTTATTTAAAGTATTGTGGTATTCTTATAAAAATTCATTGGATCATATATCATATGTAAGTGTTAGAACTGTATTTTTTGCTGTTTAATCTTTTAAATTTTACTTTTTTATTAGCTTAAGCGATGATCGTTTGTAGGATCAAATCATCATAGAATTATTTATTTTTCTTGTTAATTAATTGTATTAAATGCATTTAAACTAATATTTGTTTTATTACCATCAAAGTTGATTAAAGTAGCGATAATGCCATTAGTTTTTGAATTTTACTGCGATTAATGTGTTACTTTACCGGCGGACATTTTGAAAATGGCGTTACTGTCTATTGCAAGTTCATATAATTGAAATAAATTGTTGAAAGTATTTTTTCAATCCAAATTAAAATTAAATTATTTTTTTGTCTTTAGATTGTCATTTTGTGTTAGAAGCTAGTTTAAAAATTTGTATTATCATATTGCGATCATAATTTCCAATGGAATTTAGTAGAATCCTGACATTATATGTACGAAATTATCTAGTCACTGATAAATAACGATTGTTGTGTACTATGTGTGCAAAAATATTTATGTATATAATTTCATGTTAATTTTAAAGTTTTTCTTTGATTTTATCTATTTATATTTATCTGGTTTAATTGAAAATATGTTAATTTTAAATATGGGTGTGTATTAACAAATCAATAATTTGTAGATTCTGCCAAATTAAATTAATTAGGTTTTGTGAATAATGTCAGTATATATTGCATGAATAAATATTTGAAGCTTTTGTAATAACTGACCTTTTCAAATTTGTACTTAGTAGTTACTTAGGTATCTTATTTGTTGCATGAGCTATATTTCAGAACCTAGCATTTATTTGATTTTAAAAATCATTTACCTTAAATGAAAAAAGTTATAAGCTTAATATTTTTATCATTGTTCATTTAAGAATTATTTTATATCTAGAAATGTGAATATTTTATAATATTAACTTGATAAACAGTAGGCACTTTTGGTATTTGCATATCTGAATAAATTCCTATTTGATGAGGTAAATTGTGAAAATAATGATTAAAATTGGCAAAATTTGAGTATTTGATAAAATTGTATTAAATGGAATACACTTCATGAAATTAAAAAATCTGAATTTCTTTTTGTCTAAATTTTATGTATATATTTAAATTTATTTTTTAAGTAAATAAATTTAGGAGAAATTAATTCAATCTAAAGTTGAATATATATATTAAGTTGATGGAGAATTATAGTAGAACAAATATTTTTGCTAAGTTATTTTCTTTGATAATGAATTAAATAATTATGAAATTAAAAAAACATTAAAGAATTATAACACAGAAATATGATTTTTACTTAGTCATATTTCATTAAAGTTGAATATGATTGTGTTCTAAAACATAAATTTCTGGATGTGCACTTTGTTCTATTTAGAGACTGAACAAATACCAAATTTTAGATTAATATGTATGCTGGTAAGAGGTGGCCAAGAGTAAGAAACAACTATATAAACATGATTTCATTACATAAATTTTTCAAATATTGTCTCCAATTTAGCTTGTTAGCTTGTTAATGGCAAATTTTAGTTATTATGTATAATTTTTATGGACTGATACATATAATTTTTATTAGCACAATTTTGATCTTTAGATTTTTGTTTGATATTTAGGCACAGGTGCCGTATAATCCATTGTCGCATTTTGAATTTTTTTGGCGATGAAGAAATGTTGCTAAGATGATGTAATTGTGGTGTAATGCTGCGTGAATATGTTGTAATTGTGACATAATAAATTCGTTTTTTTAAAACATTACATATCTAAATATTAAGTTCAAACTTGATAACAAGCGTGAATATATATTTTTGAAATAATAAGATTTTTAAAAAGTGAAACATTTGTACAAAAATATTAATATTTTTCTTATTTGTATTCGTTTCCGAAATTACTTTGGAAACGAATGTGAATAAAGTATATATGGAAGCTTTGAAAAGTAGATATGAATACTAATGAAAAATAAAGAAGCTTTAGCTAAAGAATAAATATAAATTATAAAATACAATTTAAACTGTTAATTATAATAAAAATTAAAAAATTAAAGAAACTTTTTTTAAAAATTTATATTCAAATTACATAGTATTTTATTTTAATATAAGTTATAAAAACGCCATACTTAAAATAAAAAAAGAATGTGTCAACAAAATTTTAAACAATAACTTTAAATTCATCCCTATTAATTTTTCCAACAGTTTCTCAAAAAACATTAAACGAGTCCAATTACTTTTCACAAGATTTATAGAATAAGTAAAATATCAAATAAAATTTTTAATCCGTTTGACGATTATGTTTCCACAATTTGCTCTTTCTTGTCTCAATGCGCTTTCAATAGTATTTGTATAGCAACCTGTAGTTGCATCCAAGAAAGTGACACTGATTGAAAGTCAAGTGTTTATAGCCCTACTTCCTTATGAATCATAAGCCAGAATTAGAATAAATGGCTGTCCCTGGCTAATAATATTAACTAAGTTTCTCTTGTTCTATCATGTACTGCTACCAAAAATACCTTTCCGCTGCCACTTTTGACACCACCAAACATCACCACTGACCTTTCATCGGATACACTTTATGATACTTCCTCTTTCCAAATTTTGACTCGTCAATTTCAACAATCTTACCTTCACCATCTACCTTCTCTGAAGATGACTCAATTGAGTAAAGCATTGTTTCATTTATGAACTGCCTCCAGTTGGCTAAAAAAATATTCCCTTTGAAAATCAGTTTTACTACCCCGAATAATTTCATTAGTCGAAAAAAAATCTCAATCCTTATTGCAAGAAAACAAAGAATCTTACCTAATTTACTTCTGGGAACCACAAGTCTTTGCTGCAGTAGAAAACATATCCATATGAGAGGCTTTTCTTAACAGAAATTTTCATTTGACTTCCGCATTTTAATCACACTAACTCTGATTTCATTACTCCAATTTCACTCAAAAATTCTATAAGAATTTCCTTTTTCTCATGCAATTTAAAACAGAAAAACGATTAGCTTCTCCATCCGTAGCTAAAATCTGCTTACCACAAGAGAAATTGAAATCAATTCAGAAGTAAGAATATCTTGGTTTTTTAAAACGATATTTTGAGCTACATTATAATTAATTGTAATAATTTTGACAAATGCTAAAAAAAATGCAGAAAACAAAAATAATTATTTAAAGTTGTGAAAAAGAGCAATACATCCTGAAATTTAAGTATTCAAAATGTCAAGCAAATTGTGAAACATACTAAAAATATTCGGTACTTTTCCATTTCCCTGGCGCAAATCTCACCAAGCGCCAATCAAGTCGCCAATTGGCGACAACGTACAGTATATACATAAAAATTTTTAAATAATGTTGACAACACACAGTATACACAAAAAAATTTTAATAAATCTTAGCTACAAGAATTTTTTACTTTGGAGGCATAAGCATTTTAACATCGTTTAAAATTTATTCAAATGGATCTTTTGTTTCCCTTCTCCACATAAATTCCACGAGATAACTTTCCAAATGATGATGTGCTGTTCCTCTGTGCTTCTTATTTCATCATTTAGCACTATCCCATAGTCTTTCCATTTTTTGCGTAAGCGTTCCAGTTTCAGGAACGACAAAATTTTATTTGTGGTTCACTTTGATATGTTCGAAACTTTCCTGTTCCAGTTTTTCAATGCAGTATGAATTCCACGAATCAGAATACATTAGTTCTTTTTTCAATATTTTCCATTTATGGACATAGCATAAAATTATGAAATAGAAAAAAAAAGTTGAAATAAAGTTGTTAATAGTAAAAGGCCTTCACATGTTTTGAAAACGTAGCAGTAAAAGGTTACCAGAAGAGATATTCCCTTTAGCGCTGATTGTATCATCTTTGGCGACTTTATCACCTGCACAGGTGAAGTGGAAAGGTACCAAAAATTCTTATGAAGCTTCCTTGCAAAAATTTCTAATAAAATGCTGAAATGAAACAATATGTTCTAAATCTTGTTGCGATGATGTAAACACAAGGGTTGTCAAAATTGAATTTTCAATTTATATATATAATTCTTATTGGTCTTCATCTGTATGATGTAATAAAAGCCAGGTTGCCAAATAAAAATGAAAATCCACCAAAAAAATCTTATAACTTAGAATTTGAGACTATGTATTATATGGCACCTGCGCTATGATTTATAATTTTATAATAATCCATGCCATTATATTTATAATGTGGTTGGTTCACTAAGTTTAAATTGTGAATAAAAGTGTTTGAGCTTTAGAAATTTTGTGAGATTTTGTTTTTCTGGCCAACAAAAAAATCCAACCAGTCAAGAGGAAAAATGACTTTTTCTAGGTGTGGAGTAAATATGATAATCATCAAAACTTCTTTAAACCCTAGTTGACAGTAGAATATTTTTATTCTTTTAAATGAAACTTTGACAACATATGTCTATAAAACCAGTAATACTTAAAATAAGCTTATTTTGAAATATTAAAAGAGCTAAAATTCCTGAATTGCTTGAAATTAACAAAGTTTATTAAGGTAAAACTGAGTGTTATGGTCTCAGCTCGGCAAAATTTTTTTTTTTGCCAAGAGAAGGAGACAAGTGTATTTGAAATTGATTGACAACCCAGAAAGGCTGCCAGTGGGCATAAAAGCCGTGAGTTTCAACCGAATTCAAATTGCTAAAATAAGAAAACATAAATAATATTCATTTAAAAAATTCTAATTGCTAGGCCTAACACTAAATACGAAAACAATAACCATGTTAATAAAGCGAGTTTTACCCTTATTTCAAATTGCTAAGCCTAACGGTATATAAGAAAACAATTTAAAAATATTTCCGAATTAAAATTAAAGAAAATTAAGTAGTAAAAACAATTACATTCAATAGCATCTAGTTAAAAATAAATAAAATGATGAATTTCAGTGATTTAAGATAGAATATTACAAACTCTTACTACTAAAAGTGGACAAATCTAGAATAATTAAAAAAAATTAAACTATTTTATAATATCATTTATTATGGGAAATTTAGATACTTAGCATACAATTCTAGGAATTCTATGCCTGCTGATAATAATTAAAATATAATACTTATATTCAATTTTAGTCTGGTACTCTACATGAACAGCAAAATCCAAAATGAATATAAACTATTGATATCGTGCCACAAATAAAAATGTGTTTAATTTCTGGCATGATATTAATAATGGAATACAAAATGAATATAAAAGACAGGATTGAAATTTCAGAACTATATCCATAGTGAAATAAAAAATGTGAATATAAACAACAATATTTATACTCTGCCTTACATCCAAAGTGGAATAAAAAATATGAAAAAGCAGGATTTATAAATTACTGTGCTTTACATCTGATAAAAAAAGACCAACTAAGACAGCGACATGCAAACTGAAAATGGCAAAAAACTCAAATCGTGCAGGCTTTTCTGGATATGAAGATGACAAGTGATGATGGCATCTGGCAAGGTGTTCCGGTGCTGTAGTTGGTGACACAATTGGTGGCTAATTGCTTTTGGTGAGTAAAAATACTCACCAAATTTTACCAGATCTGACGACTTTTTGCGCTTGGCGAGCTAAGACCGTAATACTAAGTTTAGTCTTGGTTAGTAAATATTTGCTTTTGTGGATAACTGTTCGTCATCTAACCAATGAAATATGTTATTTTTGAAAACATCCCATGGTAAAAAAGTTGACATAATCAAAAACATAAACAATTCTGGATATTAATTCTATAAAGTTGTGGACTGCTGACATACTATAATCCAAAAAACTTATAAATATATTTAAATAATTTTATCAATGAATTATAAATGTTTTTGATTTTTGAGCAGTTAATTTGTACATATTTTGTCTGGCACTAAAATGAGTTTTCTATTAAGCACTAGGCATAGCTTCAGTTCAACATAGTATTTCCCAATATGAAAAGCTGTTGCTGAATTTACAATAAATATACAGAAATAATAAAGATAGAATAATTTCAAACTTTTTAACATTGGACTCCATGAGCACAAGAAGAAACTTACTCTATATAAATCTGATAAGAAATTTCAAAATGAAATGTAAATACGTATGTAAATTCTACTTGAATCAAGTGTGTATAAAATGCACTGATACATGCATTCTGTAATCACTTTTACCAATATTTTCTAAATTAAGAGTGTTCAATGCTGAAGCTTCTCATTAACACGAACAATTTTATTTCCTTTCTTAAATATTGAAGAAAATCTATAATTGTGACATTTAAAAAAAATTTTTATACAGAAAATTATTAACAATTTGTTTGAACTTCTTATCATTATCTATTTAATCTTCCATAACTGGGATGAGCTACCACTGAATTTGGTAACTTTCACATCGCCAAACCAAATAAGCTGCTAATGTAAAACAAGAAAAATATTACATTTCTTGACTTGCATTGCACACTTTTTCTACAAAAGTTCATCATTAAAACAGCGCTTTAAATAAATATTCTATGTTTTGATCTTGTAATCATTAGTGATCTGTCTTTTGAAATATCACTTACAACATCTTAAAGCATGTAGCATAAATATACTTTAAACTTTAAAAATTTAAAATAATTAAGTTTAAAAATTTAATTATTTTAAATTTTTAAAGTTTAAAGTATATTTATTAAAAAATTGATTAAATTTAAAATAAATTAATAATTAATAAAATTAAGAATATATATTTAAATTAATCATTCTTTTCTTGATAAAAAAATGGATATAGGCTCGAGTTTTACATAGAATTTTTCATGTTATGTTTTCATTATTAATAAGTATTTTAATATTTGTGATTTGATCTAATATCTGAATTTCAATTTGAATTATTCTTAGTGAATAAATTTCAATATATTATAAAAAATAATGAAACTAAAATGGTAAAAAATAAATAAAATATCGATCAACAAAATAGCCCCTATATAAATGTCTGTTTGCAATTAAAAAAAGTGCAGAAGCAGAAATTACAAAAAAATAAACTTGCCAAATTAAAATAGTTGCTTATTATAGTGATTACTCAGATTATAGAAGGTAACTTTTATTATACTTGATTTTGGGTGCTTTTTCATTAATAGTCAACTTTTGATCCTTAAGAAATAATAGCTTTTTTACGGATAATTGAAAATATATAATGTAAAGGTTCAATGATTTTACTGTCACAAAATTTTATTTTAAATTTATACTAAATGTTTAAAAAACGTTTGTATTATATTTTTAATAGTTTTTGAAAATGTGAATATTTTTAAACAATACCTGAAGCAAGTGGAATATTTATTTCAATAATCTAAAATTTTTTCTTTCCCTTTATGACAATTATCAAATGCAGTGTTATGATGTAAAAATACTGAATTGTGTTACATTAATGATAACTGTCCATTGCATATTTTGAGTAAAAATAGTCAAATTTCCATTATTATGTATAGAATTTATCATACTAGGTAATATCCAAATATTAGCAATAAATCCAAAAAAAATCATCAACCCTAATTTCCATGTATAACAGAAGTGCCCAAACAATGACGTTAAAAAAATTATGATGACTTGTATATTTTTGTGATTGTTTCTAAATTCGGAATATTTTCACTGTAAATTTTCATTTAATGCTAATGTATTTTTTACAATTCTTTATAAAAATTTGATTTTAAATTATTTGTTTTATCATTTTTTTGCAGATAGCAGTTCTTTTCATCAAAGAATTTTTTTTTACCTTTTCCCCATTCCATTAGTTGATTTTTTAGGATGACTGATATTGGTAAGGTAACTTTATTATTCTTTGTTTGCTAGAAATTTATATATTAATAAAATTACCACTAAATATATTTTTGTTTATTAAAGGTTCATATAAATCATCAAATAAGCGTGAAGCATCTCAAGATATGGGTGATTGTGAAGGTCCTTCAAAACGTCCTAGGAGCGGAGGTCGTGCTGTTGATGTTCGTTTCTTAGTTCAGAGCAAGGTATGTATTTTTAATATATTCTTATTAATTATTTTAATTTGTAACTGTTAAATTGTCAATTTTCATTTTTATGCTGAAATATGTAATCATTTGTTTTTTTATGTATGCAATTAATTGTGCCTGATTGCAAAGATAAGCAGTTAAATATTTGGCTTTAAATCAATGTATAACTATAGCTAATATTCATGGAACTCAATGAATTATAATGGAAAAGTACAACAAAAAAAAAAACGTACTGCAATTTTTAGTATAAACTGATAATATATTAAAACAAGCAGATTTAGTCTTGTTAGATTTTATTAAGAGAATAAAAATATGTTGCAACCTTTATAGAACAAAATATTTAAAAATAATTACATTTAAAATATTTGTTAAATTTTATTATTGATAATGTCATATATTTATAATTGGGTGAGATTATTGGTGATAAAGTATTTTGAGTAATTATGTGCACTTTCCTAGATATTTTAAAAAATTTTATAACTTAGTTACTGTATTAAATTGGCATTAAATTTTATGTTATTAGCATTGAAAGAATTGAAAACTGATCTCAGAAAATTATATCTAATCACTTTCTGCTGTTTGATAATGCTACTTGCAACCGTGACTTGGTTCACAGGTGCCTACTAGGTAACTACAAATGAGTAGCAGTTTTTGGCCTTGTTGGGGCAAAGGATTAGTCACCCAGCGCCCGCTGTTTAAAAAAAGGATGAAAAAAAAACTTCTGGTATCATTGACTCCATTTAGCTTGTCATCTTCCATAAAACCATTCTTAATAAACCAAATTGTTGTCAGTCTTTCAGAAAAATACCATTGATAATGAATTTTAGGTACAAGTAATATTAAGCATCTCAAAGGGATTGCACCTATATTGTTAATAAGATAGCAATTGTAGTATGTGCCATTTTTTAAGTTTTTATTGATATTCTTAATAAAAACTTTAAAGTTTATATTTTTTATATTTAAATTTCTTTGTTATAAAGTGCTTATCTGAATTGTAACTAAAATATTTTGTTATTTTGTAATTTCATTATTTAAATATTCAAATGTTTTAGAATGCAGGAGCAATCATTGGAAAAGGAGGCTCAAATATTAACAGATTAAGGACAGAGGTGAGTACTTTCCCAAAATAATTCTTTTAACTTAAAAATTTAAATTTTGCAAAAAATAAATTTACAATTTTTAGGTAAATTTTTCACTATTAAAAAGCACTAATATCGCATATTTTAATTTCTTCTCATTGCTGCAGTTTAACGTTTCCTAGATATCATTTGAAAAATATCTATTTCTTAATCTTTAAGCTTAAGGATTCATTTGATTAGTGACTTCCATTTACTCTGCAGTTGCTACATAATTTTACCTAAAAGTTATTAAGAGATTATTTATCAAAACGCTTTAAAAATTCTTTTTTTATATAATCTTACTAAAAGTTGCAACTTCATTTTAAGATAAACATAAGCCGAACTGGCATCCAAATGGTTAGTGCTCTTGCCTTCGGTTCAACAGTTCGTGGGTTCGAATCCCACCTTGGGCATGGATGTTTGTAGTGGTTCGGAATCCACTTTAAAACTGTAGGTCCTGGTCTAATTAGCCCTCGTGTGCAAAAAGTGACCGTTGAGCGACAAACAAAACCAAACTAAGATAAACATAATCAGAATAAAATTATAAATTATGCATAGATTATAAACATCTAACTTTTTGATCAAGTTTAAAAATAACTATAATGATAATATCTATTTAAAAAATAGAGAAAAGTTATATCTATTTGAAAAAATAGAAGTACCTTGAAGTTAACTAATTTCTTATCAAAATTTTTATTAAAGTTTTTTAAGGATCGGATTTTAAAGTTTTTATGTTTTCTTATTTTTTTATCAATGAAAAAACAATTATTTTAAGCTATCTATACAGCTTTAAGTGACATATTATTTTAGTTATAAGTTATTCTTTTGAAATTAGCTTGTTGAAACTATATAATTACACTGATTAGATTTGTTTGATACTCATTTGAGGTGCAAGATTTTGTTTATCTTTTGCTGCAAATTTAAGTGTTTATACAGGCATGAAATCTTTTAGATTAATTTTGAAAATGAGTTTTTTCTAGTTTTATTAAAAGGAATATGTTTGCATATGTAATATGATCTAATATATTTCAAAGTATATGTGCCTTTTTTTTACCTTTTAATTATATATTTTTTTAATATTATATATTTTCTTTTAATACCTAACTACAAATCCTGGTTGCTAGAAACAAGTGTTCTTATCCTAATATTTAAATGCTACTAGTAATTAAATTCTATAAAATTTAATTGCAATGGTACCTAAAAATTTACTTTCTTAGCCTTCATAAATATAATAATTTATCATTGTTCTTTGATAGTACTAAAATCTTTGTATGATTCTTAAATAATCAAAAATAGTCAATGCACATCAAATTTGTGATGTTTTCTGTAATTGAATGGAAAACATTCATTAGTGACTCATTCTATTTATAATTCTGTTTCAAATATATTTTGCTGAAAGGTTAAAATTACGCTGATTTCGTGTTCATGCCTGTATATAATTTTAAATAAAATTGTATCAAAAGTTTAATTTTTGCTCAGTGTAGTTAATTTTCAATGTTACATTCAATAACGATAAAATTTACTGTCGTTCAGCAATATATTATATGTATCAAAACATAATAAATGCGTTATTAGTAAAGTTGTATTATATTTTGATACATATATATACAATAATATAAGTTTATGTGTAGGAATGTATTATATAACATGTTTTACACCAATTAGTAAATTACATTAAAGGTATGTAAAATATTTCACATAATAAAGCTGTATAGATATTTTACATTTCAGATCATTCTTGAATTATATTTTTCGTTTAAAAACCTTAGGCTAATAAATTAACCTTTCTTTCCCTTTATGCCCTGCCCTCATCATGGTTCGCCCTTTGCCCTGCCTGTGCTGATGACATTTTATCTCAACAAATGATCTTACTTGACAATTTATTGCCTTGAAAAAATGTGGATATCTGACCAAATGGATTTCTGCTTTTCGAACATGTATATTCATATCCGCTACCCTCCACATTTTATGCCCTTGCGGATATGGGTCCCTCACCCCTGAAGTTCTCTGCAAGTGTTACAGTTCCCGATTGCCCTGGCCCAGAACGGTATGCTCTTGTGAATTTGCCCCTTTATGCTTTTTTTACTTTACTATATTTTTATGATTTCAAAAACTAATAAATTTTAGTGCATATAAAATTTAAAAAAAATTTAAATTCTTTGTACAAGTCTTGCAAAAAAGAAAAAGCACTTTATAAATTAAAGTTGCGTCCATGCCAACTTTTTTTTTATTTAATTTTATTTTAAAAATTTTTAGACCTGCTTTATTTTATTTATATATTTATTAAGTAAGTTGCAACATTAAAGTTCTGTTGCTTTTGTAGTTATATTGCAAGACTATTTTGTACAAAGAAGATAAACAAAGTTTTCTTAACTTGCTTACTCCCAAATTATATTCTGTAAAATTATTTAAAATCTTAATGTCTGTATTAATTTGAAAAGAATGAAAGAATATATGTAATGGGTTTTATTATGAAGACCTTATTATGTCATCAAAATAACTTACCTACAGAGGTAAATAACTTTTAAATTTAAATACAATAATTGAAATTTTGTGGAAATGTATTAATTTGAAAAGAATGAAAATATATGTAATGGGTTTTATTATGAAAACCTTATTATGTCATCAAAATAGCTTACCTACAGAGGTAAATAATTTTTTTTTAAATTTAAATAAAATTACTGAAATTTTTTAATTTATTGCTAATTGTGAAACTTCTGATTTCCATGATTTTCATAATTTCATTTTTAAACAGTTGTAGAAATTTAAAAATTCTACATTATGAATTAAGGTAAAATTTTAATTGAAATTAACTTTCAAAAGACAAATTTGTTCCCTGAATGTAAAAGTGGCACCCATGTTTATGCAAGCATGGTATGAGTATTGTTTGATTAAATAAGATTTTTAAATGTATTACAATCATTGATTATACCCAAATAAGTTTTGCTAAAACTATCTTGTTAAATTTAATTAATTGCATTTAAAATGCATGTAATAAAACAAATAACAAAAGAAAGTTATAATTTTGTAACCTCCATCAGTTAATATTTCTCTCCTCCACAATAAAATAATTTCTAATATTTAAGATGGTAATGCTCATAAGAGAGATAAAGAAGACTTTAATGAAAATAAGCAGCATATAAATGCTTGTTTGTTCAAGGTGACCCAAATGCAGAAAAATTGTTAATAAACAATTCTAAATTTATTTATTATGATAAAAAGTTTTCAATTATCGAAATTAAAGTTCTTATGAAATATCTCAAGATTGTTCTTCAAATTGTCAGATAATAGTCATTATAATAGCATCAGAAAATAAATAACAAGCATATGTAATGACTGGATCAGTTGGTCATTGGGTATCAAATGAAGTTCTCAATTTGCAAGCTAAATAAGGAAGTTCTTCCTGTTTTAAATGACTCAAAAGAACGTAACCCATTGAAAGTGTAGCTTATTGTTATTGGCATCCAGCATCTTCTGTCAATGTGTCTCCAATTCTACAATTCCCTTTTGGTAAAACTCTGGACTGTTGAATTCAAAGAAGTACATGAGTGCTTGGTGCAAGTCTGCTTCAATGGTATAGAACTCTCCTTGAAGATGATTATCCAGAAAATGAGGTTAAGTATCTGATAGTGTAAGGTCAGGTGAGTAAGGAGGGGGGCACAAAGTCAACTAACCAAGTCGCTAAATGATATTCCTGGCCACCTGCTAACAACATTGAACAAGCTCATTTGACATGTCCATTTCTCTTTGCTACTTTATGATCAATGAATGTGTACAGTGAACCTGTTTTTATAACAACTGATTTTAATGTACTAATTTGCATTCTTATTCTCTCTTCATTCAATAGCAATGTGAAAATGGAAAGAACTTTCTTTTTACCTTTTATATGAAGAAAATAATTTTTTTCAATAATTTTAAATTATATTTTAAGCCTACATACTTTTTAATGTTTTGAGATTACTAATGTCCAAGTACTCGAGTAATTGGTTTTCATATTCTTTAACTTAATCATTATATTGAGAAATGGAAGTGTTAAAAAGATGAAGCTTACATGTGAGATATATAAATTTCTCAGTATAAATAATTGTTAGTTCTAGAAACATGAAATTAGATAAATTTCTTGACCACTTAGATGCTCCTATAATTCCAGGACAATGGATGGATTATGTAGTCCTAAAATATATTCTAAAATTACTGAAGAAAAGTCTTTTCTCTTCATATATATATATTGTGAACTTATTAAAAAGCCACTTCTCTTTCAGTTCAATGTTTATTGTTTTGGATGTTTAGGTTGATCTTATTGTCTAATTGTACAAAAAGTCTGAGATATTATATATTTCTGAGCAGGACAAATTTTTAACTTAATGCAAAAGTACTGGTCCAATCATTCTTCTCTAAATATTTAAAAGGTCAATGCTTGAAAGGTGATATAACTTATATATAAACATATATATTAATAAGATGTGTGTCTAAGACATAAGTTGTGAATAGCTGAATGGTTTATGCTCTGGCCTTCAGTAAGATTTGATTTTCCCTTCTGGCATGGATAATTTGTAATGGGGTTTGGAATCTCATATCAACAAATTGCTGTTCAAGTTATCCCTTGTTTTTAAAAAATAAAGTACAAGCAAACAAATATATTATGTATGAGAATAAACATATTGATTTGGAATACTTAAAACACTAGTTTGCATTAGTTCTTACTAGTTTGCATAAAAAAAGCTTTTTAAAATCAAACCATATAAGTAAATTAGAACTGCTATTTATTTTATTGATATTCAGACAAATGTTTATGAGTATCTATAGTCATAATGTATAATTTTTTCTGTGATGTTACAAAATAAGAATTTTCATTCTTCCTTAATTATTATTTATTAGTTGCTTTATGACAAAAATACCTGTTTGTTTCATAAATTTTGATATTTTTCAATTTAATAATTTCTAGAAAAAATTGTCATTCATGTTAAACTACAAATTGATGGTTTATAGTATCTAATTGTAGAAATATTTATTTCTTCTGGTAAATTGTTTTTATATATAAGTACTATTTTTCAAACATTTATTCACCTGCACCTTTAATGTTTGTAGTGGTTCAGAGCCCATTTTTGGAATTATTGGTACTGGTCTGTCTAATCTGTTGCAAATTTTTTTTATCAGATTGAAATGATTCTTCACATTTTCGTATTATATTTTATTTAAATGATTCTTCACCTTTTCGTACAAGTTTTTTAAAATTATAGACTAATTTTGAAAAACTTTGAGATCGAAAAAAATCGAAGCAATAGAAATATTTAAAATATTAAGTGTTAATTTTTAAGTAATCTAATTTGTAAGAAAATTTAGGAATTTTTTTGAGGGGTGGTACTGTTAATAAAAAATTTTCATAAAAATTGTTACAGAACAACAAGATAGTCATAAAATTCTAGTGTTGCTCTTATAATTAGTTATATATACAAAGTTAATATACATAAAAAAGTACTAAATCTTGCCCTGCTGGTAGAAATAATATAATTTTAGCAATCACATAATCTTCAAACAATGAATAAAGGTGATGATACATTTGTGCCACTTGTGTTTGTATTTCAAAATTTGTTTTCAAATTGTGGAAGTCATTAAAGAAAACAAATACAAATTGTAGTTTTAATATGTAATTTCTTTGTTTTAAAATTTTGTGTTTCTACAAAATAACATTTATTGATGCAGGAAACTTATCCATGCATTCCAGTTATTTTTGAAAGTTCTACTAAAATATGTTAATAAAAATTCATAAAATGATCATTAATAATTCGTGTCCATGAATGTTTACCATTTGTAAAACATAACAAATTATTAAGTTGATCTAATGAACAGTGACTTGGTAATGCATGTGAATTGTTTTCATTTATATTTCAGTGAACTTACACGTATACTTTGATAAAAAAGGTAATTTTTATGTATAAATATTTATGTGGAACTCTATAAAATTTTTCATTGCTAATATTTTTAGCTATCTAGATTATATTGAATTAGGACAAAACTTGAATTAGTTTCAAAATTGATTCCATTTACTATTAATTATATTGACTAGTTGAGTAAAATTGATAAAATATAATGCTTTATATTGAAGAGTATGATTCTCATAAATTCATAACATTTTGATTTTAAAGATGAAATTTTTAAACAAATTAATTCTTTATTTCTTGCATTTAACATAGAAAGCAAAATTCATTTTAGCACTAAAAAATTAAAATTTGTCTTCATTAATGTTAATTCAATCAGCCACTGGAGGAAAATTTTTATTTTAATTCCTTTTCTTGTTATTGATTTCGATTCTTGTAATTCAATCTATAACTTGTGCTCAATTACAATTAATGTTAATTTCTTTCAATTTTATATTTTATCTTTATATGGAATTCCTGTGAAAAGTAAATGTCTAATTTCTGGAGACATTTGTTTTCAAAAAAATTAATTTTTATAAAGTTTTCGTTTTATTTTCAAATCTTTGAAATAAATGAAAAAATGAATATTAGTTTTTAATTCCCATTAGATATAAACATGATTACATTTACATAGTATAAGCTATGTATGCTGTAAAATATTACACAGATCTATGATATTGTGTAATTGCTCTCTTGAAACAAGGTTTTTCTTAATTTGTTGATCATTAGCATTTGTATGTAAAATATCTGAGTGATATAAAATATGAGAGAGAAATGTATATTTAAATATTTCTGTTCCAATTTCTTTGATTTGAAAATTATTTCTATCCAGTGTTAACTTAAATTTTATTTAATTTGATTCTGTTTATATTAAAGGAAAGATTTAGGTTAGTTAAGATTAATAAATGATTATTTATCGTAAATACAGCCTTTTAAAATCATGTGATTGGCCATGAGCAAAATACAATCCAGCCATGCCTGTGCTTTTTCAAAAGTCTTGCTCAACCAAAAGTAAAATTGGAAGATATATTTTACCTAAAACATTGTGTAAAGACATGAAATCAATGAAGTTTAATTTGTTAAATAAACACTTTTTGCAAAAACTAAATCAGCATCTGATAATTATTTATTGAACTAAAATATAAATTTTTAATAGTTTTTCTAAATAACAGTGCAATGTAAGAAAATTTTGGATACTTAAGCTATTTTGGCCTGTTAAATACAAAAATTATTTTGCTCTACTTAAGGGGGTAGGTGCAAAAAATGGACTAAAAAACAATATTAATATTTTAAAAAAATATAGGCATTTCTTTTTTAATGATGCTAAAATTTTGATTCTAACCCTATTAAAAGTATTTTATTTTCATTTTTAAATTATGTAAACAAATGCCTTCCCTGAGTGCTACACACTCTGAAACCAAAACTAATGGCTATTATTGTTGTGTTTATGAAGCTAATTGCTTTAGAAATTGCAGGTTTTTTAATTTATTGAATTCAGTTTTGACATTTATTATAAAAAACATTTAATAATAAATCTCAATTTAATAGTCACATCTTTAAAAAAATGTTCTCTGTTTAGAAGTGTGAGACAAATAGCAAGTGACAATGTTGATGATGAAA
The DNA here is from genome assembly GCA_037975125.1 of Latrodectus hesperus. Taxonomy (NCBI): domain Eukaryota; kingdom Metazoa; phylum Arthropoda; class Arachnida; order Araneae; family Theridiidae; genus Latrodectus; species Latrodectus hesperus. The sequence goes on along the minus strand of JAJQOW010000016.1, from coordinate 5,215,518 downwards.
GTGTTTCAAATTCAAAGCTAAAATAGACTCTTTTGTTTTAAAATATGAAGACTTTTTGAATGGAATTCTATAAATGAAGTAATTGAACTTTTAATACTTTGTGATCAACCTTATCCTGTGCAACAATCCTTATTATGCCAAAAATGTAAAAATGCATCTAGCATTTCTCTAACTTCTCAAAAGATGTGCAAGGTCTTGCAACAAAATTTTACATTTTTTGCAAAAACTTAAATTTTATTACATTTTTAAACACAAAACATGTCATTAAACATTATAATAGCAAGGATATTAATGCTTATAATATTAACCCACAAGATTCATATGCATAAAATGCATTGGCAAAGGAAAGGCTGCAGCAAAAATATTTTATGGTGTTATGAACTTGCCTCCTTCATCACATAAGCTCAATGAAGGGTAGAATGGGTTAAATTCTGCTATTAGAAATGTCGCAGAAGAAGGTAAGAGTGCTGCTGCTATAGCATGTGACATTCCAGTAGGTATCGATAGAATGTGGGGAAAACGTGGTCTCACTTCTCTGAATGGTATTGTTATGGCCACAAGTGTTGACACCAGTAAATTATGCAGAAGTACCAACAAGATTTTATAATTTCAAAAATAGAAAGAACCATAAAGGAAATTGCCAGGCCAATCACTATGGTAATAGTGTTTCAACGGAAGTTTCTGGAGCCTGCTTATTCAATGTTTTCATTGTAAAACAAAAATAGTTATAGTTAAAATAAAAATATTATAAAGTCACAATAGCCTCTTGTGATCAAGAAGTCTGAAAATTTTTTTGAGTAACTGTAATATAAAATAGAAATCTGTAAAGGCTAAGATAAAAAGACATAAAAATGTAGAATGAAAGATGCTCTAGCAGATAATTCAGTTAATCTCAGTTATGGAGCTGAAATGTATCAATTATACACAATTTTCATGTTGAATCTTGTTTTTCTCAAAATAAAGTTTTTTTTATTTAATAAGGAACATTTTCTGAAAAAGTACCTAATCATGTTAAAGCTTGGTGTACTTATAAAATGTTATTTTACATCTTTTAACCAAGCATTTTTTCAATGTAGTAATTTTTTATAATTTAAAACATTTTAGAATTTTAATGATGTAAGTTAAAAATACATGTTAGTCTAGTCATTTATTTTTAAAAATAAATAAAAATTATTAAATTAAAAATGCTGTTGTTAAATTGTGTAAAAATATTATTTAACTAGGAAAAAAATTCAAATAATTTGTTTAATATTTATTTTTTAAATGTTCCTTAAACAGAGCAAGTTTTAACATTATTGGGGCATAGGAATTTTGCTCTGAGAACCTACCCCCTTAAATTAAAAATGTATTCCAAAACAATAAATATTTCCTTTGAATAAGTGTCATTTCTCATATTGCAGTGTTTTTTCCTCAAATTGCATTGTGTATTAATTTATTAATTGATATGAGTATCCATATTTTTATCTAGCATAAAAATGTAAAAAGTTTATGTTAAATTAATTTTTTATTTTGTATTTACTTATATTAGTAATAAAATATAACATTGTCTCATTTGTGTGTAAAAGTTTAAGAACATATTTTCAGATGTGCTTTGAAATCTCTTTCACTTTACTTAGAAAAGTGATGTATCCTATTATAAAGGCATAGGGTCTGACTGAATTAACAGAAAAATGGACAGTTATCTTTGTGGAATAATATGTAAAATTCTGGATATTAAGATTATATGCACATCATAATTAATATTTTCTTGTCACATTGAGATGTTTACTTTTCACATTTATAAATTTTGCTTATAATTAAAATATAATTGTTTAATTTTTAAGCAAAAGTATTTTAAATTGCTTTTAGGTTGAGCGTACCAATCAAAGAAAAAGTATTAGTAGATATATTTCCTGCAAAAAATGTACATGTATTAACAGAATTAACAGAAAAATGGACAGTTATCTTTGTGGAATAATATGTAAAATTCTGGATATTAAGATTATATGCACATCATAATTAATATTTTCTTGTCACATTGAGATGTTTACTTTTCACATTTGTGACTAATTTTTCAATATTTTTAATTGACATAATGAATAAATTAAATAAAATTAAATAGAATTGTTTAAATCAAAAAAATATTCTAATAACATATTTCCTGCACTTTTAAATAATTGTTAAATATTTGTTTAAAGTATGATAGGATAAAACCCAAATTACAAACATCTAAAAAATATTTAAATTTCTTCATTTATAAATTTTGCTTATAATTAAAATATAATTGTTTAATTTTTAAGCAAAAGTATTTTAAATTGCTTTTAGGTTGAGCGTACGAATCAAAGAAAAAGTATCAGTAAATATATTTCCTGCAAAAAATGTACATGTAAAAAAAGTAATATTTAATGTATTCTTTAACAATTAAGTACATTAAGTTTAATTTTAAGCTGTTTGTGTGATATATTCTTTGAAAGAATTTATTTAATCATATATGTAAGACAGTACCTAAAAAATATATAATATACTAATAAAATGTTTCCTTTTTCAACATTCTAATTTTGGTACACACACTTTTCATTAAATTTTTAAATTTAAAATGTCTAGAAATGTCTTTAAAATGGCTGGGGAAACAAGATCTTTCAAGTGTGCAGGAAATGCTATATCACACATTTTACCCTCTGCTATATCACACATTGTCATCTACTTCCTGTGCTTAGGATTTGAGAAAAAACTTGTTTTGAAATCCTTTTTTATTTTAAACTTTTTGTCTGTTCATGTTCCCAAGGATCTGGTTTAATCAGTATTGATCAGATAGGATTAATATTAATATATTGAACTTTATATAACAGCATTTAAAATAGTAATAATATTTAAGCAGGTTATGTAACTTTGCTTACCTGTGAAATGTTATTAAGTGCAGTTTCATTGACCATATATTGGTTCATCTATATGCTGCTCAACATTACATTTCTTTTTGACCATTCAAGTGATAGAAATATAATTGCTCAAGATAATAAAAAGGAAGACCAAGTAAATAAAATTTAGTAATTTATTATTTTTTTTACTGTCTAATGTATCCAAAATTTATATTACAGAATGCTGTTCTGTTATCTTAATTTTCAAAATTAATAGTGTGGAACCATATAAGTTAATTTTAAAAATATTTTGGAAGATTAAAATTGAGTAATGTTTATGGTTAATTAATTGCCAAATAAACAAAAAAATTTAATGAGTATAATTGAATCTTTTATTTAAAAGTTTTATTAGGAATGTAAATATAATATTTTCATTTTTACATATTTTCTTTGAATAATCTGTTTTGATTTTCATAATGTATTGTTGTATTTCTCTGTACATTTTTGTAATTTTAGTGTTTATTTCCAGTATTTTGGCTATTGTGGCAGATATAGAAACACTGGGTGAAATATTACTTGATGTCTTACCAAAACTTGATGATGTGAGTATTTTAGAGAAGGGGATGAAAAAAAAACCTATTAATTTGGTGCATTATATATATATATATATATATATATATATATATATATATATATATATATATATCTATACCAAAAATGGAAATTTTATCTATTTACATTAATTTTTTTCCTTTTTAGTATGCACATCATCGTAGCATGGAATTTGATTGTGAATTACGCATGTTGTTACACCAAAGTCATGCTGGCTGTTTGATTGGCAAAGGGGGATCTAGAATTAAAGAGCTACGAGAGGTAATTTTCTATTTTCTTTATCAGTAGGTGTTAACAGCATAAACAGAGAAGACAGCAAAGGAAAATGACAAAATACTAATAAAAGCGCTTATATATATGTGCATATATATAAAGTGTTAATTTACTGAATTTATTTTTCTTTGTTTTTATTAAATATGATAGTTGCTGATCACTAGAAAATTTTGTATTGTGTTTAATCTACTGAATATATTTATAATGTAATTGCCTAAACATTTATTTTAATAAATGTATTCAAAGTTAATTATCACATATGTATATATAAATTATTTTACCTGAAATTTACTGTAATTTCTTACAATAAAGATGTTTTTGAAAATAAGAATGTAAAATAAATTGAGATAGGAATATATACCAAAAATATAGCTGTCAGTTAAAGAATATTTTATATTTTCCTTAAGCAAAAATGCAATTAATTAACTATTGTGTTATCGATATCAATGTTTCATTTACAGAAAACTGGAGCTCAAATAAAAATCTTCACAAATTGTTGTCCTAACTCTACTGAGCGAATTGTGCAAATATCTGGATATCCAAATGTTGTTGTGAATTGTGTAAAAGAAGTTTGTCATATAATTAGCACGGTAAGTTGTCTCAATTCTTCTGAGTGAACCATGGAGGTATCTGATTAAATAATTGTGATTTAATTATATATTTAATGTAATTGAATTAATAAACATTTCTAGGCTCCTATCAAGGGACCTAATAAGCAATATGATCCTCATCACTTTAATCCTATGTTCTGCAATGATTATGGTGGCTATGAAGAATCTGGCTCTAAAGGAAGAGGTGGACGTGGGGGTTCTTTCAGAGGACGGTATGTTTAGTTTACTGACTTTGCTTCATACTCTGATTTATATGGGTTTTTATTGATTATAAATATATTTTATAATAATTTATTTTCATAGAAGTTCCAACTTCAATAGACCTCCTCCTCCTGCATGGCGTGATGAAGTGGTTGACAATTTTAGTTTTGGTGGCCCCGATGGTGGAGGATCTGGCCGTAGTAGTAGAGGAGGATTTGGAGGTGGTGGTTATTCCAACAGAGGTCGTGGAATGATGAACCAGGGTCCAAATGCTGGAAATCGTTGGAATCAAATGGGTGGCTCTGGCAGCTCAGGTGGTGGAAATCTAGGAGGATGGGTAACCGATAGTGGAAGTAGCTATGGTGGAGGGTAAGTAATTACCCCATATTTACAAATATGTAAATTAATAATTTTTAGTTTCATTATTTAAAATCTTAAGATTAATTATCTATACATTTATATTAATGTATATTTGCTATTTGTTTCAGATTATTTTGTAAAATATTTATTTTGGTTATATATTTCCTCTTAAATTGTAAAGGTTTCCTTTATGTTGTATAAAAATTATCTCTTTCCAGATTTTCATTTTGAGAATAAATTTAAATTTTTCTGAAGCTCATATAAAACATTAATATTCATTGTGTGCAAGTACACTTTCCATTTCTACAGCAACAGCTTTCCTTGAAGTGGATTTCAAAATACATTTAATACTTGTGGTATCATTATAAAAAAATTTCTTTAAACGTCCAGATACTCTGTTATCATTTGAACTAAAGCCAGTAATCAATGTATTGTACATTTACAAAATGTACTAGACTTCCATTTTTGTTTGCTAATATTGTTTGATAGTTATCAGTGTTTTAGTTTATTCATATTTTTCGGATACTTTTTGAAATCTGATTTTTAACTTATTGCTAAATTTGTTGTAATTTAAGTAAATTTTGTTTATCAATTCAACAAATACATTTAAAAATATAAAACATAAAATTAAACTATATTTATAATTTGATATTTTTTAATCATTTTATAATAAATTTGATTCTGATTAAAATAATGACCTATTTCTTAAAAGCTGTGATGAAATATCTATCAAAATCTTAAGTTAAAAGAATAAATACAAATTTTTAGATGTACAATCATTAAAGACATGCAACTAGTAATGTTTAATATTGATCCTTTTTGAAATTTTTTTGCTAAAAAGATTGTGTAAATAATGGATTAGAATTATAACAAAAATGAACTAATTAAAATTGTTATTTGAGTAAGAAAAGTTTTTTTGACATATTTATTAATACAATTATGAAGTTTTAGTTATAAAATTGGCTATTAACGTAATAAATCTGATGTGAATTAAATCTAGATAGTTACACAATTGGGCGATGAAAGAATAGCAACAACATGAGTGAAGTTTTACTGTTTTGAAAACTTGACTAAGTAAATTTTTTAATCTGTGAGATTATATTTTTTGGCACTATTGTAGAAGTCTAAAAATTCTATTTTGTTTAAAAACCAAATATGTTAAACAATTTTTTTTATTCTGTGCCCTCATTGGCATCTGTCATTAGTTGTTGATCAGTCCAATAAAGTGATAGAAGCATAAAAGGAATTTAAAGAATTGAATCAATGGAGTTGTGAATGGTGAATACTTCAGGCACATCTCCCTAGGTCTTAAAGTTATCAAATTATAAGTAGTATTGGATTTACTTTCTGTTTGTTGTGGAATTAAGTATTTGAATAGGTTGCTTGCATTATTTTATTATTGTATGGATGTTAGTCAACTTGGAATTAAAAGAAATTTTTTTTAGTTTATTAGTAATAATTGATGAAAAAATTATGGTGGTTTGTATAAATTGCAGAGAAAAATTCTTTTCTACATATTTCAATTCTAATTTCTTTTGAAAAAAGTTAAAACAAAACTTATAAAACATGTGTAAATTTTATTTTATATGGCGGCTGATAGATTATCATGGCTGAATTTATGAGATTATAAATTTAAATATTTTGTTCAAGAAATGCTTTAATATGGCAAAAAAGTTATGATATTTTAAGAATTAGTACAATTTTAAAAGTTATATGCTCAACTAAAAATTTTATTATTTCTTCTGACTAATCTCTTCATAGTATCCCATATAAGTATTTTGAATTCCACGAGTCTTACCTTATTCTATAGGCCTGTAAAATTGAAAGTATAGGGGAGTAAGTTTAAAGAAAGAATAATCCCCTATTTTGCAAATACACATTGTGTATAAATTATTTGCCAGACCATTAAGTTTTATTCTTTTAATAAATTAAAATATTTTATGCATTTATATTAACAAAACAAAGAAATTAATATTTTAATAAAATATCTATTACTTTTTGTTGCTGCCTTTTATTGAAAGGGAGCAAATATAATAGTTCCTATGCTTTTTTATACAAGTAGAAATTTTATTTTTTAACAAATACAATTCCTAATGTAACTCCATTTGTTGTAAGTAATACTTTACAGTAAAAATTTAAATTTTGCTATTATTTAAATTTGATTAATTCTGCTATTCATTAAACTATGTATTTGTTATAATTTTTTAATGCATCCAAATTTTTTAAAGAAATATTTTAAAAAAAAATTTAGTTGAACGAAATTTGTGCTAAATTTTTATAGTTAAGAAATTGATGATGCAAAAGTAATTTCAATTGCTCTAATTTTTATTTTTATTGAATAGTGGTCGTATGATGGGATCAGTGAATGGTCAGAATCCTGGTTTCATGTCTCAGTCTGTATCAGAAAAATCCCTTGGAGGACCAGGAATGGGAGGACCTCGTAATCCTATGATGAGCAGTGGAATGGGTGGATATCAAGGGGGTGGTGCTGGTGGTCCAGGCATGAATGGACCTGGTCCTGGTGGTAGATATATGGGAGGCTCAAGTAGAGGGCCACAGAAATCTCAAGGATACTCTGGAGCTCCTGTAAGTTTTTATGTTTCAAAATTTACATTAAGCACAGTGAACCCTTAAATATTAAGTTATTTGTTTTATAAAGTAAACAGTAATCACACATTCTTGATTTGCACTTCAAAGGTTGAACTTTTTTCTATAATAGTTTTACAACTCTTATGTTTTTATTACTTTGTTTATAATTGCTTATTTAAATATTTTTCCCTTTATCAATTATCTTCAATTTAAAATAAAATGTAATATATTTATTTAACAATTTTTAAAATTATCACAATTTTTACCTCAATCTTTCACTTTATTTTAACAGCAATGTCTTAGTATGTTTCAGCAGTTTATTAAACTAACAGATTATATATTTTTGAAAGAGGTGCACCTTTAATAATTCATGCAAACCTATTTGTATCATCATTTAGTTGATTATTTTATTTATTATTAAATGTGTTTTAAGTTTTTTATTTTACTTTTCTGCACAGTACTTGATTTCTAAATTTTCTAATGCATGTAAAGAATGCAGAGAATTCCCTTGAATTTGATTTCATTTTATTAATTTTTTTACAGTGGAATCGCAATCCCAGATACCAGAAGTAGGCTGTAAATAAGAGGAAAAATAAAAACTGAAATCTCCTTGAAAGATTTAGTTCTGCAAAAGATGTCAACTTCTAGGTTTTACAGTGTATAATATCATTTTAAAGCAATTTACTTTGAACTATGAACCCTATAGACATGTATCATAATAAAATTTGTATTGTGACAATTGAATTGGAGCCTTTTTAATTAATACATTCACAATTCCATTTCTGAAAACCACAAGATGTGTTATTTTCAATTTATTATTATACATTGACCATTGTTTGACTCCATGCATGTTATGTATTGTGAATTTTTTGAATTTTGTATTAAAAGTTTTGTTAGTTATTAAATGATCTTGGCACAATTATTTTTCTTTGGCACCATTTTTTTCATTAAAACTTTCTTAAGTGTTTTTTCTTGTGAATGTTTTCTCTTGAAATAAATATTTCAGTAAATAAACATGATATATATTTTGTGTAGTAGTATGGAACTGCAAAAAATGTTATATGATTTTTGTGTTATTTTCTAATAAAAAGTAAATAACCTCTAGATTTCTCTCATAGTGAAACAATTATAATATTGACAGTTTTAGCTGTAAAATGTTAGTTTTGAGAAATGAATTTATCTTTTCAATATAAATTAATATTTCATTGAAAATAAACAATTAGCTTTTTTTTTCAAAAAGTTTTCAACAATAAACCCACTAATATTTGAATATTATATCAAGGTAAACTTAGTTAAGATATAAGCATTTAATTGTGGGAAAATCTTCGTGTTTTAAAATAGTTTTACTACTTCCATATCAGGTTATTTTATGTGTTAAATTTGATTTTCAAATCTTATACCTGGCTGTGTTTTTGTTATTAATTCCTTTTTATAAATAAAAACCTTAAAAACTGCAGAATCTATGGCTGTTTTCCATAAACATTTGATTGTCTTTTTAATATTTAAAGTAAAATAAAGTTTCTGGTGTTTTTCTGTTTAGGTGCAATAGAATTTACCAATTGAACTCCTCATTTTAATTTCTAATGAAGTTACAAAGCATTTGATTATCTTGAATTACAATTTCAAATAATGTTTTCTCTTATTTGCTTTCCAACTTTGATTTCTGTTATGAATTGAGTTGATAATAAAATACATTATTTGTAAAGTTTTCTTTTTTTAAATTTTATATCTGGGTTGAAGTAGTGACTGAATATTTAAGTTTATTGCTGAAAAGTTTTTTTGTCTTTAATAACAATGCTAATTAATGTATAATCATAAATGTTATAGAAATTACTATTTGAAAATTATAAATAAATTTTCATACAAGCACTTTTGTAAATAATCAATGAAGCAGCAGTCTATTAAAATATTCTAAATATTTGCATTACTGTTACTTCATAGAATGAGTATATTTACAATCTAAATTATTTCATATTTTTTAAAAGCATGTGAGTTATTTTTTTCCAGATATTTCTTAAAAAAAAAACTATTACAAAGCAGTTTAAATGAAGTAGGAATAAATCATGAGGGGGACATAAAATACTTACTATAAACCTAAATTTGTTATAACATTTTTCTGTTAGTCATTGAAATTTAGGTATATACAATAAGTATATAGAACACTTATTACAAATAAGTGTGTGTGATATTTTCTAAATTTCATATTATAGTAAAATTATTTGACACACTGTTTAGTTATATAATTTATTGTTGGTAATATTCTTATTGGACAAATACTGCATTATTAAAAATTAGAACAAAGTGGAATTATTTCATTTCAGAATATCATGATGCTTTTTGTTACAAAACCGTTGCAAAAATTTTTTTTAAATTATTGACAAAAATATTTATTTTTATGAAAATTGTTGTATAGTAGAACAATTGAATTTTCTTCATTCAAAATCTATTGTATTTAAATTTAAAACTTAAATGGAATCTTTATTCAAACATGTTCTCATTACTCATCATTATAAAGAAAAATACTAGAAATATTGAATGTATAATCTTGATTTTTAATAAATTAAAACTTAAATCAATTAGAAAACAGAAAAATATTTAATCTAGATTTATTTAAAATTCCTGCAATTTTTTGCTGAAACGAAGATGGCTGGTTGCAACAAAACTTCATTTAATTATTAATAGTTATTAAGAATAATTACTTTTTTAATATATAGTATACTCCTGTAGTATATTAGCAAAAAATAATATATTCGAGCATATATATGAAATATATTTGTGCTATAACAATTCAAAACATTTTTTACCTCCTGTTACAAAGAAATATTTGCTCATATAGTAATTCGCAAATTATTACATAAATACAAGTTTTTGATCCACATGTTTGTAAAAAAATGTTGAAACAGATAAGATGAATCCTAAAAATATATTTTTTAATCAATATTTTACTCTGCGTTGTTAAAATTAAATATCAATACAAGACATGAAATCTAGAATATTTTCATGTGTGTGTGTAAACCTTAATTACTAAATTCTATTAAATACCAAGCCTCAATTTATGCAATAATTTTTTCAAATAGTTGTGAAAAATAGCAAATTTTTATGAAATTCTCTTGCATGTGTCTGTAGAATATCTAAGAAAGAATTGCACATATTAAAATGGTAATGTATCCAGCATTTTAAGGGTTCACTGTATTCAAGGAATTAAAAGGAAAAATCTGTGGATTAAAGTGTTCATATAGTGTATTACATTAATACTGCATTTTATGTCTAGAACACTGGAGAGCTCTTCATTTCAAAGCCCAAGCCAAATGGTAATGGTATTTATTCTACTGTGATGAAGATACCGGATGATGTAAGTTTGCAATGATTTGGATTATTGGTTTTAAACTTATTTGCTTGGTAATTACATTCTACATGTTTTAAGGTTGCTGGAGCAATAATTGGTAAGGGAGGACAACGTATTCGAAAAATAAGAAGAGATTCTGCAGCTACAATAAATATTGAGGAAGCTTTGCAGAGCTCAAATAATCGTATTATTACTATAACTGGTGCATTGAATCAAGTACAAACAGCACAGTTGTTGATGCAACAAAGGTTAGTATCCTTTGTTACTAGCTCTATTTTGAAGTTCTTTCGGTGCACTAGCAATTAGATAAGTTTCTGAGTAGTTCATGAACACAAGCTATGGACATAGGTTTTTACCTTTATTTTTATATTAAAAAAATGCTGAAACTAAAGAAATATTCCAAAAAATACTCTACTCTTGATTAAAATTTTCTATACAACTTACTAGTGTAAAGAAATTGAAATTTTTGTAAAATAAGTTATTTTTATTCATTCTTTCAATAAGTAAAAAAATTAAATAAAGGTCCATGAGACAATCTGATATTATAAAATAGCTAAATAAATAGTTGCATAATTTATTTAATGAATTTGATAATTTTCAATTTCTTTTAAAAATTCAGTTATGAGTGTAAAAAATCTGAAATATGACAACCAGTTTGAATGAAATAAATCTCGCCTCCCTGTTTGGAAGACTAGTGATTTTGTTGTTGTGTAATTGAAAAACATAAAATCTCTGTCTTCTGACAGTGGGTGAATTTTTCAACTGAGTAATGTGTAAAGGTATGTTATATAAAATTTTTTAACTTATACTAAAGTTTGAATGTTTCTTTTTTAGTGTTCGGGAGAATCAAGGTGGTGGAGGAAGACGTTATTGAAAACAAATGTTTTATATATATTCTCTTTTAGAATTGTTTAATATGGTCATAATGTATATTTCATTTTATATAGCATGTATAAAAGATTCATTTTTATATAGTATTCAAAAACTTATATTTCACAGACCAAAGCATATGAAAGTGATATTCACTATTTCTCTTTACTTAAACAGTTGTATAAATAAAGTAATAAATTCAGAGTTTTGTTTGGTTTAATGGAAGTTTGTATACATTAACAAAAATAATTGTAAGGCGATTCGTTATATGTAAATGGTAAACACACACGCATGTCTATCTATATATTATTTTAAAAACATGTAACTATTTACATTCCTTATTGATTTTTAATTTGTATATTAAATTTCACCACCTCCACACAATTATTTAAAATTTTGGACTCTGCTGAATGAGAAATCAGCACTACATTAATGTTAAAATTAGTGACAAACTTATGTTTTTTTTAAATTTGTCAATGTATTGTAATAGTTAATTCAAAAAACATTTTACTAAGATCACAATCGTTTGATCCTATATCTAATATTGTCAAATACTGATGTGTAATTGGATCAATGTTAATTTCAAAGAAAAATTTTCATGGTTGGAGTTCATATAAACAAAGGTGGGGGAATGTATTCACATTTTAATTTTTGTAATGCAGTGTGAGAATGTATAAATAAAATTTCTGTAAGTTAATTGATCACCTGTGTTCAAGGAATAAAAATTGCCATTTTTTCATCAATTAATCTGAGATACACTGAAAAAGATTACTGTGAGATATTGTAAGAATCAATCAGAATACAATACATTTATACAGTGCTTTTTTGATCTTTTTAAATTTACGCTAATTTTAAGAATACCCCAATTTATTTAATTTTCAAGTTATAAGGAAGCTTGAGTTAAAAGGAACACTATATAAACATGTATAGAATTTAAGCATTTTTAAAACAAAACAGTTTTAAAAAATAAAAAATTACTATAAATATTCACTATCACATATTTCAAGCAAAGTAAAACCTATTTCAAATTCAGAGATTTCCATTCAGATTTTTATGAAAATGTACTCAAATTTTAAATTTATTGTTTCTGTTTGACAATTATTATATCTAATATCTGTTATTAAGAGTATGAATTGTTAATAGACGATAATTTGTAAATTAATATTTATTTGCCACATGCTAAATCATAAAACAGCAATAGAAATAGTAGATGGATTTAGCAATTTTTTTTCACTGTGCACACACATTTACAAGTTTTTCACTATTGGGTAATAAATTGTAAAATCTGAGAAGTCAATTGAATGAGTCCTAACTTTACAAGTATTTAAGACTCAAATAATTTGCCTGCATTTTAAATACTACAAAAAGATTAACATCTTTCAAAATTATGTAGGGTAGATTGCTTGCCACAAAGTGTTAATGAAAATGTTGATTTTACTGATAAGGTGCAATGTTTAATCACAGAATGTAATTTTTGGTTTACCTGAATTGCTTGGAATTCAGGTAAACCATTAACATTACATTCTTAAGTTGCTGCCAGAAAATTTTTGAATTATGTTTTTCTTAAGTATATAAAAAATTTCTATTTATTATTTTTTTTATCCAATGGCGGGCACACAAGGGTGACTGAGCCCTATGCCACAACAAGGCCAGAAACTGCTACTCATTTCTCGTTACCCAGCAGGCACCTGTGAACCAAGTCATGAGTAGGGTTACCAGCGCCATACCACCACAAACCCCTTTTATAGGGCGGGCTACATTCATACAACACAGAAGAAGGACAGAGGAGGAAAGAAACATATGTCTGAACTGGGATTCGAACCCAGGACCAACAGCTCAGGAGTCGGGAACGCTAGCCAATCGGTCGGCTCTCATATTTATTTAGCATATACAATATGTATCCAACCCATTCTACAAAGATTTTTGTAATATCCAACATAAATCGATTCTTAAGTATCTGAAATTTTTTAAGTTATACACATTCAACTAGAGGAAGTGTATAATAAATTTTAGGTTTTTGGTTAATTAAATTTTATTGAGTTAAAAGATAATAATTGAGATTTTTATATAAAAAATTGCATGAGAATAGTTAAAAAAACTTTTTTTTAAATATTTTATTTTTTTTAATTACATAGAACAATTTATGATATGTATTGACAGTATATATACAGTTGATAAATGTTTTATCATAGTTAAATATTAATTCCACTTTCATTAACAAAGAGAATTCATAAAATACTACTTCGATCCACATGATGATATGCTTGAAAATTTCCAATTTTTTGTCCATTTTTATCATAATTAAAACTAAAAAAACAGGCTTTGCAAAAATAGAATGGTGTTTCAGGAATGCGCTTATTGTTACAGACAACCCACCTGAAATAAAAATTATATTTTTAGACGATAATTTCTTTTTTGAGGATAAGTAATAAATTCTACAAAAATCCAAATCGAATTAAATATACTTTTATCAATTTAAAATATCATGATAAAATAAAGTCACTGGAATTATTTTCAAATAAATGTGCATTTACTTTTATGTTGAAAATATAATTTGTATTTAATCATAGCAGAAAATTCTGATATATATTATAAAGCATGAAGTGTTCTAAAACATGAGTGTTGGATTTTACATTTTAGACAATATTTATCCATTAACAATACAATGGTATTTTAATATAAGATTATTTTAATGCTTAGAGTATTATTTCATTATCTGCGATAATTTGTGACACTAATAACATTTAGCAGATCAGCTGATATTTATCTAAATTTTTAACAAATATTAAGTTAACCCTATTTTGTCATGACGAAAATCAAATTTTTGATAAAAACCTTATCCTATTTTTAATGAAAATGAGAAAATAGTTTAATAAAAAATATTAATTCATGGAAAATAATAGTAAGTAATTAAATTGTTTAATTAGTGCAACTAAGAAACCATGTGGATAACAAAGAAATATTTAATAAAGAGAAGTTATTTACCAGTACAGAAAATTATGAATTGACAAAAAGTGTGTTTAAAAACTTTGGATGACTAAAATAAAGAAACCATATTGGAAATTTGCAGACTGCTTACAAAACTGCAAGATCTTTAACAAACAGATTTTATTTCGTTATAATTATATTATTTTTGATAAAAACCTTGTGATAACAATATGTAAATATTATGCAAATAAAAAAAATTGAAATGGCTTTAAAATCCTAGTGAATAAAAGAAATGTTTTGCAATATTTCCAAAACTTATCAAGTTAGAATAACAAACAGTAACAAAATTTTTGACAGTTACACATTTGTTGATTTCTCAAAAACATCAATTTAAGAAATGTTGAATAATTTTAATTACTATGAAAACAATAGCACATTGATTACATATTAAAAATTGTTCATTACACAATTGTTTGCTCTTAAATTTTAATTTTATTATATTAATTAAAAAATAATTTTAAGTGCAACTTAACTGAACATTAAAAAGCAATATATATTGTGTCTATATGGTACTTAGAAAATATCTATATAATATAAAACAAATTATTTTTATTTTTGAACATTGAATACAAAAACGTTTTATTTTCAATTCAATTTACGATTTATATGTATTGAAACAAATAAAGATGACAACGATGTTTTTATTGTTTTTTATGCATTAATTTTATACATAAAGAACTATTTAATGTCACAAGGAAGGAAACCTGGTTTAAAGCACCCATCTGAAAAAATGTCTTTGCAAAAAGTAAAAATACATTTAACTTCTGTTCAGAAGTGGATAGAATCTAGGATCATTCACTCCTAAATAGGGTAGTTCAATCCCTTTTAGGGATTAACCTACCCTATTTCTTTTAACTTTGGTGAGTTCAGTTGATATGAATAACAATGTTTTTTAAATTAGAGACAATTTTGAGAAATGTTAGGCTGATGATAAACTAGAACTATGAAAAGAATACTTTTTAAACACCAGGAAACAATCTTATGTCAAGAATCAGCAAAAAGTGTAAATCTTGCAGAAATTATGAACATAAATGACTTGTTACATTAAAAAATGTATATAGAAGTACATTTATAATTCTATACTGCTACACACACTACCCACACGTTTTATACTTGACTCCTGCCTGCTTAAAGTATGGTTGGATAATAATTATTATACTTACATAATTTTTTATGCACAAATAAATTTTATCAATAGAAAAATTTGATAGATTTACATGATACAAAATCAAAAAATAAAAACCAAGTTGAAAATAATCATTTATATTGAAATTGTTATTTGCCAGTTTCAAAATTCTTAAACTAGCCTTTGTTTCTATCAAAAAGGAGCAATAAGAAATTCGTTGTAATTTAGGCTTGCTTTTTATTGTGGTTTTCATATTTATAATTCAAAATTTTAATTAATCTTATTTCACTTTTCCTACTCCAGGGGTCGGAGTAGTCCAGATATTCCTGATTTTCTGAAAAACTTCAAAGGAACATTATATGGGAATGGACATAAAATGAACTTTATTTAATTAGACATAAATTTACTGTTACTTAAAGCAGTAATCATAAAATTTATCAAAAATATTCAATACATTTTAATAATTATTTAAATAGTATATTGCTTTCTAAATAGTGTTGTATTCATTATACAGAAATTAATTTGTAATTATGTAAAAGTAATATTTATTTTGTTTAATTTTTAAAATATGTCCTGAAAATTTTTTTAGCACTCCTACCCCTGCTACTGTATTTTTTACAAACTTATTTTAATAATTTTACTGAAGCACTTTTGAGATTATATTATGTTCTCTTTAACTATTAGATCTTCTGACAAACAATTTCTTCTGTTAGACGACAGATCTTTTATAATAAAGATGAACACTATATTTAAGCAGCATCAAAAATTGATTTAAATTTGAGATTTCGAAAATGATTTCAGAACCTGAACAAGGATGCAGAGAATTGCAGTTTTTCTGAGTTTTTGAACAAGTTTAAATTTTATTCTGATTAATATACGGTTGCACAACAGTTATTCGTCACCAGGAATATCGTCTATGAAAATATTTACATTGGTGCATTCATTTATATTTCATCAGACGAGTTTGAAAGGAGATTTGCTTTTGAAAAACTGAGATTTACTTTAGAAGCATCATTTAATTCAGTTAAGTTGCAAAAGTCAGCTACAGAATATCACCAAATCATGTGTCAATTTAAGGTACTACTATTTTATCATATGACACTGAAGGTTTCTTACAAAAAGTTCAAAAACAGACTATTACATTCAAGAAGCAGAGTGCTCTGACTGCCCTACCTATGTCTATGAGACAAGCTAGTGAGGAAATCAGTATTCAACTACTTGAGAGCTAGATAAGGAAATAAACATTATTATTATGTCTATTAGTTGCATTATGCATCATATAAACTTGACATACAAGTTCAATCGTTGTGTTCCGCAAAATCTGACTCAAACAGTATGGACAGAAGCTGATAAGCTTGTACTAATTTGATCAAATATCAACACATGAACAAAATTCTAAATCTGATAGTCACTTGTAATGAAATGTGGATTTATTTCAACACAAGTCTAAAAGAGGGTTGATTTGTACTCAGTGACTCGTTACTAACATTGCAAAGTGCATTTCTAATAAAAATATTATGTTTTGTTTATAATAAGATTGCAATGATAATATTCACAACGATTATCTGGAAAAAAGACCAGTGACAGTAAAGTGTAAAGAAAGACGCTAGTCCATGTTGACACTGCTATCAAATCCAAACTTTAAATTGAGTTCCGGCTTTAAAAGGTACTGTTCCATCAAAATAATGCAAGACCATGATTTGGTATCACCAGCTGAACTTTACAAACTCGAAAGGGATCTTTTGATACACCCACCACATATTCCTGACATTGCTTTTTCAAACTTCTATCCTTTTCACACATTTTGCTAGTGCTATCTTTGATTCTGCACAGAGCATCTGCAATGAGGTTGATTTCAGACTCAGTTTTTGGGCTAAAGTCTGAAAAACTACTAAAACGTTGGTAAAATATCAGGTTTGGGCAGTGATTACTACCCACACCAAAGATACTGTTTTCATGTTTTTTTTCTCCTAACTTTATTAGGACTTTTTTGGTGGTATAAACTTTCAGTACAAACTAATAAATATTTACACACAGGCTTAAAATCCAAAAAAATAAATCCAACAAGCTTTACCTGCAAACATATTAGTGATATCAGAATTGATAATCTAATGAGGTGAATAATCATGCACATAAAAACTTCCAACAATATTCCTATAATTGTCAGTATGAGAAAATTACTTTTATTATATACAATATTACAGACCTCTGAATATTCATGTTCTTCAAACAATTTGTGATCAAGTAAATAATTAGTTTTCATATTTCATTCTTTTATGATTGAACTCCTAAGATCTCCACCTAAATTGATCTATTTAGAAAAAAATCTCAATCTATTCACTCGTGTTAAAAAGTGAAAATAATACATAAATCTTAAGTTTTTCTCTATGTGTTTTAAAGTTATTTTATTGCTTCTCTGTGAGATTAGCCTGAAAACACCTGTATGCCTTCAATGAATTCCATCACTTGTTGAGGTGTATGGTAGCAAGATAGCGGATATACTCGCTCAGAATGGTCGTGATCTTCCGATAAACAATTTAAATGAGCTTACTCCCTCAGAAATCAATTCCTTAAACAGACAGCAATTAATCTCTGTATGGTGTCTTCCATGGATTCACCACTAGTATGCTGCCAATAATCCTGGTTTGTCCCTGTCATGCAGTGGCCCAAGGACTTTTCAATTGGTCATGGCAAGATTTAGAAGTGATCACTAAAATGATTGACATTCTTGAAGGAGGAAAGGATTTTTTCTCTTTGTTTCTGTTCTCTCTCTGCCAGTTCTGCTCACCTTATTGTTTGGCTTTCTTTGAGGCAGCTGTGGGATGAGAGGATCTAATCTATGGGGATTTGGCACGTCAAGGTCTTTCAGACCTGGTATACGCTTTCCTAAACCAAGAGGATAAGTAAGAACTCAACACGTGTTATTATTTAGTAATTGCTAAATTTGTAACTATTTCTACAAATTTAAGACAATTAAGATGGATAGATAACCTTTTTAGAAAAAATTATTTGGGTCGCAGGGGAATTTAAAATAATTGGTGCAGCCATTGACAGTTACTTTCAACAAATTAAAATTGAATTATTTTTGAACCAGTACATGTAAACAGCTTTATGAACTTACTTTATTAATCACTGAAAAAGAAATTGATAAAAATGTTAATTTTTCTACAGTTAATAATTAATAAAATAATTTATGTATTAAATAAATGCATTAAAAATATATATTTGTGTTTGCAATCTTTTGCCTTTACAAAAAAATTTAGGGCTTTAAATGGTTTTTCATACTCTGGCCTCTTTACAGAGATGGCCAGCTCTGTAAGGCATGAATATAAGGAAAATTATTTTGAAATTTAGTTAAATTAAAAATAATTTAATGAATATAAATTTTACATTATATAGAAATATTTCACAACAATTTTTTCTTTAAATTTTGAGTCTTACAGAAAATATTCAAAGCTGAAAACTTTCCAAATTTTCTAATGCCTGGTAGCTTAGTGGCAAGCGCTTCGCACTCTAAGGCACAGGTCTGAGGTTCAATCCCAGTGTTGGGCAAGCTTAACTGTGCCTTTCCTCCATGACTGAGCATCATGATAAACCGAGTAGCAAGAAAGCTTGGGAGCTAAATACTGAGAATTTTGCATTAGGCTGATCCCTTAATCTGGATATATGCTATACACCCTAGAGATATCGGTCAAGAAAACAGATACGGACACTGTAGGCTTATGTCCACATTAAGCTGTTGTGCAACACAAATTTAGTTTAAGTTTTTAATTTCCAAAATTTACATTAATTTATTATAAGTATATAGGTCATAATTTATGATTATCACTTTAATTATATATACAATATATAGCATACATATATAATTTTCTTTGTTACAAAATATTATGTTAAGAGTAGCCCAGTGGCTTAGTGGCAGCTATTCACGCTCACAGACATAGGTTCAAGATTCGATCCTCAGACCGGGCAAGGTCAACTCACCCTTCATTCCTTCAGTGGGTCGATAAATAGTACCAAGGTTGCTTGGGAACTAAACACTGAGGGCCTGACCTAAGGCCGACCATCCAACTGGGGCATATGCTTCGCACCTTGTGGCCCTCAGTCAAGAAAATAGTTATTGGCACTGCAGACCTTGACCCACATGGACTGTCTGCCATGGAGTTTAGTTTAGTTTATTATGTTAAGAAGTTTATTATAAATCAGACAATAATTTAAATATATAAATTATTAATGTAATACTTACACTGCAGTATGAATATGGCAAACCATACAAAATGTTCTTTTTTTAGGTATTGGTTCCAGAATTAAAGGATAAAGATTCTTATTTTTAACATGATTATTTGAGTAAAACCTGTAAAAAAATTTTTCCAAATTTATTCTTTATACAACTGAAGACACAAACTAATTTGAAATAAAAATAAATATTAACTTACGTAATATCAGTAAATATGAGGAAATGCTCACAATTTCCTTGATGAACATATACGTATGGATAACCAAACTGAATGTCTAAGTCAATAAACTTTGTATTTTCCATCAAAGCTTTACGAAAAGGGCCTATATCTCGTTGTTTGTTTTCAGCCCATTTCATAATATTTCTGAAAATCAATTAAAAAAATATATACTTAATGACTCAACTTTTAATGACACAATTAAATAAAGAATTAATAATATATTCATAGATGACTGAAATATCCACAATTAAAAAAATATACAGGAAATATAAAAATATTTCATGTACTAGAATAACAATCAACAGAATAATGACTTTTTTGTGTGCTTTTATAATTTTTATTAAATAAAACTATAAGCATATCAAAAAAACCAACATATGAACAAATAAACATACAAAATCTTATGACAATTTATTTAAAAATTATCAAGTTAAATGTATACGTAATAACTAGTTTTAGTAAATTTATGGATAAGAGTTTAAGGTTATTAAGTATTTCTATAAATATGTTCTTCAATTTAAAAAATTTCTAAAATATCATATAAATTATTTAAAAATTTCTAATTGAATATTTATATCCAGTAAGCTTAATAAAGGTCATTATATTTTGAAATCAGTAAGTATAATTGATTCCAAACTGGTACTAACAGCACAATTGGAGTACTTGGTATAATATGCAGAAAGCTTTAATAATACGTAACATGTAGAAATTTGTATTATGACATTTGGATTGATGGCTGTATTGAAATAAAATCTGAAATTTTCTTCAGTATAAATGGATGTTAAATGAATTCTAATAAAGAAACAATGATGATTAAAATTTGTATTTATCTTTAAACCTGGTGAGAAAAAATCATCATTTAATTTATACTGCATTCTCTGACATGATTTCTTAAGTAACTAAAATATTAAGTCATTAAATAGCTAAAACTAATCAAATTCACATATAAAATAAACATTCACATTTTCCAAAGAAAACTATAAATTTGCTTAAAAGGAATTGACTTATAAATTTATTCAAACAGATAACAATAATGTTATGTTGAGAACAAAAAGACAGTAATATAACAAAATACGCTAAATACATAAAGTTTCATATTTAGGTTTAATTTAAGAATATATAAGAAGGATCAGCCTTTCATTCCTCCAGTGGGTCGATAAACTGAGTACCAAGCATGCTTGGGAACTAAACAATGGGGGTCTCTTGTTAGGCTGACCACCTAACTGGGAAATATGCTTTGCACCCCAGGGCCCTCGGCCATAAAAACAGTTATGGCATTGTAGGTCTTGGCCCACATGGGTTGTCGTGACATGGAGTTTAGTTTTAGTTTTTTTTTTTCACGGTCTTTAGTTCCTTAATTAAAGAAAATTAACTACAATTTCTAAAATATATGGACAAAAAGGTTTTTAGCTACATTTTGATCATTGAAAAAACTTTTACAGAGTTGCATTGAATTTGAGTGAGAGTATTTTGAAGGATATGAAGTAAATTTTGATTAATAAATGGAATTTAGAGTTTCATTTATATAAGAAGATATTGCTGAATAACTTATTATACAAACCATTAACTAGTTATTTAAATTTTTTATAGAAGAAAGTTAAAGAAATTTTGGATATGGATATTGAAAACATTTCTAGGTTTTTTTTCATAAATATAAATTAAAATTCATAAATATTGTCCATTTTCTGCAAGAAATTTTCTTTTGGAAAGCAAAAATAATAAAAATTATTTTCTGAAATTGAACTTTTCTATTTTTTTTATTCAAGGCAGGAAAAAGTATTCTTACTTGTCATGAGACGAAATCTTTTATACAATTGTAGCATAATTTTCAATAAAAAGTTTGGAGATTTAGAAACTTCAGACATTAAGATTATAATATACAAAATTTAAAATCGATAAACAAAAGAGTGCACTGCATGTTATACTAGAAGTCTCAAAAAAGAATGCAGGGATTTTAGAACTTAACACACCACAGAAAAGTGACTTGAGAAAATATTTTATTTATGATGCTTGATAGCATTCACCTGGCAAAAATTCTAAAATTAAATTACATTTTAAAAGAGATTTCCAGTGAGAAATTGTCACAGTACATGGAAAAATAACAGGTTTGCACAGAAGAGATCATCAGAAAGATACAATTCAAATTTGAGGCACTGTTACCTCATGTTGCAGTGGCATACAAACATAATTCTAGAGAAATGAATGCATATGCTATTTCCAATCACAACTTTTATAAATCCTACTATCCCTTTATTGTTTGCAGAGTTAAAATAGGAGGATGACATTTATTTCAATAAAAAGGATACTGTTTCAGGTTCAGACAGATACTTTTCAACAATATGGTGAGTGCACTGCCATATTTGTAAGCACTTTAAATGACCATTTAATTACTGTTGGATTGGTTGAAGTTGCATAGTAGCAGAGCAATTTATCATGAATTAAAATGACATTTTTGAGTTTCTTATAAACTGCAAAATAACTAAAAGTAAAAATTTTTATCAACTGCAAGAATTTAATGACTGATTAATAAATTTATTCATCAACCAGAAGAAGGAATTATTTGATTTATCATTTCTTCATGA
The DNA here is from genome assembly GCA_037975125.1 of Latrodectus hesperus. NCBI lineage: Eukaryota > Metazoa > Arthropoda > Arachnida > Araneae > Theridiidae > Latrodectus > Latrodectus hesperus. Next base: position 5,192,672 of record JAJQOW010000016.1, on the reverse strand, counting down.
TAAAGAAAATCTATAATCAACCAATAAATCAAGTGTTCCATTATTATAATAATGATAAAAGAGGAATATTCTTTGTCTGGAAAATAATTCATTTTCTTCAATAATATTTTCCCCAAAAATGTGGTTTAATGAGGTAAACTAAGAAATATTCTGTTTGCAGTGCTAATTAACATCACATATAGAATATTCTTAAATGAAATTAATCAACAGTTAAATTTTTAAAAATATGGAGATAAATTTTCCACCATAATAAAATCATTTAATAAAAGACCTAAATTCTTTTAGCTTGTAATAAAAGATTTCATGTTTTAGTACTCATTCAATTTAAAATAATCAAATTAATTTGCCTGATATGATACTGTTTAGCACAATATAAAGGAAATATATAATTTAAAAAAGGAGGAGAAAAATTTATATTATTATAATTTAATGACAGCACTTCCTTTTTAACAAATTCCTTTTTTCTTTCAATAAAAACATTTATTGCAATTCTTATAGAAAATTAAAATTAATTTGGAAAAATTCAAATTGTAAAACTAGGATATAAAAAATTGGTTTTAAAATTAAAAAGAATCTTTCAAAGCAGTACAATTTCTTGAAAAAGCTACAATTGAAGCTTATAAAAAGCTTAAAAAAGTTTCCTGAATATGAATTTCTCCAACATGAAATACAGATGATGATGCTTTGAACTTAACCAGGACAGAGAAAAGAAAAAAGGTAATGTAGTATATTCTTACTCGCTGTAATCTCTGCAATCAGGATGTCTCATGTCATTATAAAAAATACCATCAATGTAAAAGAATCCAGATTTGTATAAATCCTAATTAAAAAAATATTAATGAAATAATTAGCAAAGACTATGTTTTTTTCATTATTTTAAACATTGATTTCATCACAAGGGAAAGAAACATAAATTTTTTATGACATTTTTTACTATTAAATTATTTAGATTTTAATTAAAAAAATTGTGATATAGGAATAAACATTTCATGCAACATAAAATTATAAATATTTGTTTTATGAACAGCTAAAGATGTTATAGTAAATAACTTTATAAAATATTCTCAATAATTAGTGATAAGAAAAAAATTTGGGGCAATTTAAAAACTAAAATTTCTTAAGTAGCAGAAGATAAGAGTGAATATATTAACCAGGAATAACAAAAATTGCCTTCAAGGATACACATTATTAAGTTTTCTTACTTTGACTGGGAAATGTCAGTATGCAATCTTGAACCTTGGAAATGAATTTTGAAAGAAAATTTATTTATAAGAAATTATATCTTAAAACATTTTATTTTATAATAAAACAATAAGTTTTTGTTTTTAATTTTTAAGCAATAAATCAAACCATTTTGTTAAATGACTTAATACTTAACACATAATCTAAAATATGAAAAAAATAATTAATAAAACTATCTCTTTTAGCTACCTTTGTAATTATTAAAGCAAGTTTCTTAAGATAATTGATTTTCAGTCAGTTTTGCAAAAAAGAGTTAATTTAACCTGGATCTATAATTTAAAAAGATTTTAAACTATTATGTTATTAATGTTGAATATTAAAATCAAAGCCATAAATTGTCAAGGCCAAAATGCTAAAAATTCAGTGATTAGCTTCGTTATCCATAATTTATGATATGCAAATACATATTTAAAGTCATTTTGATACTATAAATTATCTCTAAATTTAATTTAATATAATAAGCAAAAATTTAACTAAATTTAACACTAAATTACAAAAATTAATCAAAACAAAAATTTTCTGAAAATATAATAGAATAAATATTTATTAGAATTTGCAAAATAATAACAAATTACATAGCTATTAAAATAAACAAATTGTAATGTATCAGTAAGAACAATATACTATATTGGATGGCAATTAAGTTCCCGCCTTCTATTTAAATTGGAAAAATATGTATGCCATTAAATACTTTTGGCACGAAGTTGCACATTATTCAAAAGAGAATATATTGTTCTACCTAAATATGTGATATGTTGTTAGTAAGATGCATTTTCTTGTTATTTACAGATCATTAACATGAGTTGGTTGGTTTGTTTGTCACTCAACGGTCATTTTTTGCACACGAGGGCTAATTAGACCAGGACTTACGGTTTAAAGTGGAATCCGAACGACTACAAACATCCATGCCCAAGGTGGGATTCGAACCCACAAACTGTTGAACCGAAGGCAAGAGCGCTAACCATTCGGCTGCCAGTTCGGCTCATTAACATGGGATGTCAAGTTGAGAAGAGAGAACATTTTTGACACCTCATTCCTTTTGCTTTTAATCAAGGTTCGGCTGCAGAAGCTGCTCGAAGCTGTGTATGGAATGGGTTCAAAAAATTAAATTTTGATTCCAAAGACTTGATCTTGTCATCCAGTTGAGTTCGAAAAGTTTGTCGAATGTTGTAAACAAAGGAGAATACATTTTTGATAAACTACTTGTATATGTTTTTTAAAAAAACAACCTTTTAACAAATATTATTAAAAACAGCAGAAACTTAGTTTGCAACACAATAGATTACATAAAAATACATATTTTATTTATATACAAAATTATTAAACTTTCATTCAATTAATTAAATTATTCATTTTTCATGAAAATATAATGCACTTAATCTATTCCAAAAATTTTTTTACTATTTTTGTTTGAAAAAATCTTTAGATTAAATTATGAAGAATCATATTAATTCATGATTAGATAACTATTATTTGGTTATTGACATAAACTCTTGTCATGAATGGATATTTTAAACTCAATCATAATATTGATTAAGTTAAATTTAAAACTTCTTTTCAATATAAATTATGTAAAATATGGAATATTTAAATGATTATAACTCATTTACATAAAATATTTCCTTTTTATTGTTTTCATAATAAAATAACACTGACTGACTAGAAAATTTGTGACTTTTTGATTAATTCATAAAAATTAAAATATGTTAAAAAAATGATATTTGAAATGCAAAAATGAATAAAATTTAAATATAAAAGTACATAATATAAGTAGTAAATAATCTGAGGAAAATTTCCTGCTTAAATTACATATTTTCAGATGATATAAGTATGTATAAAGTAAAATACTTTTAGAATGTAGTAAAAATATATTCATGAAATATATGTAAAAACAATTATATTCTATTTTCAAAGTGAAACAGCCTTCAATAAGTAAGAAAAAAATAAAAGCGATCTTTAGGGATACAAATATTGATTGCCTGTTTTCAGTATGATTAATTTCTGAATTACCTTTTGAGTAAAGTTTCTTAGTTTTATTTAAGAATTAATATTTATAAAATATTAAATTTCAACAGGGCATAAAATAAATTATATTAAAAAGTATAACTGCTTTTATTTTAAGCAATTTTATAGACAGTAAAACATAAAATTTCATAATAAATATACAACCAATAATAATTAATGTAATAATATATATTTGATGATGTACAATCATTATTGAAAGCTGATAAATAAACAAATATTGAAAATAATATAAAAAATGTCAAGTTACAAATATTTCAATCTGTTAAAATGTTACTATCCACAAAAATAATATAATCTCATTTTACTCTTTAACAACTTTTAGTAACATAAGATTTGACTTTAAAAGTTAAACTAACATTAATGTTTGATCAATTGATTTTTAAATAAAAATTTTTTTAAAAAGTTCTAAAAGTGAAAAATGTAAAAAGAGAAAAAATCATTTATCTAACATATTATTTTCAATCACTTCAAATTTATATTTTTGGGCATGAAACAGAATGAACACAAATAAAAGCTGAAATGATTGAATGAAATTATTGACAATGATTTGAAAACTAATAATATGTTAGGTAAGTTTTTATTTTATTTTATTATTTTCCTTTTTATAAATTGAAGAATTTATTTTCAGTAAGGCAACTGTGGGGGGGGGGGCTGAGGGAGAAATTGATGAGCTTATGAATGGTTGATTAGTTGGCATTGTATCCATTTGAAGTTAAGTCAAATTACTCCATGTGCCAAAATTATGGCCTTGCCAATATGTACAATTTGTCATTATAGAGATTTGTCTGAAAAGGAAATTATGAACTTATTAATGATACTACAGTTGAAATTCCTAGTATGAATAAGATTGTCTTATGCCTCCTATACAATTCAAAAACTGAAATTGTTTGAAAATAGGACTACTTTAGTCATGAAATTTTTAACTGAAATAATAAATGACAATCAATGTTTCATGCACTGTAACCAAAAATTATTTAATTAAACAAATTAGCACAGCTTGTGATGCTAGAGCAGTTTAACAGTACCAATAACATCATGAAATATTATCACTGCAAATGATTGCAGGGTATTGAAAGCAATTCCAGAAAATTTAATACAAAACCTGTGAAACATTTTGAAATTAATAATAACTTTTATTGCTTAAATAAATTATACCTGGCTTGTTATATTAGTTATTTGGTGTGGGTTTTCACTGAATTCTCCAGGTACAATATTGTCTGTAACACAATCGATTTTGTCTCGCAATTCAGTTAAATACTGTGAACCAAGAACCAAAAATTGCTGATCAATCTGAAACAAAATTTGAGATAAAACTTCACACTTAGTAAGATATAAGAATCATTCATAGGCCTTTTTATATCAGATATTTCTATTTCGAATTCATTTCAAAATATTATTTTTCAAATGAACTAAATAATTTTATATTTCTTAAATGTCAGTGGCATAAAATTAAACTCTGTATTCCATGAAGAATATATAAACTCTGTATTCCATGAAGAATATTTAATTGAATTATGGTGGTAATGAATATTTTAAGTATTAAAATATTCATTACCACAATAATTCAATTAAAATAGGAAATTTTTATACTTTTACAAAAAATATTCTTATTTATATAAAAATATTAACAAGATAACCCTTAGCAAGATTCTAATATTAACAAGAGTAACCCTTAGCAATACATAAATACAACAAAAAAAATTAAATATTGCAATTAAGCTAACAGACACATTGTTTTTATAAAAATAGTATCATATTTACAATGCCATATTTCCTTTTGCAAATATTAAATTAATTAAAAACTAACTGCTGATGTTTATTTCTTTAAAAGTTATAAGAAAAAGCCCCAAAAAATTTTTCATAAAATTAATTCTATTTGTATAAAATTAAAAAAAAATTTTTTTTACAAGCTATACCAGCAGTTTAGTAAAAAAATACAATTCTACTTAGGAAATGAAACAACTTAGTGGCAGAAGGAAAATGAAAAATTTGTTACTGTTTGAATGAATAAGTAAGGCTTCCCATTTCAACTAGATAAATTTTTAAATAGATTTTCAATCTTAATATCAATATTTAATATAAGCTAGTAAGGAAACATTTAAAATGTACAACTAATATATATTCTGGAGTTTCCATTTTGAAAATATGATAAACAATGCATCTCATAACAAAAATCACCTATATTATCAATAAATTAAAATTAAAATGATAAATTCAAATAAAATTTTGCTGCTTAACAGTAAGATAGTTATAATATCAGAAGAAGTAGAAAATCTAAGATTTCAAACAAAAGACGAATAAATGAAAAATTTAACTAAATAAAATATATTCCTTAGTAACAAAATCCTCCAAAAACATTTCCTTTCCTTCAATTTAACACTAAAATAAAGTTTTTTTTTTTTAAATTTTATTACAAGAAATTTTCTTACTAAATTACAATATTGATAAAAATTATAACATTTAAATTTTCTAAGCTGTGATCTTTGAAATGTGAAAGATCAATATATTTAAAACAAATAAACATATTTTAAAACTATTAGAATTGAGTAATTATAATTGAAGTACTACATTTTACTACTCATTCTAATGACCACATTTTGATGAAATTTAGAGCAAACACGATATACAAACATTGATTATGGAAAATGACTTTTGTAATAAATGATTCATTTTAATAATTACAAGGTAAAAAATAAAAAATTATATCTTTTATTTTTTACCTTGTAATTATTAAAGCCTTGTAATTATTAAGCATGGTTAAAACTTTTATATTGTGGTTTAACAGGGGCCTGAAAATTTTTTTGAAGAATTGCAACAAATGATGCTCTGCATTTTCATCTATTTTAATTTGATGTCTCTTTTTTCATGATCTTTCGAGAGTTTCCACTGCTGCAAATAACACAGAAGCAAGTATGATAAATATAACTATTACCAGGGTTCGTACAGATTTCCAAGAATCAAATTCCAGGAGTTTTCCAGGAGTCAAATCAAAAATTTCCAGGAGATATCAATATTCATGTTAAATAATTTTTTATTTTATTTTAAAAATTGCTCTTAACTAAATATGCATATAATTATGTACATGCAATATTTTTCAATCAATTCTGTTAACAATAAAAATAAATAATTACCAACATTAATGAGACTATTCTTATTCGAGTTAAAATTGCTAATGATTATTTCAAAAATCTTCAATGAATTCACAGCTATAACATAAAATTTTTTTATTTAAATAATCAACATTCTATATAATACTGGATTATACATTGTATAAAAAAATGAGTAATTTTAGAGTTTTTAGACATTTCCAATAGATTCAGATAGCAAAGATTCTTCTAAAAACTTTTGCATCAAACTTTTCAACAATGCATGAAAATCTCCAGTAATAAAGGGCAATCAGTTTGATAAAGTATCAGAAAAGTTTCTACTATCTGAGCAATAAATATAAAAAATTGCATTTGGCAGAAAAAAGTATATCTTTCGTACACTTTTACACAATATCAAAAGTTGTGATACCAGGATTGGGAAATTTTTTGTTTTGAACAAATGACATACATGTTTTAAGATACAATAACATTTCAAGCAATCTGTTGAAAACAATTATATTTTCTAACCATCGATGTTTGCAAAATTTTAAAGGAAATTTTACACTTGGGCCAAGGCCATCAAAGTCATCTCTATGAGGGGGTGAGTCCTTAAAAAATCTGTAAACTGCACCTGCTGCACTTCTGGAAATGAAGAACATCCATGGCGTAAGTATATTGTGTAATGTGTAGGCTGCAGCTTCCGACATTTACAATATTTGAATGATGTTCATTTTTTAAAAAATCAGCCATTTTAGTCAAAACAAACCAGTTTACATTTGGGCCATCCATTGACAACTGGAGTAATCCACATGTTCCTAATTCGAAGCACTTCTCTTTCACTTTTTCAAACAAATTATCTCCAGATGAATGACCTAAAAAATTGGATGAGTAATACTGTGTTTTAACTGTATCATAATCCCAAAATCTTATATGGCAGTCCAATTGTTTTGTCTGCAGATGATTATTTAAGCTTTCAATAAAAAGAAGCACATAATTAGAAACATTCTTAACTTTTTCTTTCAATCAGTTGGAAAATTAAGATGCAATTCCCTACACTGTTAAATATGCACACTTTATTTCAGTACAACTGAATTGCTTTGCAATAGCACAGTCTGGAAACATTGTTTGAAAGAGGCAATTTATATTGTTACAAGAACTGTAGCTGAATCCACTGTTTAAAACTTAAAGGGCCCATAGAATTTCAGCCTTTAAAACTTCTTTTGAAGAAACAAATTACTCTAAAACTTCAGAAAATGCTTTGGGATTACATTCTTTAACAGGATCAGCAGAAGTAAAAAAATCTTTTAAATGAATAGATTTTTTAGCAGATATAGCTTGTTCTAATAAATATATATGCTTTTTCCCTTCCATACGGAATTTAATTGCCGATTCGCTCATATTTGAAATACAGAAGTCTTTCTTGCAAAACAGGGCACGTGTTGTTTCTAAACCTCGCAAAAGCCACTTTGTATGGCTTTTCCAGAGTCCACTGGTCATAGAAAAGACACATTCCACCAAGCACATTAAATAATTTATTTCATTAGTAAACAAATTTAACCCAATTCAATTAAATTATATGCAATTTTCATCAAGGGAGACATGGAAAGCATGATTTAACTCAAAAATTTTATATTTAAATATTAATATTTAAAGAATTTTATACAATATGAGGAAAACAGTAGCAAATACAAAAAGAATCAATTAAAATTGCCCATCTTAATTGTGCAACATATTGATTTTGTTTAGTGATTACTTCACTTCACATAAATCTAAATACAAATGCGAAATTATTGTAGCTGAACTAGATCTTGAAATCATTAATACATACACAAGCCAACAGTTAAAAATACAACATTTAATATCGATTGTGCCGCCATCTAGAGCAATATTAGAGACTAATAATAAATTAAGTTTTTCGACAATTTTATTGAAAATATTAATACCAAAAAATTAAAAAAACTGTAATATTTTCTAGAAAAAAATAAATGCATCAAGGTAAGAAGAAATTCCAGGAGTAATTCACAATTTTCAAGGAGTCACATCAAAATTCCAGGAGTTTCAAGGGCCCTTAAAATTTTTTTGGAATTTAAGGAGTTTCCAGGAGTTGTGTGAACCCTGTGTTACACAATAAAGCAAATTACTATATCAACTTCAAAATGACTAAACATTTTGCTAAAAAATATGAGCAATATATAAAACATCTCTTTTTGTAAAATTAGAATGAATTTATTGTATTTTTCTGTACATAATTAGTGGATTATGAATTTAAAAAAGCTTCAAATTTCATAATGTAATTATTTGCTATCACAAATAATCTGATAAAAATATTTTTCATCAGCAAAGCTTACAATAAAGTTTTGAAGGAAATGCTGTTTATAATTTCTTAAATAAATAATAGCACTAAAAGCTTCCAGATTCAGCTAATGTATTTCAACTATAATCATTTTTGCCCAATTATATTCAAAAATATTTTTTTCTTAGAGGGATATTACATTGTATAGCATCATCTTGTAGCCTGTTTTGATTTGAACTGTTTCATTCTGAAAATATTGAAGTTCATATATCATCATGTGGAAGTAAAAGTATCTAAGCTACAAGGCAGATTTGAAACTTAAAGTTATAGAGAAGATAACTATTAAAAAATAGTGAGACAAACAAACATGCTAATGCAAGGTGAAAAACAAAGTATGTGGAGTACTGCAGAGCAGAAAAAATTTATCCAATGTAGTTTGCAAATAATCCAGTTCTTACATTTAATTATTAACAAATATATTCTATTTTTAAAATATGTATAAACTCAGTTTAAGAGTTATTATAATCTTTTTTTTTCCAATGGCGAGCACATGAGAGATGAACCCTATGCCACAACAAGGCCAGAAACAGCTACTCATTTATCATTACCCAGCAGGCACCTGTGAACCAAGTCATTGAGGCGAGTAGCGTTACCTGCGCCATACCACTACAAACCTGTTTTTAGGGCGGGCCACATTCATACAACATCACAGAAGAAGGACAGAGAAACACAGAGAAGGAAAGAAACATTCATGCCCGAACTGGGATTCAAATGCAGGACCCACAGCTCAGGAGTCAGGAGCGCTAACCACTCAGCCATTGGTCAGCTGTTATTAAAATCTAAAAAGAAACTTCTAGAATCTTCTTTGAATTATTACTCTCGGAGATTTTTTGATTGGGTGTTTTCATATCAGTTTATCACACTTAGTGAAGAGATGGGTCCAAATAGACATTTTTCATGTTTTTTTTTTCTGTACAATATTGTAAATTTTTAATCATAATATGCACTTTTTATTTTATGTAACATCACTTTATCAAGAGTAGGTATTTTGGATTATTTGCTGAAAAAATTGCTGCAGATTATGCAATACTTTTTTCACTTGAAAAAAGGCCTGGTGGATAATACATTGTTGTGGATTATAAATGATAAAAAGGGTATTTCGCAAGAATTTACAGTAATGAGAAACGTTTTATGACTTTAACAAATGCTAAAGGAAGAAGCAAACAATTTAAAGATCGATAAAATCATATAACATAGCAATGCAATCAGAAACAGGGATTATCTATGCATACCTTAATGTACTAGAAATGCATTTCTGAATTTTGACTGCTGTATAAAGAACAACTATTTTTAAGCAATAGTACAGTACTTCCATACAAAGGTAATCTAATGAATTAGCTATTATATTAACAATAAGAATATGATCTAAAATCAATAGAAAAAAGCAAAATTAGAAATAAATAAAAAAAATCATTTAATTATAAAATATTTCTGTGTAAAAAAAGCTTTGGAAAGAAAGATGCATAGTTTCGAATAATGAAACATATAAGCATGGGTGCCACTTTTCCTTAACTACTAATAAAATATTTTAAAAAATAAACAAATGAAATAAATAAAAGCAAACAGGGAAAAAATAATTTCAGCTTAATCACCAAAGTTTAGTAATTTTTCAATTTCTGACACTTTTTGAGCAATCATTAAATACTCCCAAAATAAATTTCCCTCACATGTTTAATATTTCATTATTCATTTAAATAAGAAATTTTTTGTCAATGGTCATTAAAAATATATTAAGTAATTAAAATATTATTAAAAATAATTTTTATTTATTAAATATAATTTAAGAATAAAAGTTCATATTGTTAAGAATTTTTTTTCCTTTTTTTTTACAATGTTAACCTATTTGATTATTTTTAATATAACAACTTTTGACATCATTTATCTTATGAATATCTAGCTGCATCTTTATCTATTTTAGTTATTCCAATCATTTATTTTTTCATATCAGTGTCAAAAGAGATTAATATTGTTAATTCTTTTTTTAAAAAATTTGATATGCATCCATGAAAATTCACATAGCAATGGAAAAGAAAAAGGACACAAATATTTTCAATCTCGATTTAAAGAGATTTTTATTAGAAAATAGTTCATTTAAAAGTAGTAGCAAGCTAGTAAATGTCAAAAAATGATATAACTATTGATTTAATCATGGTAAATCACTGCAGTTGTCTGTAGAGAATTATCAACAAATGTAATGTTGGTTCACTTTTTTTGCCTTTCTACAACCACTTTTGCATATAAAGGTATATTCAATTAAGATTTATAGTTTAAAGCATGTTCCAAAATATTACTAACATCCACTATCAAAATGGGAATAAATTGAATGAGCTGTTGAACTACAGAATAAACTATTAAAGTTAACAGATTTTGTAAATGTTTAGCTCAAGTTCGCTAAACACTGTGCTGATGCAGATACTAGAATTAAATTATTTTACACATGTTCTAAACAAGTAAGCAGTTAAATGTATTTATCTCAGCTTGAAACTTACAATAGTTTCACTAATGGCAACCAAATTTCATTAAGATATAATTTTATAGTAGACTGCAGAGCTTTATGTTTTGCACCACAGATTAAAAATAAGAAACAAATAGTACACAATCAAAACAATTACTAAATAGTGATAGCCAGAAACTCCTTAATCATGTCAATGAAAATTACTTTCCCATTACTATTTTGGACCGATTCATAACACTGCAAATAAATTTCTTAAATTTATGAACTTTTTTGGATAAATTTATATTTCAGAAAAAATTTCAAACATCTATATTCTTCCAATGCTGCTGAAATCGTAACAGATATAATATAAAATAGGACAGGAATATAAAATTTGAGGTTTCTTCACTAAAATGCATGGTTAAGGAATGACTTAACAGCTAACTATTGTCATTTTTAAAAGTTTATTTACTTAGCATCATAAAATTCATTGATAAGTAAACCTAATTATTGAAATTGCATACAGCAGAGATTATATAAAGCAAAGATACTATTTGGAGTAAAGAGATAGTTAAACAATGATCAGAAAAACAGGTAAAGAGAAAATAATTAATAAAGATTTTAAAATTAAAAGAAGATTACATTTGTATTTTATGCTTAGAAGATTGGCTTGCTTAAAACTTAATAATATTTTTCTGCCACGAGGGCTAATTTGATTGGGTTCTAATTACCTTTATTCTTTTGTAAATGAAATTTTATGCAGTTCAATAAGTTTGAATTTAAAGTATAACACTGAATAATTAAACAAATTCTGAAATAAGAAGTTTCATCCTTAATGATTCATAATAAAAATATGTAAGTTTATTGGCATGTATTATTGAAATGTAATATGTATTACAAAGAGAATCAAAAATGAAAAGACAAAGTAAAGATTTAAGTGTGTACATAAATATATAAGTATGCAGAATTATTTTATGTTTTGCAAAATAGTGCAATTATCAAGTTTATGCATGGTGAAAAATGTTTTCAACAAAAATTCATACGTAAATGAAATTAGTAATTTTTAAAACATTAAATTTTTAAGAAAATTTATTTATGTGCTTACTATTTTATCAACAAAATAATATAATTATTCTTAAATAATATTTTAGAAATGAGGAATATAAATAATTAAGTGATATTAAGCCAGATAAAAGAAAACTGCATCTTACATGAAATACAGGAAATCTTGAAGCTCCAATTCTAAAATTAGCTGTATTTCGCTTTTCAGGTCGATAAATCTGTACTCTTAAAATAACATTTGGCTCTTTAACTTGTTCAAATGGAATCGTTTCCACATTTAAAGGAGTCACATGAGACTATTCCAAGATATGAAATATAAAAAAATATTAATCATAATAAATTCGGTATTAATTTGAAAGCTTTAGATGGATAGTATTCCTATTTAGTAAATATAAAGTAATTTAGTAAAAATAACTTCATAAGAAGCAAAATAATAATTTAAAATTAAAAGCCTATATAATAATTAAATTTTATGCAATATTAATAAAAATTTGTAACATTTAGAACAAATTTTATCATGAATTTTCAACTATAGACTCAAGTACTCATGTAATTATAAAAAAGCTGCAATATTTATAAATAAACATATGGGAATTTAATAGTTTCAAAAGAACATGCAATGCATTCCATTGTTATCATGTAACTTCTAAGAATGGTAGGTTGCATAGATATAAATCAGTATTAAATAATATAACTTGAGAATCATATATTTACATATATTATGCAGGCCAAGGTGTCTAGTAAGTAAATATATAGATATATATAAGAAAAATACTTACCTTTTTCCATTGTCTAATAAAGGAAAATGAAATTTAACCACTTTTTTAATCATAAATATAAAAAATAAATACTAATAAATTTATTTGTGCATGTTTTTTTTATTAAATATGGGTAATTATTTCCAAAAAAAATAAATAAATAAAAAAATTTTTCAATATTTTATTATTCTTTATTTTGTAAATATTTAAAAATTTTCAGAAATATTTTCAAGACCTGCAACATTTTAAAAATATTCTTTAATTAAATTTAATTCTACATGGACTGTAATTCATAAATTTCTTCTATAATTAACAGATTCATATTTAGATACAAAATTCTAACAAAAGTCATTCTTTAATGAGGATAGATTGTCATTTTGTCCGTCATTCATCAATTTAAAACTGAAATAATCTTCTAAAATGTACTATAATGAGGACCCACCCACTTTTTCTAATGGCACACTATCCAAAATGGCATCAGTTCTGCCTATTACATTTCCAAAAGGTCTAAATGTAGCAAAAAGGATAAGACATTAGAAAATGAAGAAAAATAGATTTTATCTAGCATATTTTTGCCAAATTTTTTTATGAAAAATTACCTTAAGTCAAGTAGATTCTATATTTTTTATACAGAAATAAAGATAGTTTTTATTTTATTTTGATAGGAATTTTCTGAAAGTTTTTATTTGTGACTTCTAACTGTAGAAATAAAATCAAGTTTAACGTTTGTGATCTTCCTCTTTATTTATTTATTTATTTTGAAATTTAATATAACTGATCAAGTTAGAAATTTTTGCTATATTAAAACCATACATGGTGCTATAAAAGTAATTCATTTTTAAGTAAACATATTAGTATAAAAATTTGCACCACAGTTCTGATATAGTATTCAATATTCATTGTAGTTAATCAGGAGATACAACTGACTTCTTTACAATTATTTTACATAGCTGATACTCATTGGAATACCTTTCAGTTTGTTGTGATCTTTTTGACCTGGTGTAGAAAAGTTCTGAAAAATCCTATGAAAATAATTCAAGTTAGATTATCACTGGTCTTAGACATACTTAAAATCTTAACACAATGACAGCTTTAATTAGTTTAATTTATAAAAGAAGTCAGCTAAAAATTTTTAAACTTTCCTAATTAATGAATATTGAATGTATAAGGGGATTAATAATATGTATGCTCAACATGATATATATACAGCAGTTGGGCATATAACATGCAGATAGTCATGTAACTACTTTCGAATTCAATTCCAATAAATATGTCAAAACTTTATTATGGAAGAGCCATCTAATTTACATGTTAACCCTTTCAGGCGCACTACCCTTTAAAGTTGAAATATTAACAAAAAAATTTGTAGGTTGTCTATTTAAGCCTATATAAGTATAGTGAAAATTTTGTAAAGATTGCATATACCATTTCGATTTTACAGGTGTTCCATCACATGGAACACTGCGCCGCAAAGGTCGTAAAAAGCAAGAATTGCTGTGAAGCCCATATACGCATAAATGTTTTTGCATATGAATGAAATACAATGCATTACACCAAAGTAGCAGATTTAGCATGGTCCAGGGTACATCACAAGAAGGCCTGCTACTGTACACCATAAAAAATAAATAAAATAAAATAAAGATTTCTGTACAATTTTTTTAGTTATCCAAGTAACGTTTTGGGGGTGAATCGAGGAGCCTGATTGAGATAAATCATTGCCATCATTTTCAACTGCATCAGATACATTATCGGACTGAGACTGATCAAGTTGTTTACAAACATATTTCTCTGTATCACTATTCATATGTTCTGATTCACTAATAGAGGAAAATTTTGGAAGCATTTCTATTGCTTCAGAAGGACTAAGCCCTCTATGTGCCATTTATTTGCAATATACAAATTAAAAAATTTAACTAGAAACTAAAATTATAATTACAAAAAGTAAACTAAAAATATATAAATTCAAAAAATATATATACACAATATTATAAAAAGAATAGCAGCGAAAAGAAAAATCAAGAGTATAAAAATAATGCTTCTCTAACTAGAGAGGATTCAAACTAACTGGTCTATACCACACTTGAACTAACCTATACCACACTGAAGCTTCCCAATTCAAGAGGCCAATAAGGGCGTAGAGATATTATACATATAAGTTATCCTTTTATTACACCCCAAAAGAGAGAAGAACAGTAAAAAATAAACACAGCTGTTCCCCTCAGCATTGAGTTCAAGGCTAATTGCACTCTAAATTGCGTAAATGAAAAGTGCAGTTGCAGCGCAGTGTTCCAGGTGATGGAACACCTTGTTTTATCAGATAATTCTGCATATACTCTCTGCATAAAATATTGAAAGTAATATAGAATCAATAGTTCAAGGTACAGGCCACAAAAAACATAGAAATTTCTTTTCAAACAATTATTTTTGTATGAGGAAAAAAAAATTCGGAAGTATTCCTTCAAATAAAGGGATTTAAATAATTTGCTATAATTGAAAATTTTTGATTGTGTTATGTGGTGCTGCCATCTATTATAAAAAAAGAGTTTAAAGAACAAATTAAGCCAAATTTCATCTTTTTATCATAAAATGCAACGTGATTTGGTAACAATTTAAATTTTGGTGTTCAATCACCTGGAATACTGAACTGCAAAGGGTTAAGTAGTAAAGAAATTCCAAAGTGAATGGAATAGATTGGAACATCTGATTTAATAAACTTTATTTACTTTATAGAGTCTTTAAAAATACTAAATAACTCTGCTGAAATACACTCATTTGCCAATGAAAATGGTAATAAGCTTATTCAATATTGTTATTGATTTTCTTTACCTATATTACAAAGAGCAGAGTATTTTCCAGTTATATATTTTGCACCATTTGTATGCACATTTATACAGATCAGTCAGTTTATTCTCCCATTTTTAAAAATAACCACATATATATATTCAAAAATTGTTATTCCTGTTGTATTGATTTTTAAATAATTTGCAAATATATTTTCATAAATGCAATTTTTTATATTGCATCAAAAACACAGAGAAGTAATACTATAGCATTTGCTATATTAGTCTTCTTGTCAGCCTAAATTGCAAATAATTTGAATTTATTCTTCTCAAAACCTTATTTTACATCATTTGTCAAATCATTAATCATATATAACACATACATAACATTCACAATAATAACATTATGTTGTTTGATGAAGAGAAAACAGTTAAATTTTATTTATTTGATCTCCCAACATGTTAATTTATATCCTTTTCATATTTTTCTATTTAGTTTTTGCTACAATTTATGCCTGTCTAGATATTTCATTTTATAGCTTACTTAGAATATTACATCAGGCATACTGATATTTCAATAGATATAGGATTTTTACCATGCTATTACACACAAGCAACAGATTAGACAGAGGGGATCTAAATATTTATATAATTCAGGCCTTGTCAACAAGAAATCTAATAAAAACGCTGAGAACTAACATTTGATTCATGATGACACTTATGGCTGAAATTATGTTTATGTGAGGTTTGTTAATTTGTTGCTCCACAGTCATTTATTGCACAATAAGGCTAATTAGACTGGAACTTATGGTTTAAAGTGGATTCTGAACCACTACAAGCCTCTATTTTCAAAGTGGGATTTGAACCCTTGAAATGTTGAACTTGAGATAACAGCACTAACTATTTGACAGATGGCTCAGTCTGCAATGTGAGGATTAGAAACACAGAATATATGTTCGATATATTACTCAGATATAAAATACCATTTATTTTATCAATGTACAAGTTTATACAATAGTTGAAGAAAAGCAGGAAGTTTAATTATCATTACCATCTTAAAAGAAATATAAAATCAATACAGATGATCAATTTAGGATAATGATATAATACAATATGTAAATAGAAACAATAAAAAAATCCTAAATTTAAATTGCATTTATTACTTTATTAATCAGTCAAAATAATAAACAGATAAAAATGCAATGACATTTCATAAAAAAATAGCCAAATAATCATAGACTAATCTAGTTGGAAATAGTATCCACACAAACTTAATTAAAATTTTGTTATGTTCTTATATTACAGTAAATATTTATTTCAATATTTTAAATAATTATTATGAAAAATGTCAGAAAACTATAAAAAATTTGGCTTTTAATTTCTATTTTTAATAAAAAGTAAACATAATATGTAAACTTTTAAAGATTGATATAAGAGAGACCAGAAGAATGATTTGAGTGGATGACTCATCATTGCTTCAAATATTGAAGATATTTGTTCATATTAAAAATGTTCCCTTTAAATTTGAATATTAAAATGATAATTTCATAACAATTCTTAAACTATAGAAAATATTCCAGTTAAAAAATAATAGGAACCTATGACTTTTTAAAAAATCTAATAAATATTAACCTCTATTGGATAATTATTGTTCTTTGACATATTATAAAGTTTAGTTGCATATTCTGTATCCTCCTGTCGACGTATCAAATCTTGTTTTTGCAACCTGAAAAATAAGAACAAATAAAAAGTCATTTGCAAATCACAAAAAAAATTTTCAAAAGTAAAAACAGTTAATTGAAAAACTATTATATTTCAAAGATTTTTTAATATATATATATATACATAAAGAGAAAAAATATTACAAGCTAATATTGGTGCCACCAAACAGTCAAACCTGTGGATTACTGCACCGAAATGGATTCTAGTGATTTTATAACGCAATTTGATGTGTGCACGCACAAAATTTGTTTGTTGTTTTTTAAGAAATCTGTAAAGTCTTTGTAATATTTTTTCTGTTTACAATTGAAATTAATTAACTTGAAGTTATATTTTGTTTGGAAAAGGTTATTAAATTGAAATATATGAATTTTAGTATGTGTATAGAAAGTGAAAGGTAAGGATAGTGATAAACTGAACTAAGGTTAAGTAAATACTTTAAATGTTAGTTGTTGTTTAGAAATATTTGTTATCTATGTATTTCTTAGTATGAATTATAATATTTGTTAATTATAAACTAGATTTTCCATAAAAATAAGATTATAAATTATTGATTTAGTTTTATTGCCCACTTGTCTTCAGTGCTAGATTGTGTTTATACTAATGTTTTTTTAAGACAGGCAGCACCACTGTCCAGTAAATTAAAATCTGAACTTCCATAAAAATGTCATTAACATTATTTTATTGGTCAGTTTCCTCTTGTGTTAGATTGCATTTATACCAGGATCACCTTCTAACAATAGCAATCTCTGATTACAGAACTTCAGTAGAAAACAGTGAGCTCAATCCACACTTCAGCATAATGCTTCCCAAAATGACAATTCTAAGGCCACTATTATGGTCTTTTTTACATTAACAGGAGAATGCCATGTACTGACCATTCACTAGATCAATTGACATTAAAATTGCTTTTAGTTCTAAAATAACTTTCATCAGTAAAGAGGATGCAATTTCAGTAGTAAGATGTCCAGTTTTTATGTTCCTTGTATCTCACAACATGCTAACACACACATTGATGGGTAACTTTCAAAGGGATGCAGCATTCAAGATTAATGGTGATTAAGCCACCTTTGTGAAGGAATCTGGACACAATAAACTGTGACATCAGTTACCCTGTAGTTGAGAAATGGCTCTTGCAACAGTTTCATGCTCTTTTTGTCTACAAGATGATATATGGTCATCCATTGCATTTGTTTTTTTAATGGCAGCCATAAAAAAACTTTTTAACAGTTGTACCTATGGTTTATACAGCTTCCTAAGCATAGAAAATGGCATTTTTGTTGATTGTTAGTCCCTGTAAAGGGTTAAGTATATTTGGATGGCAATACCAAAGCCCACAATCAGCCTAAAATGCCAAAGAGTAATAGCAAAAGAAACACTAGATTTAAGAATCTGTAAAATATTTTATTTTAATAATAAAACTTGATTGATTAAAACTAATAATATATCAATAATCACACATAAATGAAAAGTTTAATTTATCAATAACAAACATGATAAAATAATTGCATCATATAAATTAAGTTTACATTTGATAAAAAATAAATATAAGAATTTACATTATTGGACATCAAAGGCATACGAACATGTTACCAATTCTCACGATCCTTTAAGCCTGCCACTTTTAAATATTTACAAAACACCCTCTTTGACAAACAGGTATGCACATCAATCTATTCTGATTAAGATTTAATCCAATGGATTAATAATTTGACTTTAATACACCAATACTAGAATGACAAAATATCAAAATTGTAAATTGCATTAGCAATAAAAAAATAGTAGTTGTATGTTCTTGATTGTTCTATGTGGGTAAGGCAAGGCAGAAAAATGAATTTTATGAAATTAAAGCAAGTATTTTTATATTCAATAAAAGATAAATAAATATGGTGATAAGAAAAACTATAAAGATCAGTACTAAAATAAGAACTTTAAAGCATTAGATTTATATATTCAGTTTGAACTGGGATGACAATGATTCGAAATTCTTTAGCTACATTGATCACATTATTATTGACCTTCTCCAACTGAAACATATGAACTCATTTAGACAGTTTCTTCTAGCTGTATAAAGAAAAAGAGAAAAAAAAACTTGCATTTGCAGAGAATGTCTATAATTGTGACTCAGTTTTTCCTTTTATTGAAGACTTGAGTTGAGAAAAATGGCAGCATGCATTTTGCAAAGTTTCATGTCGCATTGTAACGTTTTGCTTCTGCTATTGACATTTTGTTTCTGACATTCTTTTTACTGAATTGTATGTACATTGTATTTTAAGAAAAACCTCTTTTCTACAATATCATGGCTGTCTAATTAAAATTTACATTATGTTTTACACCTCAGTGTATGTGGAGGGCACATATACATGTACATATATTTCCATTTTTAATATTATTTAATGCTCAACATTTCTTCAGAATATCATGTCAGAAATTAAAAAATTATTTAGACAAATAAATCTATGCAATTCAGTAAAAAATAAAATTAAATGCCTACAAAGAATAATATAATAGTTTTTTCTTACAAATCATCCACATTCTTACATTTAATATAAAGTTTGAATGAAAATAATTTTAAGCTTAAGCAGTTTCTCTCAAATGACAAATAAAACTGCAATTTTAATCAATTCAACTTCATAAAAAATCTATTTTTAAATACAGAAATATTAAAAATATAAAATAGTAATAATTTAGTCTTTTCAAAAGCAATAAAACATTTTGAAAGTTTGAATACCAGAAAAAAATAAGTTAGAGAATTTAGAATTATTGTCCATGATATGGAAAACTTGGAACTATCTTGAGTAAACTGGTTAAAATATTAATATACTACACTACTTTTCACAAAACAACTGAAAAACTAAGAAAATCTAAAAGCAAAGTAAAAATTAGAGAAAAGGATAAGTATAAAAGCTGTAGTAAGAATAAAATTGCAAATTTATATAAATATAAAAATATTAATGAGTGTAATAGTAGCTTACTATTACTACAACCAAGAAGACAGACAAGTGTCCTCAGCATTGATGAATAGTACAGTCATATCACAAACGGAGTCAAGAAATGAAATTATTTCTTGACTTGAAAGAAAACAAATGTGTGAATAAAAATTAAAGTTGAATAAAATAAGAAAAAATGTTTATAAAAACATGAAGATTTTCAAATAAGTGATATCTAAAATAAAGTATAATGTTAAAATCAGATTATTAAAATAGGATACCATTATTAACTGTCAAACAAAATAATAAACACTATTTTCATTAAATATCTCACACTATGAAATAATACCACTTCAGAATGAATGAATGAGAATAAATCACATGAGACATGACAGCAAACAAGACATCTGTACTTTACAATGGTGAGGCTGATAATCGAATTAAATATCATATAATATAATGTAACATGCTAGTTCATGTATTTTATGATTCTAATCAATGAGAGTAAATAAATTAGGAAACTTTTCTAACAACAGCAAATAGAATGCTAAGTTACAGCAGTCTTATAGTATAGTAAACTTTTCATTATCACCTAAACCTACATATATTTGGACACAACAAAATTGTGTTGTAAGCCCCTTTTGAGTAAGGGAATCTAATGGACAAAAATTTTTTGATACAACAGAAGGGAATTGATGTACAAAATGATATTGGAGATAATAATTCAGGATCTTGTTCTTACTTTGAAGCCAAATTTTATCAATATCTTATAAAAATATTTGTGATTATTTTATTCTTATGATATTATGAATACCCTTCTTTAAATCAAGTTTTCTTATACTTTTATAAAATTCTTAAAAGAAATTATACTTATTGCAAAGATCATTCCCAACTGTAAAATTTAGCAAGGACTAAAGTGAAGAAAAATAAAGAGAGTGAAATGTATTTGTGGATTCATAGGAATAAGTATTCTTGCTGATATTTAGAAATCAGAGACAAGAAAAGTTATAAAATATTAACTTTTCTACCCAATATAAATGCCAAACTTTATATAATCAGTTTTTCACATAACACTATGGCTGCTAAAACCATTGATAAGCAAAACTGGAATTGTTTAACTAAATCATTCAATTTAAGACATCATGCAGTAATAAAACTCTTTATCTATAAAAAATGCAACATTATGGAGAAATAATACAATACAACTGAAATAATTTGCAGACAGAAATTGTAATATCTTATGCTAAAGATAAAATTCCCGGAGCCACCATGCATGGGCAGATTGATTAGAAACATCTGAACTGTAGCTGACAGCAGAGGGCAGAGAGTGGACATTGAAAATAGTATATGATTATCTGTAAGCAGTAAACAATAGATTAGACATAACTATGCTTCTTCAATGAAAAAAATATATTGCTTTCAAAACTTGCAAATTTTTAATCGAGAAGAATAATGTGCTATCACAAAAAATTTTCCTATTGAGAGATAAAACTCATATGCAAACAATAATATAGTGATGGAGTTTGGTGTAGTGATTGAATGACAACACAGAAATTCAAAAACAGATGCTGAAAAATGACGTGAATGCAAGATGATAGACATCTGGCCTACATGATATACTGTTGGATTACAAAAGCTTCACCCACACATTTGACACCACATCGGTCTACTGATACAGATTTATCACTATCTGTTGCATATTTCTTTATATATATATATATATATATATATATATATATATATATATATATATATATATATATTCTCCCTAAGGCAAATTCATTAACACCAGTGGCTGTAATGGGCAAATAAACATAGATTGATGACGGGTAGTTTTTCTGATGAATACCATTTGTATTTGTGGAACCTAAATGGTCCCATTTATATTTGCTAAGTTCTAGAGTGAATTATCAAACATCATACAGAACTAGCACCTGCAATTATGCTTTAAGTTGCTATACTGCACATCATGGACAGTCTGAGTAATTATAAATTGTAGCTATCTTAACAACAAGTCCATCAGTAAAGTGATGGTGCTTAAAACATTTCTCCCGCAGTTAACTTTCAACAAGATAATGTCTGCTCATATATTAAAAGAAATATTCAATTACAACTTCTTCTTTGGCCACTTATTTGTCAACTTGTTGCCTTCTAAACATAGGTTTTTATTGGCAAGCATCTTGTTTCTGATTCTCACATTCTGGGACTTTTAATATGAAATTTGGGAAAGTACACATACAGCATGCAATGTTATTTCATGGAAAGACATTCAAAATCTGTTCATATTCATGCATCATCATACAGGAGCAGTTTTTTCAGTGTGTAATTGATATATATTGATTTCATATACTTAAAATATTTTCGTTCTTTGAAGATTTATTTATTTGTCAAATATAATTATTTATATGTGCTTAATTTAATTTTGATAATTCTTTCATGATGCTGCAATTTTTGCAAATATGAATTCAGTAAAATATGAGTCAGATAAATACAAACGATTGAAAGCATGTGGCATGTCTAAACTGCAACCTACAAGTTTAAACTTATAGGAATCATGTGAAAAATTTTAAAATATTTGAAAAAGAAATATTTTTTTGGTTGATTGAACATATAAAACTCAAAAAAATTAAGAGGAAAGAAAATTTTGAAAATAATAATGATAATAAATAAATAAATAAATAATTACCTTAAAGTTTTGAGGTCAACATTGTCAGGTATCACCAGACTATCAGTCAGTTCAACTTCTTTCTGATGAGGAACCATCATTGATTCTAAGCTGCAAATAAAATAATTTATTACATGCTAACAACATAAAACAAATTTGGCTCTCTTTATTTATAAAATTTCTGAAATAGTAAATATTTTTCTTTGATATAACATTATGAATATCACAAAAAAACATTAAAAAGAATTATTTCATTAAATTTTTTAGGTTAGACTGAATTTAAAAAGAAATTATATCAATATTTAATTTTTTAAACAATATCAATCTCATTAAAACAATAAAATTTTCTTACGTATCAAAATTATTCATGGAGTATTTAAGAGTTCATTATTCAATTTTTTAAGACTTTATAATGATTTTGATCCTAATAGTTCATAATCTTCAAGTAAAATTCCTTCTTCTTAACAGACAGAGAAAATGTGTTAACTTTTTCAAAGTAGCAATGCATTTACAAGCATTTTAAAGATTAAGCTCTTTATGCATTAGAATTAAAGTGGATTCAAAAATAAAATATTTTCAAAAATAATAAAAATATTACCTTTGAGAAAATAAAGTTTACTGGAATGTAAAATTTCTGTAGTTACAATTTCCTATCTACGATCTTTTGCTTAGTTGGTTGGCTGGGTTTTCTAGCACAAGGTCCAAAAAAGACAAGCTGTGCCAAAACTTAGGTTTTGCAAAAATAATTTGTTTTTGTCATTTATTAAATTGTAAAAAACTCAAGCAACATTAAAATCAAAATAAAATATAGAAAACTGAGCACATAACTAAATTAAAATCCAGA
The DNA here is from genome assembly GCA_037975125.1 of Latrodectus hesperus. NCBI lineage: Eukaryota > Metazoa > Arthropoda > Arachnida > Araneae > Theridiidae > Latrodectus > Latrodectus hesperus. The sequence continues at coordinate 5,168,774 of JAJQOW010000016.1, read as the reverse complement.
TTTTAAAATAAAAAATAATTAATGAAAATATGCTTTGAAATTTTAAAATGTAAAACATAAAATTTAGATAAATTGGAGAAAACCTACTATTTTAAAAATGCAAAAAGGCTTCTATGGGGTGGTTCTCCCAATAAATGAAACAAACTTAAAAAGTCAATTTAAAAAAATTGTAAGCGTTCTTGGCTAAAAGCATGACATTAAATTAAAATATGGTAAATAGTGTATGGTTCATCATACATTTCACATCATGGATTTAATTTCCTCAAGAACAAATGTCTATGTGTGAGATCTGTGTGCGTCCGATAAGAAGGTGATTCAAATGGACATCAGTACTTCATAATGGTAAAATTGATGATGAGGTGAGAGATGGGAAAATGGTTTGCAGTTTGTTTTCAACCTGCATGCTCCATGGTTCTTGTCAAAGAGAAAAACAAAACTTTTTATACTCTTTCTCACGTCAAAGAGCAGATGGTAGAATTAGTTCCGATGCGGCCTTGATAGTTGCATCTATTCTCTCATTTCCATCAAAAGCTATATGACTTGGTATTCAACAAAATACAATTTCATATCTCTTGCCAGCAAGGAAATCTAATGGTCTGAAAATTCTCAACACAACAGGATGACATAAATCTATTGTTTTTCAAAGCTTCTAAAATACTCATGCTGTCAGTGTATATACTGGGGGTGGCCAACCTCCTTGACAGTCCGAGCCATTTTTCAAAATTTGAAAATTTTCACAAGCCGGATATAAATACATATTTAAAAAATATGCAAAAAAATTTATTAAGATTTTTTAATAGAAATTATATTTATTGAAAACATATAAATAATATATATATATATATAGAAATAAAATGTTAAAAATTAAACACATTATTTACTTTTCATGATAATCTTTAAAATTTGATCAATGATTGGTGATAGCACATCTCAGTAATTCTGTGAGATACTGGTTAATTAATGCTGATTGGTATTTGGATTTCACGAATTTTAAAGTGAAATAAAATGATTAACATAAAAACATTGTTCCAAATATTGAAATAATTTAATAAGCAGCTTTTTTAGTACAGGATACTTCGATACTCGAGATGTTCTCGATGAGTTATGTAGTGAATCGGTTTGAATAAGGGTAATTTGGAATCATTTTTTAAAATCCAAATAAGATCAATTATTTTATACAGCATTGCCAGAGCTCCATTAGTTGCAATGCTTACAAGTTTATTAAAAGGCACATGAAAAATTTTCTTTGTGAAATCCAATGCATTTTTAATATCAACACTGCAAAATGACTTTTGAAGTGCTTCTAAATCTAATAATTCTTCTTAAAAAACATAGTTAGGTGAATCAAAGTGTATGAAAACTGGTAATTGTAGAAGATCTGTGATATCTGTCAATTTGTCAAAGGCTAAGTTGAATGCAATACAGTTCTTAAAATCATTTTTTACAATATATTCAAGATTTTTTACAATATATGCAGCTATGTGTTCAATTGTGTCTTAAAATGGAAATTTGCGAAACAACTTTGTGCAATGCTGCATTATTCGGATCTAAAACTTTAAGTACATCTTACAAGTTTTTTTTTCAATAAACTCTCTATCCATACTGGCGTTTAGTATTCTAAGCAATAACAAAACTGGCTTCAGCTACATTATTAGCTTGATTGCTAAGGGTCATCAAAATTGATTGTTATTTATTTAAATTTGATTTTAAAGAAGCAAGTTTATCTACACTAATTAGAAAACTGATTATGATTGGTTTCACAATGTCAATTACTAGCTTTATAATATCTGTTTTATTAAAACAATAACAACACATGTTACATGATATGAAAAAATTTATATTTAACTTACTAAAAATTCCATATTACATTATATTGTAATATTGGGTAGCAAGAATGTGTGTGATACAAATTGTTTCCTCCAGAGCACAATGTCAATTCTCCGTTTATAAATTCAAAATCGGTCTGTAGTCGGTTGATTACGCCACTGTTTATGTTTTGGCTCGCAGTTTTCGATGAGCCATATTATTCTAAACTTGAATGACAACATGTCCTGCTGTTTTAGAACCATCTGTGAATACAGGTGTGCATGACTCATACTGATAGCAATGAGAAGAAAACAGCTGTTGAAAAACAATAGATGTAGTTCCCAACTTTCTAAATTGAGCAAAGGTGTTAATACAAATAATTGCTGGATCATAACAACAAGCAAATTGGCAAGCAAACCAGATGAGTAAATTGGCCAACTGACTCAATCCGAACATCATACAGGTCTGAAAGCCCTAGATGTGATTTGGCTTGTGTGAGAAAAGGTAGGATGATCATTTTACAAGCATCATATCTCTTAAGAGAAGCATTAGGAACCATGGAATGCATTGGATGATGAGGGTAGACATGATTTTACCATAATAATTGAGAGACTACTGCCTTCACCTCAGGTCTGCAAATAAAACTGCATATAAACTCTGGATAGGTGATGTGCAGAATGTTCCAGAACATATCCTTAACACAGAGTGACGGACAGCGTCCAATCTCTGCAATGCAGAAGATCTGGTTAATCCATAAACTACACAACTGTAGTCAATATAGGATAATACTAATGCCTGTAACAAAGGTAGAGTTATGAAAGATCTGCCTGCCCCATGATGTATTTGATAGTACCTTGAGGATATTAAGCAATAGTTCATATTTCTTCCGCAAATGTATAACAAGTGGAATAAAAGTTAATTTTTGATCGACTATCATTCCAAGGAATTTTACCTCATTGACCACAGGTATGGGTGAGCTATTAATTTATATCACTGGATCATTATGTAAGCTGATCTTGTAAAAATGGACACATTGGCTCATGCTAGGAGACAGGACTTTTGGTGACTTTTTTTGCAGTGCCCGCACTCACTCGAAATTGCTATGTGCTAGAGGTAACTTGTTTCTAGCCTCAGAGTAAGTACATTTATTTTCCACTTAATAGGTAGTAATTTCTTTTTCATGAACAAGTTGAGGACAACTTCGAGAATATGAGGGATGGACATTATAACAGTTTATACATCACTGTGAAATTTGAGCTATCATGGAAAACTGCTGTGCAACTAGTGCGAGTCAGTTTACCTCAGCAAGCATTTCTTGAGTGCCCAAAATGTTAGCATTGAAAACACTGCAATGGATTTGGTATGTATGGCCAAATGGGTAGATTCATATAAGCAACTTTAATATTATCTGGAAGGTCTGGTGTTGCAAAAATCAGAATGAGATGCTTTGTATTTAAGATCTTGTCATCTCTTTTGACTGTAGTGCATTTAACAGTACACACATTCTCACTCTGCAAATTTTCTAAAAGCTGATCTACCGGCAAGTTCAACAAATCTCTTGCAAAAATTACACCTTGTGAAAAATTCAGATTGTCATTAGGCAAGACTATTAATACACTATCAATAAGTCACTTTATTTTATTTCCGAATATTTTTCACTTCCCCGATTGTCCCAGATATTTTTTTTTGTATTAGAAAGGAGGAATCCATGTTCACAAAAGATCCCTTTCTTTTTATAACAATTTGTATTTTGAAATATATGCTCCTGTGGGAGAGTTGAAAAGTTTTTATTTTCCATACATTTACGCTAAAATTTCAGGACTTGATCGCACCACAGAGCCCAACAATAGGATGAAGACCAGCTGCATGCACCAGAGCTAGCCATGTTCTTTATGCTCACAGTACATGTTTGTGATGGCCTCCCCTTATATAATGAGCCATCCAGTAGATGTACCGAATGCTTGATCCATAATGCTGACTAATGTACTGAGGACCACCGCAAACCTCCAGTTTACCTGAAGCAGAGGTCAAAGTAATGTATTGGTCTCTGAGGGCCTCAATTACTGGGACCCTCCTTTCCAGGGACACAGATCTCCATGCACAGCAAACAAATGGGTGATTTAGTCCCCAAGAGAAGCTGATAGCAACAGGGTGGTGATAGCTACTCAAACAGAGACTTTAACCTCTTAAAAAACAACCACACCAAGTTAGAAAAGGAGAAAGTAAAAGAGGTGAAGATGAGAAAAAAAGAAGAAGACAAATAACTGGGGTATTTCGGGATTGTTTTACCCATGTTTACCTAAAGAAGGTAAACCCACTAAGGGGATCTTTAGTTTAGATTCTACTTAATATAAAAACTAATGCAATTCATCTGACACTCTGTCTTCACAGTAAATAGAAAAATTTATGAATTCACAGATAATTAAATGTTAGATACCAAAGTAAATATTAGTAAGAACTAAGCTTCAAAATGATAGCAATATTTGCTAAATGTAATTATACTTCTTTAAATATTTGACAATTTTTACGAGAGACATAATTAATTTTTTAATGTTTGAAATATATTTTGTAGCTTAAATTTATTTTATACAATACCAATAAGATAACACAGATATTATACACAAAATTTCCATAGTGAAATAACAAAATACAGTGTAGGTATAATGCTATTTACACAAAATCTTAATTTTGTAGATTTATCATTTCTTGGGCAGATGACATACAAAGGTCACTGAAATTTCTGAGTTACATATGAGAAATCTTAAAATTACATATTTGAAAATTTAGTGTTGTTAATAGTCTCCTCTAACATCAATACTTTTAAAAGTAAATTTTATAAACTTTCTTTAAGCCATTCCTTTCTTTTAATAGATAAAACAAATACATTAATAGCCCTACAAATCTCTTGTATAAAATAAAAGTGATATACACAAATTCTTTATTAATTCACAAAATAGCTAAAAATTGTAGAAAGCTTGATCAGATGAATAAGACATGTTCTATCATTTTGATGTGTTTTGCTCAAGAAACTCAACTGTCAGTCTCACAGAATTAGAAAATATATTGTCCTGGTAAAGCAAAAGTTTTTAATATTTCCTCTTTGAAGAATTTTCTGAATTAGTAGTATACCTGCTAGCTATGATTACCTTTTGTACTCCTAATCTACTATTCATGAATGGGGAAGGGTTGCAGCCTCCGTTAGTCCATAAGACTGGAGCGCCCAAAGGAGGAGGACTGACTAAGCTCCGTAGCGACATGCTTTAACTGAGCAAATTGGAGTGGCCTTCACGCCTTGGGTGACCCTACCAGGAGAAGAATCTCCTGACATACTTCGCCCACTCTGCCCAGGAACACTCCCTCGCCGGCATCTAATGCACACTGTGAGGCAACCTGTGGGACTTGAGGGGGCTGAAAAAGAGAAATCCCAATTACTGCTCGGTGTTCCGTAGTGAGCTTATTGCCATAGAGGTAGCTCTAGACTCCCTGAATTCACTTCCACATGGAGCTGAGATTTGGGTTTTGTCTGACAGTAAAAGTGTAATACAGCATTTGGCCAGATGGCAACAAGTGAGAGACAGGACTGGGGTTTCAATACTTCAAATGTTAAAACGGATGTTCAAATCGCATCATATTCATCTACAATGGATTCCTTCCCACACCCAAGACGTGATCTCGAGGGGAATGAGATTGCGGAGACTTTGGACAAAGCTGGAATATCTGAGGATGATGTGCCATCGGCACCTATCACATTTCAGGAGATTCATTCAATGATTAAACACGAGAATAAAACCACTTGGTTTGTGCCTCCTGAGCATCATTGGTACTGCTGCGCACGCCCAGTTGCTTCCTTGGCTACTGGTCTTAATAAACAAGAACAAACGGTTATTGACCGTTTCAGAAGTGGCCATCTTAGTAACTTGAAATTTGTCGAGGGTATGAAGAAATTCGAAATTTGCTCCAAGTGTTTAAATGAACAGGCCTTTCCTGAACATATTCTTCAACGCCTTGCTCTCTCCGGGAGAGATCTGATGGAGAATCCACTTATGGTACTGGACTTTTTACAGGTGTACACACTCATGAACTTGGTCTACACTGCTGACCTCGGGGGCATGCAACAACAACACTTTTGTACTTCCTTGATGACTTTTATTACAACTGTACTTCAGGGAAAAAAAGGCATACTTTACTTTTTCTAGCGAACATTGTCTTTTAATCACTGTGGGCAGATAGTCATTTTTAATGACTTAGGAATGAAAAATTCATGAAAACTTACCCATGAAAAAAACAGTATTTCAATATTTCAAGTGAAACTTATAACTAAAATCATCAAACTCTTTTAAAATGATAAAATTTTTATTAAAAATTAAAATACCTGCACATTTCAGCTATCTTAGCATATTCAGTTTTAGAAAAAAGTTCTTTGGTAGGTTTCTTTCTTTTTCTGGACAGAATTTTTTCAGACCAATCATTTTGAAATTTTCGAATGTTATACCGTTTAGATATCCACGGCCTAGTATCACTTTTATGTACACTTTCCATTATTAATCCCTTTGTTGAAATTTCATAGAATTTTATTCACAAATGTCAGTTCATATAAAATTCTTTTTCACGATCTTTAAATATTATTTTGATTTAGTTCATTTTATTTCAGCATACTGCACTGGGGCTTTTTTACTAACATTCTTTCACTGCAACAGTCTTGATTACAAAAGTAAATGGGAATTTTATATTTTCCTCAGATCTGAAACTAATGAAATTTGTTCCGGTTGCTCAAATGCTCTCAAAAATATTTATGAGAAGTCTGTATAAAAATATATTAAATTTAAAAAATTTAAATCAAATATTGAAATACACACCATTTTACTCAATAAGTAATTCAAGAAAGGACAGTAACTGTGACCAATTGATAATGTATCCATTTCCGGTGTGCAAAATGTAAATAAACATGAATTTAAAGCGGGCTTTTTTTTCATCTTGAAGCTATATTATAAATTATAGGTCTCATTTCACTTCCCCCTATTAAATTATTATTTAATTGTATAAACAATATACTTTCCTGAGACATATCTTCAATTACTAAATTTACTGAAAAAATGTAAATATCACTAAACTGTAAAGATACGTAAATGTTATTATAGCTCATATTTTAAATATCAGTAATAATGATTGCATTCAAACTTAAGTAGATCTGTATTGATGAGCTTACTGAATGGTCTGATTTATAATGTTTTTTTCCGATCATATAGAATTTTCTGGTTAAAAAGAAAGATTCTTGATTTTCGTAGTTTCTGTGTAGTTCCTTAATGTTTTTTATATTTTGTTTTTATTATGTTTTACTTTATTTCTTGCCATAGTTTTTACTATTCAATTCATCATCATTTCTTGCCATAGTTTTTACTATTCAATATATGAGCTTACAAGAATAAAATTCTATAATCTCATTGAAAATAAATGCTCACTGTAATAATTACCTCTAATTCTTCTTTCAAGACTCATTGATAATAATTATTTTTACTGAAATTGTATTCAAATGCCCCTTTTTTGTCAATGATAAACGTTTATAAAATAGATGAAAATTTAATTTGAAGTACAAACTACAAGTATTAAAATAGTTTAAAATGAGCTTTTGATAAATGCATTGTATCAAAAGATAGGGGAGAAGCCTAATTCTTGAGCAATTATAATGTTCTGAGAAATCAAAACTATTTTAAAACAACGGAAGTGCACTAAGTTAGAAGAAGAAACACTGTATTAAAATATGCGAATAATTTTTTACTTGCTTTGAAAGAATGTTTTAGAAGTGACGAGTGAGTGTTTGTATTCAGTTCATTTTATTCAGTAATTCTGAGTCATCATGAAATTCTAATATGGTTGTTCGTAGTTATTTGAAATGATTTTAAGCTGTAAATTCCAATTAAATTATACTTTTGAATAAAAAGTTATCATAGTAAACTAACTTAACCAACAGTGATCTGCTGTGAACAAATAATGAACATCCTGCTAAACTGTGAAAAAAACATTTATATACTATCCCTTTTACTATTATCTCAAATAAATGTCATCAAATGTTGCATTTTAGTGACTACATTGAGTAATATATTGTTATTTAATAATTTATATCAATGAAAATGTGTAATACTTTTCTTCACATTTCAAAAGAATCATTTAAAAGTGAAACCTATTTTCTATTCAGCAAGATGCAAATGAGCATGTTCTATATTTCTGGTATCTTGATATAAAAATAGTCTTTAAGTAACCACAGTAATATATTTTATTTAAAAATGAACTGCCAAAATTATAGAAATAAATGAAAGTTGGTGTAATACTTTCATTGCAATGTACCTTTGATTGATTTTGCTAGGAGGCTAATAAATGTTTCATTGTAAAAGTTAAAGAGGTGACACTCTTATGAATTTAATTAAATAAATTATTGAAGATTGGTGTACAATTTTTTGCTTTCTCGCAGGTTTTATATAATTTATGAATTAAAAACTTGCAAAGTTTGAATATTTTGTTAATCTAAGACATAACTTTATTAATGTTGAAACAAATGTGCATATGCAAAACATTAAATGACTATTGAGTTCTCCATGACTGTTGAATAAGATGACACCAATTAGTTCGTATTTAATCAAATTTATCGAGACTAGATTTCATAAAGATTATGACACATTTGATATGTTTTGAACATCATCAGTGATTTTTGATCTTTAAAACTAATGTTACATTTTTACTTTAAATACCATGTCTGATTTCATTATGCTTACTCATATACAACTATTAAAAATGTATTTTGAATTCATATTCAATTTTTTATAGAAAATGTTATCATTTATCTAAAGCATAGATGCATTAAAAATAAAAATATATATATAATGCAAGTTTCTGTAATATGCCAAGTGGTTGCTACATTTCTTTTTACAAAAAAATTGTTGATCAATATTGAATTATTCTTACATGAAACAAATGATAAGATTTTTGCCATTGTGCTGGATAATATGTAAATACAAAAAGAGATAACTAGAAACTGTATGTGAAACTAAAAGATCATTCTATAAAATTGAGAAGATATCACTTGCTAATATCACTTCATTTCCTAGAATCATCAGATTTACTCATATTAGTAATTTGTTTGATAAATTTACTTCCATCACAACTTAATAAACTCACAAAAGTGTAAAACAAAAGATCCACTGATGATCTTAATATCTTGATGAAAAATATTTCTTACAAGTTCTGAGCAGAAATGATATCTCTAAATAGGATATATTCTTCATAATGGTAGAAAGAAGCGAAACAAAATAAAAAGGTTAGATCAATGAAGCAAAACTCAGAATTTGGAGAATAATTTCAGGGCTTCTGGTTTAATAAATAAATCCAATAAGTATGAACCATGGTAATTCTCAAAAATACTTTAGTTATTTATCACAAAAGGGCAAATTTATTTGATGAAAAGAAAAATGAGACTATTACAAAAAGGTATTTAATAGTCTAATTTTTCTTTTCATCAAATATAAATGCAATATATTTGTAAAATACTGTCACAGGAAACTTAGTGCAAATATTGCCAAATTAATATCATATTGTTCCTCAGTGCATGTTTAGAGAGAATTAAAACAAAATTTTAGCACATGCATTTGTAAAAATAATTAAACATTAAGGTATTCATTTGTGTATCAATCAAAAAGTTATTTAAAGGAAAAACCTAAAATGAATAGCATATCTCATTTGAGTAGTTCATCTTTGCATCAACAATAAATAATCTGTGTGAAGTCAAAATAACACAATATTGAAATCCTCCAAACAAATATATTTTCAAAAGGATATTTGTTTTTTAAAACTGAATTCTTTTAAAAGAATAGATTGCTTATTATAGTAACAACCATCTGTTTGGGATATAGTTTTATATTGTAGATGAAAAATCGTGTTATTAAAGTGCCCCATTGTTTTCCTTGGTTGATGGAATTTTCTCCATGTACTAATTTTAACGACAAAAAATTTCTCATTTTTAGATTTTCTAACAAAAAAATAATCTAATTGAATTTTCTATAAAAGGAATTTTTTGATTTGAGTTATGTAATCAGCAAACATTTTAACACTTCAGAAAATACTTTTGAAACCAAAATGACTATATGAAATAGAAAGTCATCTGTGTGTAAAACTGAAGGGCAAAATGAAGGAAGTAATCTAAGTGTTGCATTGTTGTCAACATTTCATTTCCAAGTTGTTGATATTTCAACACTATTTTACAAAATTTTGATATTTTAAGTATAGATATTAATTAAATTTCATTCGATTTTTCTTATCAAATATCTATTCACTCAGTAGGTAATTTGACTTCCATTTACTAAAACTAAAAAAAAAAATTCTAATTGTATCAACTTTTTGTTAATTTCATCACATTCTTATTGATTTAGGGATATTATTCAGTAGTTGATCTTTTTAATCTATAACATTGCATAATGTTCTCTAAGTCTAATGGTATTTGATTTTTTAAATAAATTGTTAAATCTTGCTAATGATTTCATGTTGAACAGAATTATTTTATTAAAATTTGTTTCATTATTTAATATGCTGTTGTATTTTATTAAAGTATAAGTAATTCAACTTCCAGCTTTATAGATCTGCTAGGTCAAACAATGTTTCATCAATCACTCACATTGACTGTTGGTATGTCCCTGATCTTGTATTTATGATTTTAAACTTCTACTTCCTGACAATATCATATGCGGATCAGACATTGTAATAATCAATGCTCAAATTTTTTTCAAAATGTAAAATGAGCAAATTGAGTGCCATAGCATTAGCTGTTAATTGCAGCTTTGTTTCCTACACCTCATCTTAAATTGTGAGCTTTATGTATAGTAGCATTCCAAATTATCTTATCTCCATAGATTTGTTGGCAGATAAATAAATATATAGAAAAATAGAAATTGAATTAAGTAATAGGAATCAGAAATTTTACTAATTTATCATTTAATTAGTAACTGAATTTATCATTTATTATAAATATAAAAAAATATTTCATGTGAAGCATGTGAATGTGATTTCTTGGAATTTTGATTATTAATAGCTTCAGTTTTATAAATTTTCTCCCACTTTTTTATTTTTCAACTTTATAAATTAAATGTTTCATATTACTTTATTCCTCATATGCAATTTCCTTATTTCATTCATTTCTTAATTAATTTTTATTTACTGTTACAGATAAAGAAATGTTTCATGAATTGTTAATGGCTTTAAATGGCCTCCCTGGAACTATTTTCTTTGATTCAACAGATGGTATTAAGGTTAGTACTTTGTGTAAAATATTAATAAATAGCTGTATATGTTGACAAACAAAAAAATCAAAGGAAAACAATTTTCTTGGAAAAATAATTCTTATACTGATGTAAAATAAATATTATAATCATTCACAAATGGATAAAATTACGTCCTAAATAGTTATATCATGATTTTTATATGAAAAATAAATTTCTCTTTAAAATGAAAAAAAATATTTATAATTTTTGTATAAATTATTTTTATTATAGTTTTTGTATAATTTATTTTTCAATATAAAATATCAGGTAGCAATTTAGTCTATATACTCTTTATTTGTATTTTTCTTCTATATTTTTATTTATATTGTAAGTTATAAAAAGTGATATATTGGCATGAATGGCTTATTGTATCTCAGTGGTAAGATAGTGCTCTTCATAGTATAAGGTCTCTGTGTCCATCCCAGCAATTGTTGAACAATGGGAGACGGAAATTGTGTTTCTGCCCTCTGTGTGTATGTCTGTTAAAGAGAATGCTTGGAATTTTCCTTGTTTCCTCCCTTGTTACTGTGAATATGGCCCATTATCTATGAAAAGCCCCTCCAGTTTATCCTGTGACAATTTATGCCTTTGGATGTTAAGCTTCCACTAAGCAATTTCAAAATATAAACATGAGTACACTTTTTATTTGATTTATTTACTTAAAATTCATTTTTAAAATTAAGAAAGTTAATTTTCTATATATAAAAATGCATTTAGAATTTATACTGTTTTTCTTTAAAACCAAATTCAAATTGTGACACATTAAATTGGAAAGACAATTGACATTTTATGAATTTGAAATTTTTACAGAAAAAACAAAGCAAAATGATATTTATTGGGAATTTTGTGTAATGCATTTGCTGGTAATCTTTAGGTTTGAAGAGGAAATATGTAATCTTATACACTTACTTTATAGTCTGAAAATAACTTAAGATAATTGATGGATATTAAAAAAATTAACTTAATGTTTTATTTTTTTGACAATATTTTATTTGATGGTTTTTTTAAGTAATTTTGATTAATTTTTAATGTAGTATAAACATACTTTTTCAGTATCAATCTACATAAAGAAAAAATATTTATTCTATATATATATTTTCTATATAGTATAAATTATATAAATATCTTCATCATTTTATATTTCAAATTTCTCTCTAGTATTTTATTAATTTGATTCAATTTATCTTCTGTCTGTTATTTAGACAGTTTTTAACTATACATATCAATAAAAAATTGCTATTTCTTCAAAATATGTTATTTCTTTAATATCAGAAACATTAATTTGCCCAATTTTAAAATGTAATTATTACTGTTTTTTTAATATTTCTGAACTGAAACTGCATCGGCATCACATTTATTAATTTCATATTCAAGAAACTTCTATGCTTATCTGATTTAAATTCAATTTTGCTTTAACAAAAATATTAATATTTAAATACATTGATTTATTAAGTATTAGGTAGTCATTTAACTTAGAATTAAAAATTAAATTTTAAATTTAAATACTTCAACATTTTTTATGATTCTTATATACTAATACTTTGAAAATTAATTTTATTTCTAATGATTCAATATATTCTTTTGCATTTCACACATCTTTTGAAATTACTTTTATAGGTTATCTCTTATCATCTACTTTAATTCATTTTGTCACTTTAAATTTTTAGTTTATAGCATTATGTTTGGGAAACATTTTCAGAGAAGAGTTTTTAAGAATTTTTATCTTCAAATTCTTTTTAATTTTCTTTAAATCAAAAATCCATTCATTTATATAAAAATATATTATGCTTTTTGCTTGTTTTAAAATTTATGTAACCTATTATGACAAATCTATTATTTTATCTTTATAGCAGTGTTTTTTCTATTTATGGGTCAGTTTTTAAATTCTTTCAAGAAATAAAATCTTTGTTTAAATTAAATATTTCCATCTTTGTCTAAATAACAGATACTAACACCTAAAAACTGAAATCAGGAAATATGTAAGTTTTTATTAGTTATTGACATATAGTTTGTATAGAATTATGAAACTTTTTCTGTGAATGTTATATTAAATATTAATAAATATTATGTGCTTTATGAGTTTATAAATAAAGTAATAAAAAATTTTCCTATATATTTATTAATTTTAACACTTGTATTATGCTCAATATTGATTTTGTACTGTTACTGTTATTATTGATTTTTTTTATTCCATCAATTGTATATTTTCATCCAATTTATCAAATACTTTTTTTGCATAAAAATTTTTTTTAATAATGGACCAAAAGCTTATTGTTTTTATAATTATTAGGTATCCTCTTGTATACCCAATTTGCATCCAGCTGAAAAAAGTATTTTGGAGCGATTATGCATTCTGGGTACAAAATATAAATACCTATGTGAGTTTGTAAAAAAATACAAATTTAGTACAGTGACTACAAATGGTAAGATTTTATTGTTAAATCATTTTAATTTGCTTAAAAATGAATTACACATTATGAGGTTTTTCATATACATTCATTTCTATATTTCAATGTAAATTTTCCCTGCAATTGTGAAATTTATGCAATTTAATCTTTATAAAGTCACATTTTTATATTAATTAAAGTATGATTATTATAAATGCAAATTCTATTATTTAATTTTTTATGTATGATTTATCCAATTTGCATCAAAAAACATTTTACATCTTCAACTTTTATTTAATTTGAAAAAATTTAAATTTATATATGCATTTAATTGGTAGATTCAAATTTATGTATAAAGAAATTGCAGAAAATAATTGGTCAACTTTATTGGTATAAGAAATATAGAGAATTTGGTATCAAAAGTATTTAAATAAATTAATCTTGCATTTAATTTCTTATTCATATTTTCTCCCCATTGGCAAAAAAATTGATTTAAAATTCCAAAGCTTAATTACAGTCAAATTTTTATTTTTCAAACACATTTTACTTATTTTACTTAAACTCCAAAGTATTTCAGAGAAACTTCTTAAATCCAAACATATTTATGTGATGCACAAATGATAATGAGAATAAATTTTATAATTTTATATATCTTATTCATTTTCAATATACATCAATATATATATATATATATATATATATATATATATATATATATATATATATATATATATATATATATATATATATATATATAGTAAATAGTATATTTTATAAAATACAATGAAAAATGCCAAATGGAGAATAGTACATTGAAAATACTAAATGGAAAACAATGCATTGAAAATACTAAATGAAAAACAATACATTGAAAATACTAAATGGAAAACAATACATTGAAAATACTAAATGGAAAACAATACATTGAAAATACTTGGAAGAATTTTCAAAGAAAAATATTTGGAAAAATTTCCAGGAAAATATCAAAGAAAGATAGATATAAAATGGAATGAAGTACCAATATGGCCAGCTTCTTCAGGGGGTGTTGACCACATTGACACAAAATTATGGCTTTTCTGCAATGGCCCAAGACATAATCTTAAAGAAGCCAGTACACCCCAAAGCCATACCAAAATTTCAAACCAAAATATCAAGCCAGAATAAAAGAAGTAGAATTTAATCTAAAATATATAAGTCAAAATCCAATGTTGCCAAAATACATTTAATTTATAATAATCAAATTAAAACCATATCCAAATACAAGTCCAGATCTGCAAGAACCTCACCAAATACATAAATTAGCGACTAAGTGTAAACACTATTGGCATTTCAAGCTTCTTATAAGACCTTCAAGGCTTGGGTGACCTTCTGTAGTATAGAACTACTCCTTACTTCACTCTTATAAGCAATGCTCTACTAGCCAAATACTGTTTAATAAATTTAGTTGGAATACCATTATGAGTTAAAATATTTTCTAGTCTATTTATTTGTTTATTGATGTTGTTTAAATTATTACATATATTGTATATTCTATTAAGTTGATTAAAAATAATATTTTTATATATTTTAATTGAAATGTTTGAATTCCAGAAAATCAGTTTATTAACTTTGAAATTAAAATTATTAGTTTTATCTTACATGTCAGTAAATGTGTAGTTATCTTTTATCGTAATTGAAATATCTAGAAATTCAGTTTTTAATATTAGTTTTAATTAATTTTAATTCCTTAGGATATATATTATTGTAAATTTTATCAAATTCTAGGCAATTAAAAATTATAAAATCGTCAATATATCTGTAATCAAAAGGCATTTGTATAATAAATAATTT
The DNA here is from genome assembly GCA_037975125.1 of Latrodectus hesperus. Classification (NCBI taxonomy): domain Eukaryota; kingdom Metazoa; phylum Arthropoda; class Arachnida; order Araneae; family Theridiidae; genus Latrodectus; species Latrodectus hesperus. Next base: position 5,153,449 of record JAJQOW010000016.1, on the reverse strand, counting down.
TTCATAGTAGTTTAAAAATAAATTTGCTAATATACTTGAAAATTTGGAACCCTGGGGAATGTATAATATTATACTGAATATTTTCTCCATAAGAAATATAATTATTATAAATACAAAATAAACTAAGGTCTTTCCAAAAATTTATAACGATATCCAATATTGAATTAAAATCATAAAAATAAAACATAATAATATCTGTATCTGACCTTGCATTATATATATATATATATATATATATATATATATCATATATATATATATATTATGATGTAATCATTTTAATATATTTGTATTTTCAATTTATTATGTAAAAGTATAGAATAAAAAGACTATATAATTAATGCTATCTGTACTGTAGTCTTTTAAATTTACTTGGCTGCTGAAATATTCTACTTGAAATTAAATATTTTAATTGAAATAGTGTATAAATTTACTATTTAATATTTTTGAATATTATATTGATTGTGTAAATTTTTATAAATATTTTATGTATAATTCTTTTCACCCAGATTGTTCAAATTTAGTTTTATGCCCTTATTTAAAAATATTTTTTGTTCTTGTGCTACTTTAATTTTTTTATTTCATTTTTATAACTTTTGAAGATTTAATAATAATATTACATAAAATTGTCAGTTTATTTATTTTTAGCCCATATAATAAAGCTTTTTTTTCATTGGTTTAAATTTTTTTTTGTTTATGGAATTTTAAATTTTTATTTATAACACAAATAATTCATAGGCTATAATTTTTATCTATTTAAATTGTTATTAATCTACTTAAATCAAGATGGTTTTGCTATGTATGGAAAATTTATTTCTAGTTAAATGTTGCTAATGAGAAAATCAAGTAACACAGAAGAATTATCAATAGTCTAATCTTGAGCTAAATAAATAAGTTTTGACTATTAATAATTTTTAAAATCAAGAGAAGATTTGTATAAGTAGTATTGTAGTTATGTGATAATAAATGGGGAAGTAGTTTTAGTAATAGGACAGCTGTAAAATGGTCTTATGCTTTATGCATATTCTTTTCCTAAATATTTAAGTGAAACTTTGTTTAAAAATGGAAAAAGAAACAGAAACAGTTGGTAATGAAAATTGCTTGTTAGTTATAACTCTTACCTGAAAACAGCATAAAATGCTTCTTCCAGATAAATATTGTAATGTAGTTTATACATAGCAATGAAAAATGCTTTGCTGTATCAATTGGATATGACAAATGAAGTGGCTTAGATTTAAAATTATAGTATCTCCAAATTTCAGCTATAATTATTAGTACAAAGAAGTATAACTTAAAATTATTTTAATATGATATATATATAGTGAATTTCTAATTAGTGCATTTTCCTTTTTTCTCTTACATCTTTTGAATTTTCCATTTGTTTCATGATGCACCTTAGTTTCTAACATTTTAAAAATTAATGCATTTTTCTTTTATTATTATATGGAGTAAGAGACAAAGTATGAATTGAAATTTATGTTACTATCATCAAAACAATGCTTAAAAAAATGCTTTATTATAACTTTAAAAAATAACAGTATAATTTATATTAAGTAAGCCCAGATATTCAATACTATAAAAAATATAAATATTTACTTGAAACATATATGAAGAGTTTCTTAAACTAGAAGCTTGCCTCTCAAGGGCCACTGATTGTGCATTCCTTGTCTAGACCTAAAAGGCAAAGTTCAGTGGGGCAGTATTTTAAATACAAGTATGGAAATTATTTTATTTATTGTTAAATTGTTTCTTTATGAATTGGTGCCCCTATGTGTCTTTCTTGGAAATGATTGTTTTTATTGTAATTGGATAAAAAAGAGAAAACTTTTCTTCCCCAATTAAATTTTATGTGTGATGTAAAAACAATTTTCAAAAACAAATTTTCGAAATCTTTTTAAATTACCCACAAAATTTGTTAACTTTTATTCATATTCTTATAGGTTCTTGATAATAGTATTAATAATAACAGTGATCCAAAAAGAAAATGGGAATTGTTTAATTGTTTGTCATATTATACTTTAATATTATTATCATATATATCAATAGATAATATTTTTGTGTAAAAAATGGTTTTAAGAAATTATCTCATGAATGAAAATAAAGGGATTCATGAAAAAGCTTCAGAATTGTTAAATTAATCATTATTCAAATATGGTTTATCAAAATCTTATAATTTTAAAGCTATACATTAATTTACTACTCTTGATTAATATTTTTGTTTATTTTACAAATTCAGTTTATTATTATTATTATTACCATGTTTCTTCTTCTATTAAGGATTAAGGTATTATGATTTTGATTTATTTTTGAAACTCAAATGTGAAATAATTTTTAATTTTATTTTCTTCTTTCAATGCTCAGAAAATATCTTTGTTAATTTGTACAAAAAGTTTTCTTATTATTTTTTTAAATAGTATAAATTTTTAATAAATATGGCTTTTTTCTTTCCTCTTATCTGTGCAGAGGAAATCAAAGGACTTTATTTGAAATCATTCTGTTGTGGGTTAGAAGAAGTACTCAATATGTATCAGCAAGATCTTGTAGATATTGAAGAAGAATTATTGAAAGATCCCTTTTTACCCCTCACACATTTCTTGAAATTAGAAAAGGTAAAATTTTCATGTAATAGTTAAAATCTTCAATATCATAGGTATATATTTTACAGCCCAAAATATATTTTTTATACCTTAATATATTTATAAAAAAAATTTTTATAACTAAATGAACTTATATAGCTATGTGCTTTTTAAAATAACTATTCAAAATTATCGCATTATGGAATTTTTAGCTTCCTATGAGGTTATTCTATTTCTTGAACAACATTTGTAGATGTTTAAATGTTCATTAAAATAAAATTATTTTCATCCATAAAAATTTGTCAAATTATTTCAAAGTCATATATTTATATTCTACAAAATCATAGTATTTTACTTCATAAAATTTTATTTTCATGTAATATTTAAATTCACATAATTCGTCTGTATCATTTCAATTATATCACTTAATTATTTAAATTCTATAATATGTGTTATGAAAGGAAAATCTTTTTTTTTTCTAATTTGAATTATATATTGTTAATCTGATATGTGTTATATTTTATAAATATCAAATTTTATGTAGATATCTCTGATTAAAGATTCATAATATTTTATTTAAATTATTTTTTCCTGACTTAAATTTTAGCTTTAATAATATTTTTTAAAAATTACATAAAATAAGCAGATATAAAATTATGTTAATTTTCTTATATATTTATAATTTTTGATTTGTCGATAATCAAAATATTTATACAAAGAAAGTCTGTTTAAATTTTATAGAAGTAAATTTAAAAAATTTATGACTAAAAGTTATATGATCTGTAATACCTATAATATCATTTTCAGCATTCTCCTCTGTTTGAAGTTTTATGCAACATTATTGATGAAATAAAATTGCAAAAAGTAAGACCAATTTTAATAGTAAATTGTTTTCTCAATCATTTGAAGCAAAATTTATGTGCTTTTATAAACAAGTTTATATTTTATGTTTTTTTTTTTTAATTCTGTACACTTATATTTTCTATTGTAATTAAAGTAGTCATTTTGTTTCCTATTGTAGTTTCTTATTGTAAATCATATAATTTAAAACAAATGGTAAGTAAAGTTCTTAATTTTTTAAATTTTGCAATTGCATTTTGTCTTGTTGATATGTGTTGCAGCTGGAAATTAATTTGTATACACATTATGATTTAATTGTAAAATAAATAGTATGTTTTGAAAGAGATTATGTGATGTGTAACTCAGATTAATCTATGATGTATGTCTCTTAACTGTATTACATTTTTATGACAAATGAGTTATTTACTCTTCTTTAGGAACTGATCAATTCTTCTAGATAGTTATCTATAGTAAATAACTGTACAATATATTACAAAACTATCCTTTATGATCTGTATTGTATAATTTTGGCATCAAGTTTCTATTTTAAAATAAGTTTGTTATTTATATTAAAGCAAAAGACTAAACAATAAAAGTGTTTATTTATAAGACAGTTACAATGAATCAATAAATTAATTTTGAATAAAAAATTATAAATATATATAATTCACTACTCTAATAGCTGTTATTTTTAAGTAATAATTTTAGAATGTTGAAAACTAGTCCTTTATTATATGAGTACATTTTGTTCTTTAAAATATTTGTTGATTGTTGTTTTGTTAAATTACTTTGGCTTATCAAATATTTTTCTGTTCATTTCATTGTATTGTATTTTGAGCAATTTCTTTTTAAATATGTAAAGAGCTAGAATACTTTTCCATTAAATTTTCTTGTGGAAAATATAAATATTGGAATTTTATTTCTTAAAATAATTTCATGTTTACTGGAAAACAAAAATTAAATAAGTAGGTGCAAAATGTAAGATTCTTCTCAAATCATATCGCCAATGTTAATTGAAAAAGGTTTATGCATTTGATTGATGTGTACTATTAAAGTTTGTAGTATATACTATCTTATTCAAAATGTTTTCACTGGTGTCCTCATACATATATGTATACTGAGTGCTTTTCAACTCTGTAAATTGTCATTTTTTCTTATAAGTACCCTTCCAATGTTTGGTAACTGAAAAAGAATTTACTACCCAAATTTGAAAGTATTTTTAATTTTATAACATACATTTTCAGGAATAAAATGATATAAAAATTTGATGTAAAATGTATTATAATAGTTCTTGCAATAAAAGAGAGAAATTTTAACATTATATTTTCATCTTGTTCAACAAATCAAAAAATGCTTTTTTTATTGTCATTGCTAAATAATCAAGAGAATATTTATGCATAATTTAGTATTCTTAATTTAAGATGAGACTTATTGTATCAGCTTGTATTTCCATTGAAATCAAAGATTTTAGATGTATTGAGAAAATACATGCTTTGTGGCAAAACAATACATATTTAAAAAAATTCCAAGTGTAGTTACAATTTGCTATTGTGCTTTCCATAGAATTTTTGTGTGTGTGTGTGTGTGTGAAGCTCATTGCAGTAAAATAATCAACTGTATTTTTCTTGTTTAATCAAATGTAAAGGACAACTTAAAATATTTTAATATCTGAAAATCTCAAAGGAAAATTTTTATTAATTTTTTTGTATGTTGCATTTGTATTGAAAAATGTTACCGATACTATATATCTAAGTTTGTTATAATTTCCAAAAATATATTAATAATTTTTCTTAAAATGCATCTATTTTAGGTTCATGGTTGCCGAATATTAGAACTTCTTTTTAATCATTCCACTTCTGGAATACCACTGATTGAAGTTGCAATAAATAAGTATTATTCTATTTTATCACTTTTCAAATTTAAATATAAGATTATTGATACGAAAAGTATAATTTCTGCCTTAAATCATACTTGAATAAATGGCTTTTATTGACTAATATTTTAATTAATTAAATCCTAAAATAAGTAAATTTAATTTGTTGATAAGTTGTTTGGTTACACTTTTGTAGCAGGGTTTTTTTTTTATTTTACTCTATTCAATTTTTAGATTTAAAAATAATTTTTAGAAACTACTTTTCCTAATAAATTTTAATTTAATCTATAATCTTTAAATTCAAATTAGCATTTTCCTTGTTTATTCACAAAAAATGTTTGAATATATTAAACAGTAAAATATAATTTAACAGAAAAATGACCATATATTTAAATAAATGATGTGCAATTGCTAAACATTGTTTATCTATAATTCCTAAAAATTTTATATATTTCTTATTAATTTTATTATATATTCTTATATCATTGTCTTAGTGAAGAATTTCAATCTATAATTTCTTTTCTTTTGATCATGCATATGCTTTTAAATATTCTCCTTCATTGGAAAACATTAATGCTGCTGCTGTAAGAATAAAAGATTTAGTTTAAACATACTAAATCACTTACTCTATATTTAATCTCTGCCATTGTTCATTTATCAGTAGTAGTAATATTACCAATGTATTGATTTGGTGTGACAATTAATATAAACCATTTATATGAAATAATGGTTATGACTTTTATAAAGAAAATTGTCTTTGTAACCAATTGTATTACATTTACGTGTACAATTGATTCTGAAAAATGAAAATTAAATAATATATTTAAAGTTTTTCCCTTTTCTGAACAGAATATTGCAAAGTTGCCATTCTGTAATGTTTAGACAAGTGTTTTGTTGGATGATGAATGGATATATTGAAGATCCCTTTCAAGAATTTTTTATTCAACCTGAAAAGCCTTCAAAGTTGAAATCGTTTCCTCAAAACTTAATGAGTCCTATGGAAAAAAATAATGTAAGAGTAATTTTTTCTTGAATATTTTTACGTATTTTGTGCCCTTAATATTTTAATACCAAAAATATCTTTTGAAAGTGTCAGTTATTCATATAATTTAACTTGTAACAAATTTAATATAAAATTATTAATGCATTCTTATTGCTAAAATATGTTTATTGCTTATATCACTAATTTGAGTTTATTTGTACATGTGTACATTTCTCATGATTAGTCATTTCTATTTGTAAATCCTGTTCATAATTGAAAGATGTAACAGTAGAAGTAATATAATAAAAGATAAGTCTACATTAATTTTAATTACATTTTTATGAATTTTTGCAATGTATATTTAACTACTTTATTTGTGCATTGGTATTTCATTGAAATAAAAGTATTTTGATATACTGAAAAAATTTTCCATTATTTTATTTAATTTGACAATTTTTTTGATTAAATAAATATCTGCTAAATTTCTTATTCTACTTCTGTATTTGATTAATTTTAGCCTTGATAAATATTTTCTTCTCATGACTCATATGGTGTAAAAGTATTCTATATGCCTATGTTTTAGACCCATTAGGTATGCATTAGGTAATAATGGTTAGCCATAATTAAAATATTAGCAGTAAAAGTATTCCAAATTATCATATAATAATTATACAGTCTAATTATTTGATATACATTTTAAATTGTACAAAATTTTTCTTAATTTTAAAATCTGTGCATATTTCACTTATGGATTGTTTTCTTGAAAACTTAGAAATACAATTTTTTCTGTATTTTGTATGTTATTATCTTTTTACTTCAACAACTAAAATTTTATTGTTCTTGCTCTAAAACTCGAAAAGCCTTATTTTTTTATTAAAATAATTAATTTAATTATTTTTATATTAAATTTTACTTTACATTAATTTGTCGTTTTTATGTTGTTTATAAAACTGTATAGAATTAGGGGTAATATTTTATTTGCATTTTTCCTTTAATGTACATTGTTTTACATTAAATATGTACTATTTTATAAAATCATTTGCATACTTTTTCTTAAACCACAAAAATATCTTTTTAATGATTGTATATTTAATGTGATTCTGGTAATGTAGTATTTAATTGTATTTATAGGTAAAATTTATTTTAAAGCCAGAACTCCTGCCTTCATACATACCAAGCAGTTTAGCTGCAAAAGTTTTGTTTGTAGGGGAATATGTGTCCATTCTGGGAGCTGTGGAAAATTCAGATTCCTGTATGCTTGCTGTTTTTTTCATTACTTATACTTGTATATTATTAAATTTTATCTTAAAGATTTTTATTCATTCCCATATAACTTTCTAAACATAAAAGTAATAAGAATTGTTAATTTCTGCCTAAATTATGCTTAAACATTTTTATGAAAAATGAGTATTTTTCATTTAAAATACAAAAAAATACCTTTAGGTATGGCTTTTTCAAAACTTAATTATTAAAGATTTTTGGAAATTACACATTTAATTATGTCAATCATATGATGAAACATTAAAAACTGATGTTAGGAATAAGTTGATTATTTCAGCATAACAATCACATTAATCAAACTCATAGATTGATTGGAAGGAGAAAGAATATAAAAACATTAATTTAGAACACATACTAGATGCACACATATACACTAAAAAAAGCAATGGCAGCAAAAGTATGCAAATGCTTGCATATTTGAATTCTTCATAGTTTAATATAAAGATATATCATTTTAACTTATATGGAGATAACGATCTGAAAAGAAATATGAACATAAAGGTGATATTTACAATTTAATAGTTTTTTGTATTCTTCATACAACTTCTGGGCATATATAGTAAAAGGTCATCATTGTGTTATCAATAATTTCTCAGGTAATCAGTTACAAAGATTGAACAATGTATAGTGTGGTTATTATTCATGTTTAATTTTAAAAATCTTTCTATTTGTTACTTTACAACAATGTTTCCTCATTACCTCTTAATTTATTCATACCTGCCATCTTTAATATTGTCTGTGTAAATAGCTTATATTAGCATGTCATTTGTATTTTGTCAGGTAATTAAAAGAAGGAAAGTTGCTTTAGAACACTGTTGTGATATCCAAAAAACATATCATTGTCATTAAATACAAGGTATCTGAAATGAAATTATGTCACTAGATTAGAATTATCATAAATTTCCAGTTTTGTTACCAAAGCCAGCTACAGAAACACCAAATCATTTGTACAACTTTAGGTATAGCTATTTTATGAATGACACTGAAGGTTTGGTTGTAAAAGTTCAAAATCTAAGACTATGTTGCTCAAGAAGTAGAGAACTCTGACTGGCCTTCTATAATGTTGATGAGACTTACCTATGAGAAGTTATGCAAGAAAATCAGTTTTCAACTCTTGAGAGCTATCTAAGGAGTTAGACATTAGTAATATATATATTAGTTGCACTATGCATTGTGTGTATAACTTGACATACAAGTTCAATCATTGAGTTCCACATGAGCTGACCCAAGCAATACGAGCAGGTGTATTAAGATATTCATGCAGACTTGCTTGAATATCAATGCAAAGAAAATTTTTGATCTCATTGTTACTTCTGATAAGTAAATTTATTTTAACAACACAAGCCAAAAAAGTTTTTAGTCTGCCTTTGTGAGTCCATTGGCAGCATTGCAAAGTGCAATTTGACCAACAAAAAGATCTTTGTATTAGGAGACCCATTAAGATTATCTGTAAAAAAATAATAAAACCAATTGTAATAATATGCTAGTTAGTGTTAACACTGTTATCACACACAAATCTAAATCTTGAACTGAGTTCTAGCACAATAAGGTACTGTTCCATCTAAATAATGCAAGATCACATGTGTTTGCATTAAATGATTGCACTCTGTATGGTTTCATATGGGATCTTTTCCACGTCCTCCAGTCAGAACATTTGATTATAGATTCCCTGACATTGCTTCTTTAGACTTCTATATTCTTTCATGCATACAGTTCAAGGCCATGGTGACCAAATCGGTTGGGGCATCATTCTCATTGTTGGAAGACAGTGAGTTTGAATTCTGACTTAACCAAAGGTCTGTCGTGTTCACTAATGGTAAGTGGTTGGGACATGTTAAATAGGTCGCAGTTGCAATCTCATCCATGTTCAACTATATCTCTAAGGAGGGCAAGTCAAGTATAAGAAGGTCTTCTGCTTGATCCCTGCTTCTAAATTATCAAGGCTCCCTCCCAACTACTTCAACTAACTGGTAGAGCTTAACTAAGGTCTAAAACAGGGAAATATGCTGGTGTAACAACATCTGCAGTTACATGTTTCTGGTGCTGCATTCTAATCCACATAAGATGCCCCCAATGAAGATGATTGGTTTTGAGGCTGAACGCTTTTAAAAGCTACCAAAACTTTGACAGAAAATCATAGCTTTGGGTGGTGTTTATTTCTTGCAATTTGAAATATTGCTTTCATATTTTTTTTTCTAGTTATATTAAGAACTGAACTTTTTGGTGGAAAATTTTCCTTTTATCCCAATATATTTCAGTAATATTGTGGCTATCTTATACCTATAGCATTTGGTTTTTAAATATCTTCTTTCTCTTTCTTAGCAAAAAATAAATGATGAATATTATTTCTTGTGAGTTTTATGAGTTATTTTGAGAATATTTTCACTAGACTTTGACAAATATGATGCAGAATGCCATAACATGATTTGTTAGTAACTATCATTTTTTGAAAAACTACTTGGTTCTTTAGTAGGTCATATTATTCAATACTTGTGGTTACCTTTCTCTAAAGATTTCATATCTATTTCTGTTAAATTACTGGTGATATAGTTCTATATATATATATATATATATATATATATATATATATATATATATATATATATATATAAGGGATTCTTGAGAGTTTTCCAAATTTTCACCTTTTGATACAATAATGCAATCTTAAAACAGATCTCGCCTGATCCACAAAGAGTTCCTTACTCAGAATTTTGCTATTCTTATTTTAAACTGTGGTATATTTGCCTATAATCTTTAGCAGCTTAAAATAATAAACTTTTTTTTCCCCCTCTAAATTTAAATGTTTTAACGTATGTGGTTGTAAATAAGAATTACATATAATACATAATTATCAAATATAGTTTAGTACATTACAGCATTTTAGTAGCAGATATTACTGATATTTTTAATGATTTGTTTTTATTTACAATTCCTTGCTTTTAAAGGAAGTTACTTTTAAATTTAAATTGTTACTTTTAAATGGAGTTATATATTTTTAATATTTGTTTTATCAATTATTGTTCAGGTGTTTTAAACTTACAGATTGTTAACATGATAATTGAAAAATAAACTTGTTTTACATTTATATCTCTAAGCAATAAAATAATATTTATAACAATTATTTCAGTAACTTTAAGTTATTTATATTTAATTTATTTTGGTTAATTATTTTTATTAATTTATAAAATATGATGTGTGAGAAACTGATTTAATATTGAAGTTTTCTAAATGAATGCAATAAATTAGTCTTACTTATTTATACATATCTAAATGCATAATTATCTGAATAAACTAGAATACTTTATAAATATGAAATACTTTTTGATGAGTTATAAAGAAAACTGAAATTGGAATCTATAATTATAAAAATTAATTTTAAAAAAATCACTATTTCTGTAAATTTAAACTATCTAAAAATATAATGTCAAATAATTTTTTTAGTAGCAAAATACAATAAGTAGAATAAGATTAATTTTTTAAAAAATGAAAACATCAAAATGAGAACTTGTGATTGCTTCATGTGCATTAAATAAAATCAAATTGATTATAAATTAAAACTATAACAAATAAACTGAACTCAGTGGCATGTCTGAGTGGCTGACAGCATGCTTGGTACTTAGTTTTATCGACCCATTGTAGGAATGAAAAGGTGAATTGACTTTTTCCAATCTAAGGATCAAACTTGTGACCATGACGCATTACCACTATGCCACCAGGCTTCATTATAACAAATGATTTTAAATTTTAAAGAATAAAAAAAATTTTGAAGACCTTTTTTTTTTCAAAAATGAAGTATAAATATATTTTATCAATTTAAATCTTGCCTGTTACTAGTTTATTCTACCCTAGATAACCAGCTTGGAAAACTATCTGTTCCTGATTCTAAAAAAATTAATTATCTCTAGGTATGGCTATTGTCTTCTATAAAAATTTGTGTGTTTACTTTATTACCACCTTTCATTAAAAAGTTTTAACCTCTCTTAAGATTTTTTATACTATACATGTGTATAAAAATATTTATTTGAGAAACAAAGATAAACTGTTCTGTTTTCTAGATTCATTGTTTCTGAAGAAAGAACATGTGTTTGCAAAGAAAGTGGAGAAACTTATACAAAAACCTTTGTTTTCATTATTGAACTTCGAGACAACAATTGATGACATTCGCAGATGTGCAGCAGAGGTTAGTGACTTTTAGAATAGAATAATTAATTGCATTAAATAATTATAAAAGTTCGTTTTGTTTGTGGAAAATCATTCTGTCGAAAAATGCTTCAGTTCAAGAGATATTTTCAAGAAGAGTATAATTTAAATGTAATATTGTTTGTTTTATAACTTTATTAAATATTTTTTTTAATTCTTAAACTGTTATGGAAAATTAAGAAATTTACATTTGTAAAATTAAATATTTGTTTAAAAAATATGGGGGGGGATTTTTTCCTTATAGTATGTTTTTATTTTCTTTGTGTATGTGAATGGGAAATGCCTTCATCTTTAAAACTGTTTATTATTATAATACTTAATGTTAATAAAACTCTTTGTCCTGACATTATTCGTTTATCCATTCTATAATAATGTCATTAACCATACTTCTTGAAATTTATAACTACAAAAAAATGCATCCTAAATTTATTAATATTTATGTGAATAATTTGTCTTTTTTATTTTATTATGTTCGTAAAGAATTTTTGATTGTTATAATATATATATATATATATATATATATATATATATATATATATATATATATATATATATATATATATATATATATATTACTTGAAGAAGAAAAGAATATCGTTTTTTCATAATGTATGATTTATTTTGTAAAAAAAATACTATTCAAAATTAAACTGGTTTATGCATTATTTTGTTAGTAAAAAATTATAATTTAGTTAATGTATTGCATTCTTCTAACAAATCTAACATTTATAAAATAATGATTTTCCCTTATAATTAAAATCATCAGAATTTACCCTCTATCTATTTCAACTCAAATTTATTTAAAATAATTTATAATTATTCATTGTTCGTGTCTGTATCCTACACAGTTTCAAGGTTCCAATGTTAAACTTGCAATCCCATTACATTACAGAATTTTTTGATCAAAGTCAAATATACTTTTCACTCGGATCAAAAAATTGTTGTTAAATATTTTCTAGAAAACCGTTTTTGAAATTATCTTTGATTAATCAATCTCTTAATACAGGAAATATCTAAAGTCATATTTAGTGAAGTGGGGATAATTTGAGTCTTAAATTTTTCTGTTGAATATAAAGCTGTTGATTAATATTTTCAACATTCATTTTGAAACTCATGGAGCCTGTTCATTTTTGGACTTTGCACTATAAAACCCAACCAACCAACATTGGAACTCTCATTTGAAGCTATTTTTAGCTTATAATAATGAAACAACGACAACAATTTTTGTAAAATTTACCAGATGTTTTGCGCAGTTAAAGAAAAATAATTAAAAATATTTATTTTTGAATACCTAATTGTCCTAAAATATAATATTCACAATATTTTTAAATCATAATAAAATTTAAAGTTGTTACTGGTTTGTAATTGTTACTATTAATAGCGAAATAACATTTATTCTTTCAATTTTAAGTTATAATATTAACTTCTTTTATTTTACAAATGCCAAATATTAGCACTTAAGCCATTAATTCACAATCTCTCCAATATATTTTAACTGTGTCCTCATACTGAAAAAGTGCAATACAAATAGTTAAATGTTCAAAAATGATTGATTGATTATGAGTCACTAAAATACAGTTTGCAGAATTCACCACTTTAATTCTGTTAAACTGAATCCTGTGAAATACAGTAACTTTATATGTGCAACATATAATCTGTTTCACATTAGCAAAATATAGAATAAGAGATTTATCTTTTCCATCGGCATTGTATGTGCTGCAACAGTCTAGGTTGGTCCAAGGTCTTTTGAACCAGATGCCTCAACCATCTTTGCTAGTAGCTTAACTCTTCCGATTCTTTATTCTGAAGTCCTGTGCTGCATATAGCCATAAAAGTTTAAGTCTTTCCCTTTTTGTATTATATGGTCTAGAACAGCAGTTGCAAAAGTGGTGGTCCGTGGTCCACGAGAAAATATCGTTGGTCTTATTGTAAATGTGGAATATACTTACTCATCACATTAAGAGTTATGTTTTAAGATGATTTTAAACATAATTTAACTCATAACAATACATGAAAAGTTATAAAAATGCTACTTCTTAGAATAATGCCATGGTATTTAAGTCATACTGTTGTAACTTCATTGCTTTTGTTTTCATATCATATTTTGTCTTGTTTCACACTCTCACACTCTACTAATGTTTCGCTCTCCAGTATGTCATAAATATCAGTTCAAGTATTTAAAGGTGGGCTTACAAAATTAATGAGTTCAATATAAAATATATTCAATATATTTGTTGTGTTATTAAGGAAGGTTTTCTATATATTTTTTTGTTTTGGTGTTTTTACCATAGATATCTTAAACCCAATGAGCTAATAATCTTAACCATGAGCATATTTACTTTTATAACAAGTTATTCAATTCCTTCTAATGTAAGTTTTACTAACCATTTCATTCTTTAAATTAAAACCAAAGTTTACTGAAAGAAACAGTTAATAAATTATGATGAGTCAGCAAGAACTATGAAGGAAAATGTTAGTATTGATAAGAATTTTTTTTTAAATACTGAGATAATTTATGAGGTATAAGAAGTCTGAGATATATAAGAAGTCTAAATTTGTTCTTTCAAAACAAAATCTTTCAGGCGATATTTGTAAATTATGTGTATTAAATGTTTCATTTATGTGACTGAAGTAATTCTTGACTATTTAAATAATGTTTAAGTTCTTGAATTAATTTTTTAATATTTAAATAATGTTTATGTTATATGGGTATAGAACATATAATGAAGTATTAGCTTAGAGTATATTTTCTGATAGTTCAAAAATTAACATTACACAACGTTTAGTTTGAAAGAATCCTATGGAATTCCAATTGATACTTACCAAAAAGATTAAGAGATAGACTTAATTCATATTGTACTACTGGTTTTTATAATATCTTTATTTGAGAAAAATGATTTATTAACACTCAAAATTTCATAAATTCCTATAAAAATATTTTAGAATTTACAAATGTATAATAACTTAGGTTTTGTGGCTGCAAACATTTTTGTTAGCAATTTTTTCATCTATTTCTCCCATTAATGCAATTTTGAAGCTTAATGAATCAGAATAATAAACTATATGATATAAAAGTAATGTCTAATTTTCATTTTGTTATTAAAATAACTGTCACTTAAAAAAATGGAAAACTTTAATATTGTGTTTAAAATAAGTTTTTCTGATTTGGGCAACAGCAGTATTGTGTTGGCAATATAATCAGCCAGTAAGAGAAAACAAAATTGCCAAATCAAAATGGTTCATAGGATCATTATAGAATGCAGTTTAAAATAAAGTTATGAATAATTTTAATTAAAATAATTATTTTAAACTTTTATGAGCATAAAATAATTATATTTATGTGTGTTCAAAATCAATGAAAGAGGAAAAGTACAACGCAAAAATGATTTTAGTACACAAATGAAAATCATCTTTTCATGAAAATATTATTATATTTGTTAAAATGAGATGATAAAATAAAAAAATTAAAATTTATTTAATCTTAAAATTGATTGTCAAAATTTATGTACCAAAAAATTTTTCGTTTAGGAAGAAACAATATAAGGAGCTCATTTAAATTTTAAGTCTGAAGAATTCTTAAAAATTGCTTTAGTGTTTTTTATCATATGACAATTATCTCCAGTTTAATCAAATATTTGTGTACCTAGTTTAACTGTAATTAACTAAAATGCACAGTTATGTAATAAACAAATTTATCTGTTAGTCACATGTAATATGATTATATATGATAGAAATATGATACCTATCAATCTCTTAAATATGAGTGAAAAAAATGTCTTAAAACAACTGTGAAAGTCAAGATTGTTCAATGGTTATGTTGGAAAACTTGAACAGTCTCTAACTTACCATTAGTAGCCTTATACTTTTCCTGTACATTTGCTTGAGTCTATGATAAATCTTAAAGTGAGAAACACATGAAAGTAATATTACATGTGTGCATACTATAAATAAATTCTGCATATGTTTATCTTTAAACTTTTAAATAAAATTGTTTCAAATGTTAAAATGAAAATTTAAAATTTAACTATTAAAGAAAATAATAGAACAAAATGAAAGGCAATTTCTTATGGCATTAAAAATTAAAATTATTTTTATTTATGTGAATTTATTAAATGAACATTTTTATTTCTAGCAATTGTGGAATGTAATAGTTAAACGTTCCAATGTTATGAACCATTTCAAGATATTGAAAGATTTTTATCTTCTTGGGAAAGGTGAATTATTTCTTAACTTTATTTGTGAAGCAAACCAACTTCTTCGAATGCCGATTACATTATCAGCAGAGACAGGTCTGTATATCTTGTTTTAAATAATCACTTTTAATAATTATTATGTTGTCTTATTATATATTTGTCTATTTTAACAGATATATTTTGTTAGTAATACTAATCTTTAAAAAATGCTATTTGTTAGTCCATATATATCATCTTTATGTTTTTAATTCAACCACATCTTGAAATTTCTTGAATTTTAATTATAAATTTTTATATTATAAGAATAAATAATTTGATTGCAATTTTTTCAACAATTAAGCTTCGTAAGAAAATGCATTAAATTGATTATATGATTTTTGAGGATTTACTGTGTAATAAGAAAATTTACAATTTTGCTAATAAATAATTATTTTAATGAGTTAATTAAAAATATGCACTTTTTTCTTCTCTGTGTCATAAAGTTTTATACTATTTTCTTAAATATTTAAAAAATATCTAATTTGTGTCTATAGATGCCAGCAAATTATTCCATACTGTAGCACGGAAAACCTACCCTGATGATGAATCTATCACTGAAAAGTTTCATATTGCATTTCAAGCAGTCAGGAAAAGTAAATAATATTAAAATTTTTCTAGATATGTTTTCATCTTTCTGAGTATTTGTTTCTTGCATATTTATATATTCTTTCACATCTAAATAAAATGAATCTGCAAAAATAATTAGTAAAATTATGAAATTAAATTTATTTAATTTTATCAAATTATTTCAATTGCTGTTTCTTTTATAGTTATATTATGGAAGAATTATAGCTAATATCACTAGCACGCCATCTTTAATTGATTTTATTGCAGAAAATAAGGCTACATTTTATTGTCTTACGCATCATGATCCATCTGCAAGCTAGACCAATTCCGCAAGCCTATAAATCTTCAAAATATCAGTGACGAAAAAAGAAGTTTATTAAAAAGGTCAATCCCATTTAAATCTGTGTAATATGTGATCAGGAGAGGCCTGCACTGAGTTACATTTGGCGCACCTGATATAGGTATTTTGCCCTGATAAAGTGAAACCCAATATGTCCACTTGCATGCGTACTAATGGTGGGCTGAATGAGACTTAGCATTAATGATAATGACACCACTTTGAGTCTGCATATTATACAAGAAGTGATTTGCAGTTTTCCTTAGCTTTTGATTTGAGATTTTTAGCTTGGAGCAAATTTTTTAGGTAGTCAAAGAGTGATTTGAAATTGTCACATCAGCAGCACCCTCCTTTGCCAAATGGCTTGCAGTTTCATTTCCTAAGATGACTATATGTGAAAAAATCCATTGAAATGAGATTTCTTGGTATTGATATATATGTATGTATATATATATATATATATATATATATATATATATATATATATATATATATATATATATATATATATATATATATATATATATATATACATTTATGAGCATTAAGTATTGAAATAGATGTTTTGTCAGCGGCTTTATTACAAGTACATAAGTTCTGGATGGCACTATGACTATCAGATTAGATCCAGATATTTGTGTTTGGTGTTACAGATTCAATAGCATTGAGTACTGCATTTATAGCTATTGGCTCAGATCAAATAGAGCTGAAATCAGGATTCTAAATTTTAAGTGAAAAATCAGGAGTCCTCTATTATAATGGCTGTTGTCATCTTTACTGCCATCAGCATTAATTTGAACATCAGTTGCTTGGATTGTGTCAATAACCTCCAAAGTGTAGATACTCAGGCAAGTCTTGATTTTAGTTAGTATAAATCCCAAGTTCAAGCTAGAAATGTAGTCAGGTCTACCTTCCATATGATTTAGTACTGATCTCAAAAGTGTTTCAATATCATTAATCAATGATATAAGTTTTTTTATATATGAAAATGATAAAAAAAATGTTGTTGGATTATTAATGTATACAGTATTGTTGCTTTATGGAAGAAATAAGTCCATTCTTTATCATAAAATGAATAAGATGTAATTTAATACAGATGTAGTTTTACTTTTTACTGCCTAAAATCTTTTATGGTGATTGATTATTTGAATAATCTGAAACTTCATTCTCTTCTGGTTGGTCTATCGTATTTTCAACAACATCTTGCTTCTTCAAACATGTATAAAAACAAGCTTGGTGAAAAAAAATCCAGTTTTCACATAGGGGTGCTCTAAAGTATATTTTTCCCATTATTTACTTCATGTCTTCTCTCTAGTATATAATTTTTAGTTTTCATTGATATAATAGTAGTAAAAATGTCTTCTTTTAAAAGTGATTGGATATCTTTTAACAAATAATCAATATACATTGAGAAGTTGTAGGTTAAATTTAAAATTAATTTCAGGAGTGAGGGAAAAAATTGAATGCATTAGAAAGTATATCAGAATCGAAAATTTGAATATATATATATATGCCACACTACTTTCTTTTCCTTTTTATTGCAATATTTTGAAGGTTTTTTGTATATTTTTTACTATGTATTGATAATTGTTCATTATGTTAACAAAATTCAATTTCAATGCTAATCAAAATTAAATTACAGAGTTACTTTTTCCCATTTGGAATTTAAATTTTTTTCATGTCAAATGTATTCCTTTACACCTATCACTAAAGGTTATGTAAAAATATTGTAATTGATATATAATTCTTTGTTTTTTATTTTAAATCAAATTTGTATAATAGTATTAGGTATGAATTTTCTCCTTTTTTAAATTTCTTTTGAGTAGAATATGAAGAAATAGACAAAGAAAGTTTATCAAAAGCTAAGCTAGAAACTGGTTGGTCAGCAATCAGTTTATATTATGATGTGCCACATCCTCTTCATATTCTCATCACTCCTAGCATAATTGATCAGTAAGTTTAGATTCTTAAATTTCTAAAGTGACTTTTATCAGTTACAAGTGGAAATTAATATTTAAATTTTATTTTAAATTTATTATTAAATTTTGTCGTTGAAATCATATTAAAATAAAAATGAAATCATAAAAAAATTTAATTTAACAATTTCATTCATTTTATTTTATATAACAAATATCTTTTATATTAATTTTAAAAATATGTTTTTTATTAATTACTTATTGAAATTTAATTTATGAATTTTCATATAAAGAATTTTCCTTGTCATAAAACTTTTATATTATATTTTTTCTAGATATAATACGGTTTTCAGATTCTTATTGTCAGTTCGAAAAGTACAAATTGAATTGCATCAATGTTGGGCTCTGCAAATGCAAAATAAGAAAAATTATCATGATCCTGAATTAATTCCATTTTGGAAATTAAGAACACATATGTCATTTTTAATAGATAATTTTCAATATTATGTATTGGTAAGTTTCAAAATGTTTCTTATTTAATTTTTGGTTATTTAGTTTTTAAAAATATGTATTAAATTGCTGTCATTTTTTAGAACAATCAAATAACTATTATATTTTAATTTAAAATAAATCACTCGAACCAAATTTTTTAATTTTTTGAGCCGAATAAGAATTTTTTTAATTTTAAATTTTATTAGCCCTGAAACATTGAAAATTTTGATTTTACAGAATGACAAAGAGATATTTTGAATCAGAATTTTTTTTTCTATTTATAAAATCTGTATTACCTAATACCAATGAAACAATTTCTAAATAAGTTACAAATATTGTCTTTAGTTTGCTTGCTATGATATGGGAATAATCATGTTGTTAGTTCAGAATGCACAGAAGTCATAATCTAATTCCAGTACAAATAATAATCCAAATGATGACATCTGTGGACCATTTAGTTATAAAAAAGAATTTTCTTTTCCTACAAAGAGAATATTTATTCTCTTGGGCTTGAAATTTTTAAAATTTTCAAACAAATTCAGTGATAAGAATTTCTATTAAAGTAAGCATGAAAATTTTCACCTGATATTCAAATAACTACTTTTTTCTTTCAATTTAAAAATAATTTATGTGAATACTTAAATTCTTCAATTCTCTTACATTCATTTTATTTTTTCCTAAACCAGATTTTATAAATATTATTTTATGGTTCATTTAATTGTTCATAATATTGTTGATTCAATTTATGTAGATTTTATGTAGGTGCTTAACTTCATTCTTTACATAACATTTAATTTTATTTCTTTATGTAACATATAATCTCAGCTTTTTATTGGCTCCCACATAAATATTTTTTGAAGTTTTTATTTCTTGTAATTTTCAATGTACGAGGAAATAAAATCTTGATTTATAGTTACTTTCATAAACAAAATTATTCTTATATGAGAGAAATTTTTATTATAATTGTGTGTACCATATTTATTTATTTATTTAATCTCTTGTTTTAAGATCACACTCATGTAAAATGAATGCAGCAAAAATTTATTCAACCTAAAGTATCAATTAAGTGTTAAACTTTCAATATTAATTAGATGTTTCTTTTTTGCCTTTATTAAATATATCTTTAAAAAAATTTAGCCATGATTTACAATACAGATATAATTTTCGTCGTCTATCTCCAGTATTTTTTATTTTACTATTAATGATAATCTTTTACTTTTTAAACATAATGAACTTTCTTTACTATAATATATTTATATTGACTATTGAATGGATTTTCATCAAATGTAAATTAGTTTTTCTTCTTTTAATTCTATCTTACATTATATTTTTAATTTAATGTATACAATATGTGTTGGAAAATAAAGAAATTTATTTTTATTTCCTATCTAAACAAAGATAAGTTTCTTTACTTTGTGACACAGATTGTATAAATAATTAAAAATTTTTACTTCCTTGCTTAACTTTCAATTTTTTAATTGCAATAAAAATGATAAACCAATTGTTACTATTTTACTTACTGAATAAAATTTAATACTGAATAAAAAAAATTCATGATTTTAAATATTATTTTTAATATTTTTATTATATTGATTCTGGAAAAATTATAAAATAATGATTTGTATTTATTATTATCTATAAATGTGATGAGTAATTTTATTTAGCTTTACTTTTTATTAATTATAAATATTTTTATATTTCTTTTTCTATCTAAAGTGAATAGTTAAAATTTCTTATGAGAAAAATTCTTAAAATTTTATTTAAGTTCTTTTATGAAATTTTACAAATTGTGAAATTGATTATGAAATTGTTTATGAAATTTTACAAATTTCAATTCTAGTAATTTAATTGTATTTCTTTGTGAGAGATTTAAATTTTGTTTCAAATCTATTTATTTTATTCATGTTGAATTAATGAAATTACTTTTATACTTAGGTTGATGTTCTAGAGTCCTGCTTCAGTGATTTGATTGAAAAAATGGAAACTGTTAAAGATTTTGAAGAAATACAACAATTTCATGATCGCTTCTTATCATCTATAATCTCACAGTGCTTCATTGAATTGTGGGCGGTAAAGATATATCTATTCGAAATTTTACTTTCATAACAATAATTTTTATCTATTGACAACAATAAACAATTAGAATCCTTATTAGCTTATTGCATTTATATTTCCTTTAATCTTTTGATTTTACAACTGATTTTAAATATCTTAATGATTACAAGGTTATTAAAAAAACAAAAAAAAAGAAGTTTCAATATAACAATAACTTATGTTTTGAAATCCAGTTCAAATAAAAATAAATTGTAATTTAGCTTTCAATTAAAAATTACCATTCAATTCCTTTTATTTAATAAAATGTATAAAAATCATTTATTATAGTTTTACATTCCACTGTAAAATGGATTAAACTTTTAAATTAAAAAAAAATTGGGAAAAAAATCCAACAAAATGTTTGTGTTCTATAAAATTAACTTTAAATAACTAAAGTAGCAATCCTTTCTATGATATATCTTCTAGAACTACTATGTAAAAAAAGCTTTCTGTGATATGAAATAATATTTTTATTTAATCTTTTAAATATTCAAGCTATATTTCAGTTGATATCAAATGTACATTAACATTTATTTATCCCTCAGAGTATACAAATGGTTTTGAAACAATTTTTGATGATACCTTAACTTTTATATCTATAAAATATGATAACATATTTTTTAAGAGATAACATATTTGTCTTTTTGTGCATGTTGCTCTTTTATATTTTAAAATTATATATGTTGCAGTGCTGAATTCTTATATGTATTTTTGTTATGCAATTAGTTTTAATTTTAGCCTTTCTTTTTAATGAATAGGTTCACCAATCTTTGAATGAAATTTTAGAAATATGTTCATCATTTTGTTTTCTTTTGAATAAAATAAGTATTTCTAGAAGTCAGAAAGAAATGGTTCAATTTGAAAATATTAAACTTGTAAGTCCACTAATTTTAACATATTTTGAAATATTTTTATTAATATGCTTGTCTACATACATGTATCGGTGTACGTTTACATGCATAAATACATGGATGGCTATTATTATACTATTATGTCTTTCTATTAGCTGAGAAATACAAATACAATTCCTAGAAATAGCACTCTTACGTACTGCATGTTTGACCCTCATTAAAAGTTAAATTAAAGGAAAAGTCATGCTAGCATTTTACATAAACCCCAAATAATTTCATTTACTAAATTAAAAATACATAGAGAAATTCTTTCTTTCTACATATTTTTAATTTAGTAAGGCGAGTAAGAAATTATTTTTAATTCAGTAATTATTGGTGTACTAATACTTATGCCGATTATTGCTGTAACTGCCCAAACGCAAATAAATTTACTTTTTATTTTAACATTCTAAGGTGTCTCATAAATTGAAAAAAATCCCCCCTTATTGAGTTCAATTTTCTAAAAACAATACATCAAAAATCTAAATTAATATTTATTTTTTGGAAATTTGTAAGACAGCTGAAATATCTAAAATTTAAAAAGGTTTCAGTTCCAAATAACTATAGATTCACTGCTTATTACACTGAATTTCTTATTATGAATTTCAATTCCTATGTCTTTCTAAATGTCTCCACCCATTTCACTATATTCTACATTCATAGAAAAAATGTGCTGAACTGGCACTCTAATTTCCAGCTCTACATTTGGCAAGTTAGTACCCCACTTTAGGCAGGGGTCTTTGTAATGTTTTAGAATCCACCTTAAATTGTAATCTTCATTGAATTTTTATGTATTAAAAGTGACTTTAAAATGATTAACAAATCAACTACAAGAAGCATTTGACTAACATTTTCCTTTGCATCTTATATACACTTTAGTGTATTTAAGTATTCTTATTGTATATCTTGGTAAACAGATAAATTCAAAGAAAATTTTCTCAAATTTTTGTATTTGTTTTTGAATTATCATTTTAATTTATCATTTTTATTGCAGAATTTTCAGCGACATTCTTCTTTGTTGTTTCGAATATTGTCTGGTGTTCGAAGTCATCAAGTCAGTCCCCATTTAGCTCAGCTACTGTTACGTATAGATTATAATCGATATCTTAGTTCATCAGGTGGACAGTTAGGAGGGTATGTAATTAAATTTCATAAAATATTTGTTATGTATTTTAAGAAGAATTATTTTATCCTAATCATAAAGAAAAGGATAAAGAAATAAAATATTTTTGGAAGTATAAATATTACATAATATTACAGTTGCAATATATTTACTCCATATATTGCATTATGTTGAAAAAATGCCTTTATAAGGAATTCTTAAAGTTAAATTGTTCTCCTAATATTCAATAAAAATGATATTTATGGTTTTATTAAAGTAATATAAATGTCAATAATATTTTTTTAGAATAGTGAGTACAAGTTTGAATTTAGCCATTAAAAACTTAGAAACTCAAGAAAAGTATAAATTGCTTAATACTAATTATTGATTATTGGGATTTGAAAGAAAATATTTTTATAAAAGCTAAATTTGTTTAAAATATATTAGCAAAAATATAGTTTAAAGACAAATGGGAACAGTTACTCAATGTATAGGCAAGTGTTGATTAAACCAAAAAATTTTGGCAGTATTACATTGCATTCTATTTTTTAAATCTCTCTAAATCACTTCATTATATTTGTATAAAATAGAATTCACTTTAGTAACTGTTAATTTAGCAATTCTTAATGATTTGATTTTTGGAATTATTAAGAATTGTTTTAGGATATTCATTCTGAATCCTTCAATATAAGCAATGCTGCATAGAACAACATTACTCACAATCACTTAGTTACTGATAAATTAGCATCATTAGGTATTCTGAAGTGAATAATGTTATTGTTTTTTTATAGTCATAGAAAAATCCAGCTGAATAATTAATGTTTTGTCCTTCAATTCAACAGTTCATGAGTGTGATTGATATTGATGTCTGCAATGATTTTAAGTTTATTTAAATCTACGCTTCTCTGTTGAAGTAGCCCTCTCATGCTGAAAGTGGTCACAAAAAGACAATCAGACAAAATCAAACTTTGACTAATAGAGGTGGAAACAACCGACTCTATCTTTTAAAAGTAGAAATTGCATCTATTTTTACTAAAATTTAAGTCAGTATTTAGATTCATTTTATTTTACTGCGGTATAATGCTTGTGGTATTTTTGATGAAATTTTAAACAATTGAGATATAATATTTTTAACTTTTATATTAACTTAGGAATTACATAATCCTGCCAATTTGGAATGATTAATCAAAATAAAAGATATTGATTGATTTAACTATTAAATATTTGGATTTTTAATATTGTTTAAAATTGGTTTTTGTTCAGTAAAACACTATAGTTTTTCAGATTAAAATTTAAATCACATAATAGTTCCATCTATCAAAAAATTTTAAAATTTATGAAATAGTTGTTTTGAAATATGTTAGCAAAACTGATTGAAACTATGTGCCACAAACTCTGTGTAAATTTGTTTGAATATTTTCTGAAGCTAAATATTAGTTACATTTTAAAATGCATCAGTTGTTAATTAACATTCTTTTGTACAATTGTACTTGGAATTCCCGGGAATGAATAACTGTATTTTAGGATCTGGTGTACTTGTGATTTATTTTTGTGTTAGCTATTTATCTGCTAACACAAATGTTTGATTTAAGTTAAAAAATACACTTGCTTACTATATTGTTCCCAAAAAAGATATAATTTTCAATCTTTTATTTCTTGATCAATTTTTACTTTTTAGACAAAAGTAATATTATCTTTCATTATATTGAAAATATTTGATATTTGCATATATTTGCCTAACTAGAGAATTAAATGTGTGTTTTAAATTATTGTGCTGAATATTAAAGTATTTGTATTCTTTTCAGAACAAAATAATGATATGGAAAATGCTTTTGCAAAATTGTCTTCATCAACCTTCTTTCATATGTTATGACTGTTTTGAATAAATTACTTGTATATATTGTATATAGATAATTACTTGAGTGTTATGTTTCTGTTGTGTATTTATTTTTTATTTCAAAATTAAATGGTATTTTTTCCTTTTGTAAGAATTTTAATTCATATTGCATTTGTTGAATACATGAATGGTAATAAAACATTATATAGATATATTGGGAAAAGGAAATAAAATTTTTCTAACAATATTATAAATATAACATTTCATTTATATAATTATTTATTTAAATAAAATATTCATTAACAAAATCAGGCTTCTGTTAATGCAAATTTGGCTATGATTTATTTATTTATTTATTAGTTAGTCTTTTTTCCTAATTATATCAGCAGCTCTAATCAAGTGGGGCATTACATATTAAACTCTTAAATCATGCATAATTTAACAATGTCTGAAATTTCATTTGATTTGATGCTTTAAGTAGTCATTTTGTTACAAATAAGTTGATTTATTATTATACATTTAAAACTTGAAGTTTATAAAGTTGTGTAATACTGCTCACGGAAACATTCTAATTTTTAACATCAAGATAGCTTCTTATGGTTCACCATAGGGTATTCATCATCATAATACTCAAATATTATTTGATGTGTTTGAGGTCAATGAAAAATAATAAATTTTTATTATATATTCCCTGTATTAAAAATTCTTGCAAAACAGATTGTACAGAAAAATAAAGTTATGCATTCTGTCATATGTAATAAAATGAATGCTAATATTGAAAAGGCTTTAGGGGTGGCACTGTGAAAATACTGAATGAAACAAGATTGAAAGAGAAAAAATCAATAAGTGTAAAGTAAAAAAATATATAAATAAAGAAGAAGAAGTTTTGTGATGTAAATAAAAGAATTTTTTTAGAAAAATAAGCAGTTTTTTATTTTTAAAAATCTTTGTCAAATACATCTTGGTTGGATCTCTGTGATTTATGACGAAATTATGCCATGCTTTGTGTCACCATTCTGGTAAAAACTGTTGAGAAGTTAGTCAGCATGGATGAGCACCTTATCTGCTTAGGATTTTCCAAACCTGATTTTTAAAGAAGCCACAGTGTTAAGTGAATTCTCTTATTCTGCATTTTGGGTTCACAAGTGTGTATGCTAATACCTCACCTAGTTTAATTTTCTATTCTACCTTAGATAGTCTGGCATATAAAGATCGTCTAGTTATCCAGCCTGTCTCCCTTAAACGTTTTACAACAATTATGATAGTTTGATGAGAAAGATGTGGGCCTGCAGGAGAACATTGTTGGCATAAGCTATTGATCATGCATTCTGTTCCCATTCACTGCACAATAAAACCTCCCAAACTCAGCTTTGGAAAATGGCATTAACTACAACCCCAAGAAGATATTTTATAGCTGTCTCAAATGAATAAGCATGACATTCATTGTGTATTTGCATATTATAAGAAATTTCAAAATCAGTTCAAGGATTCAACTTATAGAGTTTAAATTGCTTTCCTTTTCATTAGAAATCACAAGCGATATTGATGTACAACACTGTGGGGTTGTGTTTTGCCATAAAGACAATCATTTCTGCTTCCATGCAAGTTTAGTGATGTCAGATTATTGGAAATCAAAAAACAAATGCACATTTTAATACATTCTTGAATGTTATATTCAGTAAATATTTCAGAAATTTCAATTTTTTCCCCATCAGTCTAGTGATTTTCTGAAACAATAATTAAGACACTTAATACATATATTAATTTTTTATTTGCTTAAACGTATTTTTCATTTTAGAATATGATAATGTTTTTAAACACCTGTTGATTTCATAAGTATTTATATGTGGGAAATCTAACAAACTTTTTAATTAAGTCAAGGAACAAGTTTAAAAAACTGTTTATTGAATTTTATTTCTATATCTGAAACTAAACTTAGCAGCAGAACAGCCCCCATACCCCTACAGTGCCCATATCTGTTTCTAAACCGAGAACCCTGGGGTGCAAAGTATATGCCCTGGCTGGGTGGTCAGCCTTATGTGAAACCTCCAGTGTTTAGTTCTCAAGCTTGCTTGGTTTTCAGTTTATCTACCCCTTAATGGTTGTTGGATGAAGGACTGAGTCGACTGTGACTTACGATCGAACCTCGGATCTGTGCCAGTGATAAAATTTTGCACTTCTATAATTTCTGTATCTGTACCTTATAAATAATCTTTTAAGTTATTCTTTGTATTAGTTTGTGTTTGTATTTGGCCATTTGGAGAATTCATGAAATTTACTGATGTTGTTTTGGATATATAAAACTATTGATAGCAGAAAATATATAATTTGGAAAAAAATATTGTCTGTAGAAAAATGTCTATGGGGTGTATGTAGATTTTTTATAAAAAGCAAATATATATATATATATATATATATATATATATATATATATATATATATATATATATAATTTTCGTTTTTTATGAATGAATTTAACAGTAAAAAGTAATTGTTAAAATATGTATAATAATGTATAAATAAGATTTTGCATTAAACTGTCTGCCAAAACAATATATGGAACCACTTTCTTTATTATTTTTTTCTAATTTTATCAAAGATCTCAAATTTGAAAAATTCCTTTAATTTCTCTTATGAAAATGACTAAAGTTTCAATTTGAAATGATTGAATCGTTTTATCTAGATTTCACGTACATTTACTGTTCACTAATATTTACTGTACTTTTTTTGTATTTTTACTGTATTTACTGTAATTTCACTAATATTTACTGTACATTACTTGTGCATAGAAAAATTTTAATTTGATATATTTCTTTGCAAACCAATAAAGATTACCACCTGTATCATTGAAATTTATTCAGTTTTTTTAAAGAAAGTACTGTTACTGGTAACAGTGTCAATCTGTGAACAAGCAAATTTAAAAATGTTATCAAGGAACTGTTGTAATTAATAAAATAGTGAAACAAATAATAAAATATATCTTACTGTCTTGTTCTCTTGAAAAGATACAAATTCTTATTGACAATGCCCTGAAGTTTGGATCATAATACTGAGAACTGAATATCAGGGGTTCGATATTAGCCACTTTTAAAGAATAACAAGTGAATGATGTGGCTCTGCTTTATGCATGCTTGTCTATAAGTGTAGGTGCTTGGGAGTATTCCAGGTGTCCTTCCTTTCAACCCAAGTTTCCTTTCTATACATTTCATTGTTATCCCCAAATTAATCAATAAAAAAACAACAGTTATCTTACAGTATAAAACTGAGTATACAAATGAAACTGAAAGAAATGAAAAGCTGAATATTTTTGTATAAATAGTTAAGAAATTCTTTGAAGATGTCATTTCAGATGATTTAATTTTGAAATGTTGATGGTTTAGATATTCAAAAAATGTTTCAACGTATGGCATATGTTCCAAGACGAAACAACTAGCAACAGCGCTCCTAGAGATAAAAGAACAAAGTTAGCCACCTGGTCTCAAAAGTTAAACAAAAATCAATTAATTCGTTGTTGCGTGTTCCAAAATCGCTTAAGAATCTCGGTGTTTATATGACAATAAATGTTTATTTGTGTAACTAATCGGGTTTAAATTTTAAAAAAAATCAGTAAGTCAACTCAGCTTGCGGTTGTATACAGAGTAAACGCTATTTGTATGTTATGTCAGTATGGAAACGATGATCGTATGTCACGATCTTGATTGATATAAGAGCCAGTTTCTCAAGTGTCAGTCAAATATGACGGTCATTGAGACATTTTCCGATAAAGCTTGTTACATGGTGATTTCTAATGTGGGGAATGTTGATATAATGTCAGATAGGGGTCCCTTGGTTTTGCCGTCAACATTTTCTTGTGGGATTTCATCCATCGTGGAAGACCATTCTTTGTGCTGGGAAACTGCTAAAACAAATGGCCAATGAAACCATGATCCATCAAATCAGTGAATATAGAGCGCGAAGCGCAACTAGAGAAAATCGTAGCACATGCTTCCTCTGCCAATCTTTGATATTGCACTGGAGAGGTATGAGCCGATTGTGGCCTCTGTCTATAGCAAATCCTGAGCCAAATAAGTGTTCCTCTGTATTGGTCATTGCAGTCATAGTTGCAAAAAACCGTTGAGTGACGCGCGTTACGACTGGTGACACTTCATGATAAATCAATAAAAGTTGAAGTCCATGTTTTCTCTTTGCTGGTATTATTTGAAACATCGTTTAAAAAGTATCGCGTCTACAATAGGTAGAAAAATCGGTATCAGAGCGGAAAATTTCTGCATTTGTCTACCATTCATTATTCGGTGCAATGTTGCTTTAATATATGGTACAGTTTTCTCGATGATATTTCGATTAAATATTTTATTTATGATTGGCGTTAAAATGAATAACGAATGCTTAAAGCTGAGTGTATTAACCGATCTTTTGGACAACCAGCATTAATTAGTCACAACATGACGCTGCATCGTTACCGTCGTGTACTTCAAGAGTTTCATTCGTGGAATCCATCTTCAACTATTGTGGTTGCGCCGAGTAATGGGTGTATGAGACCCTTCTAGCTATGCGCCAAGATGATAGCTTAATGACCGGCATTCGGTTCAACAGGTCGTGGTTTTGATTTTCTTCTTAAGGCTTTGATGTTTGTAAATGATTCTGAATCCTCTTTAAATTATTGTTCTGTTAGTTATAGCTTCTTAAAAAATGCTCATTGGGTGACAACCAAACCAAATCCTCCTGAAATTTCACCGCGATATCTCAAG
Source organism: Latrodectus hesperus (assembly GCA_037975125.1). Classification (NCBI taxonomy): domain Eukaryota; kingdom Metazoa; phylum Arthropoda; class Arachnida; order Araneae; family Theridiidae; genus Latrodectus; species Latrodectus hesperus. The sequence continues at coordinate 5,123,482 of JAJQOW010000016.1, read as the reverse complement.
CTGTATAATAGATATTAGTGCCATCCTGTCACCGCTTACACTGCACAATGTGTGGCTTGAGATTCACTCCAAAATTTAGAGGCATACTGTGATTGTTGGAGAGAAGATTAAACACCAACGGTATAAAAGCACTTAGTGACATCTATTTCCTTCGTTCTGCGTTTGTGAAGGAATTCACCTACAAATTAATGTGTTTCTCACACTTTTTTCCATTTAACATATTTATGATCATCGTGCCATTTGCTATGAAACCGATTCGTTCTATAACTCGGTAATTGACTTTTTCTGGTATTTTGTTTGGTTTTCGAGATAGGTTTTCTTCCTTTCAAACTTAACCGCTAAATACAGTCGTCTTGCAGTGCATGGCCACTTTCCTGTCTCAAATGTTATTTATGACCATAGCTCTACGTTCCATAGTTAAGAAGATGAAATGGGATTTCACTGCGAATCCTGTGTATTATACGATTGTTTTTATAAAAGAATTTTATATTTCTTAATGACCATTTGTTTTATCCACATTAATTTTTTATTCGATAAATTGATTTAAGAAAAAAAATTCGATGTTATTTGAAAAATGGTGATGTTGAAAAATATGAGTAATTTGTTATATTTGGGTGTGTGTTCTGACTTGACTCTGAGTATTACTAAAAAGAAAGAAATTCATGAAAATCATTGAAAAATATTAAAATAAATATTTTATAAAGAAAAATATCAAAACCAAAGTATTAAGTGCGGTCTTATTCTAGAGGTTCTTACATCATCGATCCTCTCCGATTTGCATGGCCAACTTAGCCTAATTGGGGAGCAGGGCCGAAATTTCTTTGGTACCTCCTTCTACTTTACAACAACAAACTTTCTATTCGATTGAAAACGTAAAATAAACATTCTATAAGATTTGGGGTCCGGGACAACTATCCGGTATGTCCTGTTTTAGTCAGGATCTGCCCATTTGGCTTTTAGCACTTTCTTGTGTGACTATAACTTGTTCTGATGGGTATTAGTTATTTGGTTAAAAAAAGGGGGTGGGATTGTTAAAATGTAAAATTTATGATTATTTTAAGTGAAATTTATTGAAAATAATTAATAATTAAATGTTTAAAGTTATAAATATTAGGATGATATACAATATGCGAATAAAAATATAATGAATTATAAGCAAATACACAACGGAAAAATTATGAAACTTAAAGTGAGAGAATTATACAAATACTTTTATTGCGCATTTTTATTTTTTTATGTAAACCTTTTATTCATTTATATATGGCTATAGTAGTTTAAAGCTACATATTTTAAAGTCTGTGTGTTCTATTTTAAATCCCCATATCATGCTCATTATAATTTTTATATCTTCGCTTTGCAGAAATTATTTTTCTTTGAAGATCTCCAAAACATAATATTTTTTGGATTGGTGATAACACGAAAAATGTTTGAAATTTACGAAACTGTCAATATGGAGTACCCGGTAGCATCATAATGGCAAAGCAGAAATCTTACTGCAATTTTAACATATTGCTATTTGTTTCATTTTATGAAAACAATCTTTCGACATAATGAATTTTATTGAAATTCGTTGGAAATTATGGAAAAAGCAATAGTCAGCACAGATTCCTTTTATAAATGTAATTTCAATTAATAATTCTTCTAAACATTCTCACTGTGCCGCAAGGATCAACGAAAAAAAAGGACAAGAGTTAAAAGTGCCTAACCGGAATGCAACTTTTTTACTTTATTTTAATGTCCTTGCTCTGAAGTGACTTCTCGGATGATATATATTTCATGGATACACAGCTGTATTTTATTTCTATTTGACACCACTTAGCTCAAAACAGTTATCTAAGGCCTTTTAGAAATTCCCTTGAAGGTCTTTTTCATAAATAGTGGATTGTCTTTAACCGTTGTATAAGGACACCTGAAAGAACACCCTGAAAAGCGCAGGACAGTGCTTTTCAAAATGATAGATCGCGGATTAGATCTCAACTACTGTTCAACAATGAGATGTTTTTCATTTTTGATTTCTATAGGTACGTGTGTCGGAGCTTGTGCCCTTGCGACACTTGAATGCAGCCCACTACCTAAGGAAAAATTACGCAGTGGATGCATACCACATGGGCTATTGTTCAATAGTGCAAAGGATCGACATCTCCAAACTGAAGAGAATGATATTACTACTCGGCCACTGTGAGCCATCAATTGTTGATATTTTGAAACCACGTATAGGCAGCAATCTAAGATAGTTGTGAAACATTTAATGTTCACTGCGATTTATAATATGATTTTTATATAGATTATGCTATGTATTCAGGGTTTCTGAAGGGAAAACCTGAAATTCTCCCAAGTACCTACCTAGATAAATGTGCATACAGAAGGCCTATTTTTGGCCAAGTGGCAGGACGTGAGGGATAGTACAGGTGTGGACATCCTAAAACAACTTTCCCTTTCTCACTGGATCCACTTCCAGTGGATTCCATCTCACGTCGACATTGTTGGAAATGAAATTGTGGACAATCTGTGCCTGGAGCTGCCGCTCCTCTTACTTATATAAAGCTATTTTCTAAATATAAGGCAAAGAATAAGGTCACTTGGAGGGTTCTACCGGTACATCCATGGTATCAGAGTAAGTGCCCTGACCTCTCCTTGATTCGGGGGAGGCAGTAGTCAAGATCAAACTTCCCTTACCTGATTCCTTAGTGGTCATCTGCCATCAATGACTTTTGTTGATGGTAATAAGCACTTCAAAATTTGCACTAAGTGTTCTTCTGCACTAGCCTCCCCTGGCCACATTTATTTTGTCTGGGGCTGACCAGGCAGGACCTGGTTCAGGATCCCCTATTGATAATGGACTTCTTCAGTGTAAATAGGCTCATAGACCTGATCTAGCTCTGCTGTTCAAGGGAATGAGAAGCAACAACAAACAGAAGCGCAATATTAATTTCTCGTTCATATATGATTGAAATCGGATTTTGGACTTCCACTCTAAACAGCATGATCTTACCACCAGGTTACGGTGAGCCCCTGCAATGTATATATATTGCTAATGCGCTTTTAAATTATAACGATTGAAATTAGTTAAATTTGTGTTAACAGGATTCACCGTGGCATAGTGATAGAACGGCTCTCTTTTGAGCAGAAGATCCGGAGTTATAATTAAAAAACCAAATACGGATGTTGAGCTTTCGCTTTCTCCATGCTTGTCTGTTGAGATGGGTGAGGTCCAGTAGCTTATGTAGATTCAGGCCGCATAGCAAAATAAAACATCATTTGCTGCAAGCAGTGATTGAGAAGGTGACTACATTCACTCCCTAACTGGGTTGCTGGAGCAACGTAAGTTGGGAACCTATCTACGTTAATGTGTGACGTCCAGAGTCCTTCCGCTGGTGTGGCGTGGATAGGAAGAGAAGGACGCCAGCTCCGATGTAACCTCATTACCTAACCGTGGTTCAAAATTACGAGGCACCTGGTGATGGGCGAGTATTCCAAACCTATTAACCTTAAGGTACTGTCAGGGACTCATCTGCACGGATTGGTATGTATGTTGGGAGTCTTTCATTGCATGTGAATATGTCCATTATCAATGGAAAGTATTCCCGGAAATTTAATTTTATGTATCCTTGTGCACAGTCATAATGCTGACTACTGAGTGGTGTCAAGATCTGTGGTATCAAATCATGCCGCAATGGTTGGTCCTGGCCTTGATCCTCAGTAACAAGGAAGAAAAAAGATGAACGTTTCTCTTCTGCATTCATGTTTGTGTGGGTGGAAGCTTGAGAACTGTCTCGATTGCGCTATCCTCTACTCGTGTAGATTCTTCCCGGAAGCCTATCCGCAACAGGTCCTCAACCCCTTATAATAGCCTTCAATTATTAGATTATCCTCTTTATGATGTCAAAGCGTGTGTTGACGATTACCATAACCTAGATTTGCTATAATGAGATAGATATTTAAAATAAAAATGCGCACTTCTGATTTCTTAAGATAGAAATATACTAATAAGACATTTATGTTATCTAATAACAATTTTCTTATTTAAAATCATAGACATATGTCCTTATTTAGCAGTGGAATCTCCAGTGACATAACCCTCCAACTTTCTTAAGGTATTGTACTATTGCAACAATTTTATGAAACGAAGCAACAGTTTAAGAAATACTGAAAATCATTTGTTTCAGCAAACACCATTTATTACCATTCCTTAACATTGATATTTTATAAAAGTAGAATCTTTATTCTATTTGTCCTCCGAATTTTTTGAGGGAAGGGTTGAATCCAGAATGGCAACGAGGAAAGGAGGGAAACTTAAACCAAGGTATCTATCTCTGGCTAACTTAAAATAATAGCTATATATTACTTCGATCTTTTTATGAAATCTTTTGCAATTAATTTAAAATATAAAGAACATTGATTTCTGAACTTTGTAATATTCCTTAAGCGATAGTGTAATTATCTTAAGTTATGGCACTTTCCGCTTCGGAATTATCTTTTCAGTAAACAAAGACGTGGTATTTCTCTTCTTTTAAAATCGTCATTTGTGTGCAATCACTTGGAGTAGTGAAAAAATATTTACGACAACAGATTCTCCTTTTCTACAATGAAAATATTTTTTAAAAAATAATGTTGTAATGCGGTTGAAAAGTGTTCCGATTTCAGCATTTGATAACTTCATGACTATAAAAGAAGTTTTAAAGCATTCTATACATTATTCAATTTGTTTTTACATAATCCAAAAGTGAGATTTTATTTCGAGATATTAGATATAAATCTTTGATGCGCGCTGTTCATTAAATTATTTTAGGAATGTATATATTTTACGTGTTCAGTAGTAAAGTTTCATATTTACTCTTTGAAAATTCAATCAAAAGTGATTTTTTTTAGTTTTTGTTTATTTTGGTAGGCCATATACAAAAATATCTTGTGCATATTCTGCTTTTATTTGATTGCATTTATTTAATGCTTATCTTTTCAGTTCATAACTAGATGTATTTAGATACACATTTTCTCCTGTAAAATCTAAATTAAATAAGCATGGAAAATGTCAGGTGTAAATTATAAATTCTCTGAACCAGATGTTAAATCATTTAAAAGTAGAAAAGCTAGTGTATTCAACTATGTCAATATAAAAGGAAAATTTTTATTGGATCCCAAACTTCATTTTTTTATCTAATATTTTTTAAAAAAATGAATATTTTTATTACTTTTTCAGTTTTTAATTTTATTGCTTGCAATACTAGTTGTATATGCCCACTACGCTACTTTCTGTTTGAATCTTTTTTCTTCTGGTTTCATGAATTCATAATTGAAAAACTTTATCCAATGATTGTTTAGTTTAGATTTTACCAAGGCGTAACATGCATCTGGTTTTCGAGTATCTCCTTCTTTTAAGTATTTTTTGGGAAAAAATGACGTACATTAGATCCTTTTTTTCCAATGATGATCGCAGCCGAAGGGTTAGAGTTCTAGATCGACAAATCATGGGTTCGAACTTTATTTTGGGCTTTTTTTATATGTAGTGGTTAGGAATCTAATTTAAACTGCAGGCTTCCGTCTAATGAGTCCTCATGTGCAAAATTGATCGTTGAGCGAGAAACAAATTAATCCACACTAAAACAAACAAAAATCCGAAGAATGGGATAAGTTGCTTCTGATTATATATATATATATATATATATATATATATATATATATATATATATATATATATATATATATATATATATATATATATATATATATATATATAGCAACTATAATTTATCCATATATTCAGATTTATATATATATATATATTATATATATATCTATATATATATATATATATATATATATATATATATATATATATTTGAATATAATAATTCATAATTTAGAAGCAATCTGCAGCGGAGTGTTAAGGCAGTGAATGCCAGACACAGTTACTTTCCAAATAGCATTTATTTAAAGGAAAGATGAAATAAAAGTAAATTAAATTGTCCCTTACCGTGTGTGACCCTTACCTTGCTTAGCAGACATCTGTGTATTGTTTCTTACTAAAAGGGGCCTATTTAGGGGTTGCTACGGGGTTGTTAGAGGTATATGAAATGCCTTAGATATTCACTGGCACCTGTGGACTTCAGTATAGGGATAAAATAAGGGAACATTCATAAATTTAGAATTGTATTAAATAGGTTACATTATATATATATATATATATATATATATATATATATATATATATATATATATAAAGTTGAACACATGTTTTATAGTTTAACATGAAGGAGATAAAACTTATTTTAATTTCGTTTCGAATTATAAAGAAAACATTGAATAAGTGCAATGTGCAATGAAAACACAACTTACATTACTTTTCATACATCATACCGAAATTAGTAACAATTGTCATGTCTTAGAAAAAATTCTTTAAAAAAATCACTTCTGACAGAAATTTAAATGTCAAAACAAGAAAGTTACAATTTAAATCATTTACTTTAATTCTCCGAGTATTTTTTTTTTAATTGTGGAAAAAATAGGTGATCCGACATCTTCTTTCTTCACTTTTTCTTTCTTTCAGGAGGGCCACAACGGCATGTTACATTGCTTCAATTAATTACATCGTATATAAGCAACTTTATAAGAAGTCATCATATATATCACGCGTTTAAAAAATTAAGTTAGTTCACAAAATGATGTATAGATTTTAAGTTCACCGAAAACCGACGCTTATCTAAGTATCTCTCCATTTCGTATCTAAGTATCACTTGTGTAACCGTTTTCAATTTTGATGGACAAAGAGATTAAGAATTTTATTTATACTAATTAAAAGAGAATTATCCCACAATCTTTCCAATGCTAAATAATTTTCAGAGATTTATTACCCTTTTACTTTAGTTGTACTTTTACATTTGCTGTTTTATTCGAATATTCATTTTAGCAAACATTTAGAACACTTTTGGAGATTTAAACTTCGACTTCAATAATACCACCTGTTCCCTCTCTGCGGAAGCCGACAATACTCGCAATAGAATGCTCCCTTTTGCCGCCAAACAGCTATTTTCCCTTTCAGCTGTTACTTTTATTGGTAATTTTACAGCTTTTTTGCATTACTCCTGATGGAATTCTTTTGTTGAAAGCAACACTCACCTGCTCCTGTACTTTAAGTGCTGTTGCCAATGATTCTTTGCAAAAAAGTTGTCAAATAACGAAATATTATTTTTTTACGAATGCGAAGCTCTAATTGTAATCTACCTATAACTAATTTACAGTTATTATTTAATGAGGAATATATTTCTTAGTTATGATAAAAAAACATTCGCTTCTAAAAAATATGGTTATATTACATGACGAACCTATCATAAAATGTGCATTCTAAATATTCATAGCTAACTGTGCTTGTTAAACAACGCATAACGTTTTTTTTCGTTTATTGTGAAACTCAAGAATTTCTTGGAATCATTTGTGAACATCTCGTGAAATGGAGATAGACACGTTGTCTTAATAGTATTCAATCAAAAGTACTTCACTTTATAATGATTTATGCACTCATTAGTGTAAATGCAAGTCATCGCCTTTTATACATTCGTATTACATTTTTGAGAGTATAAATCTAGCCTTTAAATAATTATATTTATAAATGCATTATCTCCAAGTAGAACTTAGCAATTGGAAGTGGTCAACGCGAAAATTTTATTACATATAAATAGTGTTATGTACTCTTATTTCTTAATATAGAATACAGAAGAGAAAAAAAAGATACTTAAGTTTCTCTGCACTTACATGATTTATTTCAACATATATATATATATATATATATATATATATATATATATATATATATATATATATATATATATATATATATATATATATATATATATTATATATATATATTGACATTTCTTTATTACAGTTCAATATATTGAGTACTTAAAAATAAGTCTGGCAAATAATTCCCATTTTTTTAGAAAATCGGATTTAGGAATTATTGCGATATGTATATTGTTTCACCATCTGCATGAACAGAGCATGGTTTGTAGTGTTCAACTTGAAATACAAAGTAGCTTTCATTTCATTCATTCATTGTCGTGTGCCAGATAGGCTGGCAACATGGGGTGCGCTGCTCCACTTTTCCAACTGAACCATATTTTGGTGTGGAGTCCAACTTCCTCAGTACACACATTCCATAGGTACCCGTTTATAGGGTAGGCAATCATTCACAACCCATTCATACAAGGAAAGAACAAAGACAGGATAGATAGAGAGAGAAAGTACATCCATGCCCGAACCGGGATTCGAACCCAGGACCTCCTTATCCGTAGTCAGGCACGCTGACCACTAGACAAGTTGGGCGGCAGCTTTTATTTAATAGTATGATAAGACGCAATTCCATTTGCATTTTACTGTTCCGTATAGGGGCCTTCTTACTGTTCCGGACTGTACAATGAACATAAGGCTAAAAACTTATTAATAATTCAGATCAGTAATCGCGGTTTTATTGAAGGAAAACAGTTTTAAGTTCATCTTAATTTTTAACTACTATTTTTATAATTTGATTAATTTTCGTAAGAATGTAATTTTTCGTTTACATCTATTTCTCCTCAATTTTTGTTTGTTTATTTATTATTTGCCCTTTTATTTCTATTTACTTTTCATAAAATTGTCCTGTTAACTAAAAGGGTGTTTATTTTTCCCAATGAAATTTTTCTACTGCATTTTAAAAAAATAAACAGCTATTAAAAATTCCACAAATAAGTAAAGATGACTCATCATAATTTAATGATAGAACTATGCTCTATACTCTCCCCCCCCGTATTTTCTACTCGGATAGAAAGTATCGGGTTTGATTCCAGCCACTGTTAAGCAATGAGAGATGGGTTTTACACATTTTTTTCTTGTCTCCTCGGAGTTGGCGCCTGTGATGTTTCCAGGTTTCATCCTTTGCAACGCCTAAATACAATTTGCTATTATTGAAAAGCCCTCCTGGAATTCGAAGACATGACAGCTATTTAAGCACTTGACAGGAGATTCAGGCTGTCGAATCAGCAAAGAAATCCTATATTTAATACAAAAGAAAAGTATTTTCATACCTGTTTATATTCAAAATTTCATTGGTAAAACGTACTATAAAGAACAAAAGAATAATTTAAAGAACAAAATTTAAAAGAATTTACTTGAAAAATAATTCTAATATACATAAATTCTTTAAAATATATTCTCATTCCTTCCACACACACACTCACACAATTCCAAGATAGTCTACCTCTTAATTTATTTTGCAAGCATACATTAAACACTTTCATCAAAAACCAATTTATTTGAAATCCAAAATTTCCTAAGTTTATTACAAATGGGGCTTAGTTATTTTATTAATTCACTTCTCACCAGCAAAAGAATGGTACACAAGAACTAGCCCTGGTGGTTCTCTAGGCCTCACTTGCAATCGAAAATGTCAGATTGCTCTTTCCAGATTTAGTAGTGGCCACTTAAGGGGGCTTTGTTTCTATCAGGGTCAGAAGATTTTTCCAACATGCAACAAGTGAGCTTAAGAAAATGCTTTCCCGGAACGTGTTTGGACTGTTTTCAACTCTCCCACGACAACTTAATTAGAAATATGTTAACGTTTTTGGACTTTTTGAGGGTTAATAATCTCATAGACCTTGTTTAGAAGTCACTAGACATGGAGGATATGAAACAACATTAATACACTTAATTATTTGAGTACGATAAATAAAATGTAATTAAAACTGTAATTAGATTATAAGTTTATCAGCAGTTATATTTTATGAATACGTGTGAAGTATACAAGTATGAAAGAAACTTTTTCTTTTTATATAATTCCATATTCAGATTTATAACTGTATAGGAACATAAAAAGTTGAAAGACATATAGGTATGGTTATCTTATTTAATTATACAGAAAGAAAATGTTTTTCTTTCTATATAATTACGTAAGATAACTATACCTACTTGTAATTATTTATTAAGGTATATAACTACATAGAAACAAAAAAGATTGCCTCTCAGTAACCAAAGTTCGATCTTTACTCTGTAGAATTATGGTTAAACTTTGGCTATTGTAAAGCAACTTTATGTGCGCCTCGTAAATTATCTTCCGGGAGATCTTTTGATAGATATTGGACAAGATTCACATTTCTTAAGGGAGGAAACTTGGAAGGACATGTATGCAGAGGTGCAAATTTCATCATCTATTGTTCGACAATGGCCAGGATTGAGCTCATGACCTTTTATTTTAAGTAACGCTGCATTCCACTGTTCCGTGTGTCTACTGTGAACGCAAGGGCAACGCTTTGTATAAATTCCAATTCATTAGAATGTTTTCTTAGATGTGAGCATCATAAATAGTTTGTCTATAATATTTTATTCCTTGCTTTACATCCCTTCAGTGGGTCGATTAACTGAGTGCCAAGCATGCTTGGGAACTAAACACTGGGGGTCTTACGTTAGACTGACTACCTAACTGGGGCATATGCTTCGCACCCCAGGGCCCTCGGTCATGAAAACAGTTATGGGCACTGTAGGCCTTGGCTCACATGGGCTGTCGTGCCATGGAGTTTTGTTTTATTTTATTCCTTAAATTTTTTTCCAAAGACTCCACAGACTCTTGTGGACCAAGTGCTTTTTCAGAATCTTATTCCATTCTGATCTCACTTTGGAAATAGACCTCCAGTTTTTCACCTTCATAATTCCAAAATCTTTGTCGACTCAGTTGATCCATCTAAGTTTGGGCCTCCTTCTTGCCCCGGTGCCGATTGGCTTAGAGTGAAAAACTCTTGATGTTAAAGAGTCAGTATTCATTCTGCAGAGGTGCCCGGCAAATTTCATTCGATTGACTTTCATATAGTTGATGATATTTGCCTCTCTATGCATCTTGTACAGTTCGATGTTGAATCTGTGCCTCCAAGTACCATTGATGTTTACTACACCCATAATTTTATTCAAAACCTTTCTTTCAAAAACAGATTTTCATACGATTTTCACATTTCTCAGGTTTCTGAGCCATAGATCAGAAGGGAATAAGATCTTGAAGAAGGCCTTGGCCCACACGGGTCTGTCGAGTCAGCCATTGGTACACTGGAATAACCCCTGACACTCCTTGAAAACCAAGTGTGATCGAGGCTCCTAGACTGCGCTAGCTATTGACCATCTTAAGAGTCTTCTTTGAGAGTGACAGAAAAATCCAACCAGTTTGTTAAAAATGCTGTGACCATCCAGCTTTACCAGATGAATCGGACTTTCAATCCCCTTATCATTATAGGTATTTTTGGCGTTCCAAAACTAAATAATCATATGTTAGAAAATTCGAAAATAAGCAACAACAACAAATGTATAAGTATACGTAAAAAATATATTTATAAATTTGGAACATTGAATTGTTCTTATACAAATGATGATAGATCTTATTTTATTCTAAGAGCATAAAAATGCCTGTTATTCTTCCTTTTCACATTGACACTGAACTTAAAAATTTTTAGATATACTTACTTTCTATATTTAAGTCTATGGTTCTACAATAGTTATCTTTAGTTTCTTTATTATACAATAGTTATCTTTAGTTTCATCTAGCTTCCTCACACTAAATTTTTCTTGTTTTTCTCCTTTTGTGTTTCGGGTCTTTGAAATTCCTTGTCTATACATCATTATCACTAAAAAGTAATTAGTGTCACAATCATCTCCCCTGTTGATTGTGACATCTAAAACATCAGAAGCATGCCTTTTATCGATTATAATATGATTAATTTGATTTCTTGTGTTACCATCAGGGTAACTCCATGTTTCCTAATGCATACATTTGTGGTTAAAACATATACTACTAAAATTTCTTGTTGTTTGTAGCTTAGTCAACTGCTTTATGCAGGCTAAGCCAACGAATTATTAGTCTAAGCGAGATCTCTTTCTCTATTTTTGCATTTCGATCTTCTAAGACAATTTTTACATCATATCCAGGTACATTTAACATCTTCCTGTTAAGTTTCTCATAAAATTCACTCTTCATTTCTTTCTAAGATTAAGATTTAGCGCAAAATTAAGATCAGGTGCATGCACATTGAATAAAGTTATGTTAAAATAAATTACCCTAAATCTTAAAATATAAATTCTTTCATTTATTTACTGCTAGAAAATTAATTACTTTCGCTCTTTACCTCTTTTGTTATCACAAACGCTGAACCATGTATATTTTTAAGAGCTTGCACCATTAAAAAAAGTGCATCTTCAGTGATGCTATTCTCTTTCCATCCTACCTTCTGAATAGCCAAAATATCCAATCTATAATTATCACATTGTCTCTGTAGTTGTCCCACGGCACCAGAACGAAACACAGTCGAAACATTCCAAGCTTTAAATCGTTAATCCGTCACCCATTTTGCCGGTCCGCATTGCATGTCTTGTTAGTGGCTTCTCAACTATATATATTTTCCAGAGAGGGGTTTTTATCCCCTCTTCCAACCCCCAACCTGTAGGAACAGGCCTCCTTACTTATAAACCTCATAAAATCAGGGGGTGGGGTTGCCTAGCTATACCCCGGAACACTGGGTGTCCTGTTTAGTCACATTATACGACACGCAAGGACTGCATTAAGGCTATTTTTTCACACTTGGTCACCACATTGTAATGTATTGCTTAATTTACTATATTAATTGTGGAACTTATAAAACAGCGTGAAATTTAAGAATGGCACTAAATTTATATGCATATTTGACACATTTATATTTTATTAGAATTAACCGGAAAAAAACATATCTTTTTTGATTGAATCAGAACAAATATTTTGTTTGGAAAGCTATTAGGAAATAAAAAGGTTACTACGCACATCAAAACTTTACAAAATGTCTTTATTTTAAGCCATAAAGATGGCGAATTTCTTTTTGTTTTTTGCTAACTTATTACAGAGATCATAAGATTCCATTTCTCCTTTATTCTAGAGACCAGTAGGATTTGATTTTTTACTGATTTTCTTAATAAATTCTTCTATAAAGACAAATTACAAAGCATTATTCTCACTTCACCATCATTCCTTTTCCATTCTAAACGCATGGAGCTGCATTGGTTAATGAAGCATTCAATCAGTTCATTGTGAATAAAAAGTAACCATATTTCATGTTCATTTAGATGAAAAGAGTAAAAATAAAAATGATAAAATGCTTATAAAAAGTTTTGTGGCCTTTTCTTTTAATATTTTCTAATTTTATTCTTAATTTAAATAAAATTGATTTATTTCCACGAGGTTTGACTTATCGATATCAGTGGTCATGAGAAAATTCCGTTTTTTAGAAAATTTTTATAAAATGATGAGAAATAGAATTGTTTATACAATGATTCTCGCGAATGAAATTATTTCTTTTTCTCCATACAAGCTTAATGATAAACAATTTCTTTTTTGAAAAAAGAATATAGTATTCATTTTGCATTTTCACAGAAATTTTAGAAATCCTTACAAACCTTTCTTGTTTCTTAACGTATTACAACAAGATGTGAAGATTCATTGTTCAAAGTCAAACACTTTTAGAAAATATGGTCGAACTGTGATTGCCAAATATATATATATATATATATATATATAACCCTGGAATCAAAGAATTTGCTTACTTAAAGGTTGAAAAAAAAATCGATTTCCAGTTATATACAATTATACATATATGCACACTGTATATGCATATACATCTTCATCTTTATATGTAACTAGATACTTGTTGTTAGAACTTTTTAATATCCACCGTGTATTATTGTGGACATTCACCGTATGTCCACCAGGAGGATTTTCATTGATAGTGGGTCGCATTCTGGTGTTACAAGCATGAAAACCTGACAGATTTTAATCACTTACTTACCTTGACAGACGTGCATATAGAAAGCAGAAGAGAAATATGAATTTTCAATTTTTTAATAATGGTGGGAATAGGACCCAGGGTCTTCCGCTTCAGACTTATCCTAACATTAGGTCATGTTGAATATAAGATTGCTTGTTTTAGCACAGCGAAGAGGACAGTCTAACAGCCGAAGCTTACTGTAAGAATTGTTTTTAATATCCAGGGCGTATTCTAAGCTTCTGAAAGAATTTCTTATATTTAATGGGCTAATGTATCACAAAGAAGCCTGGTGGCTTAGTGGCAGCGTTTCACGCTCCCATGACAAAGGTCCGAGGTTCGATCCTCGGGTTGGACAAGGTTGACTCAGCTTTTCATCCCTTCAGTGGGTCGATTAAATGAGTACCAAGCATGCTTGGGAACTAAACACTGGGGGTCTTACGTTAGGCTGACCACCTAACTGGGACATATGCTTCGCACCCCAGGGCCCTCGGTCATGAAAACTGTTATGGGCACTGTAGGCCTTGGCCCACATGGGCTGTCGTGCCATGGAGTTAAGTTTAATGTATCACAAAAGAGAAAACTTGGAAACTTCTCAAGAAGCCATCTCGACAGACTTGCATTCAGAAAGTAAAAACACAAAACCTTCTTTTACTCAACAGTGACTAGCCAGAGTCTGAAATCTTATCATTAAACTAGAGATGGCTTGATCGGATGCTCTTTTGGGTTTTCCTTCCTTGTAAGATCCTAAAACGGACCATTATCGATGAAAATCCAATAGGAAGGATGATGTGAGACGGATGCTCACATGCTTTATAATAGCATTCACCTTTTAACTCACCCTACCTTGTCTAGTGGTCAACGTGCCTGATTGCGGATAGGGAGCTCCTCGGTTCGGGCATGGATGTACTTTCTCACGTCTTTGTCTTTTCCTAGTATGAATGGCTTGGGAATGGTTGCCTACCCTATAAATAGGAGCCTGTGGCATGTATGTACTGAGGAACTCGGATTCCACACCAAATTATGATTCAGTTGGAAAAATGGAGCAGCGCACCATTTTTTGAGGAGAATGGAGCAGCGCATTTATTATTGACAACCTAGTGGCACAAGACAACAACAACTTGTTAGCCTATGAGTCAAATTACCGTAATCATGGGCACACCAGAACTTAGTGGTAGGATTGCTTTGTTCGAAGTGGAAGGTTAAGGATTCAGTCTCAACCGTGGTTTAGCAACTTTTCTACTTTTATGTATGTAAGATTGTCAAAGTGAGTGATTTGGAGTTTCCTGTTTTTGGTATAATGAATATGGACTAATGTGTTTGAAAAGAACTCCTAGAAGTAAATACGAGGCTGATAAAGAAATGTATTGCAGCAATCTTTGCGTTTTCACTTTGCGTCAATTTCAAAATAACTGAAGTCACATATTTGTATCAGAGAATATGTTTCTAAAATTAAAACCAATTATTAATGTAAGTAATGTTTGAAAGAAAAAAAAATTAACAAATAACAGGACAAACCTTGTAAGAGTAAGAATTTGACTGTTCAAGTAGCTTTGATATTTGATGTGATATCAAAAACAATTTTTTTTAATTAGATTAAAACTATATTTAAATTATTAAATTGATACAAAAATTTGAGCTCTCGTTTGTAATGCAATGCTTTCATAAGCGTATCATATATCTCTCAAAATAAGTACATGACTGGTAAGAATTTAAAATGAAATACTAATTATGTGGCTCTAAGTTCAATGGAACCAATTATAACTAAAGCAGAAATTATTTTCCGAAAAATATTTTAATGTAATCAATTAACTTTTTAATTAAATATTATGTTCTAAAATAATTTGTTTCATAAGTATATATCTTAGAATAAAAATAGGTCTAATAAATTATACTTAATATGGAGACACAGAGAAAGAGCGATTAGTTAATGAAAACCGATTAATATAGTTGAGCGCTTAAAATTTGCATTAAAATGTTAGTGTTTTGAAAAGATATGTAAACCTGGAAGTAGAGAGAGTAGTACCTTTTCATTATGTATCAAAAACCAAGAAAGTTTCTTTATCATTTATTATATCGTGGAAGTATTTTGCATTTAATGTTGTTATTATTAGAACAACACAATTAAGTAAAAACATTTCCTCAGCTATCCTTGAATATCTACTGAGCAATCTTCCTTTTAAATGGAGTGGTTTTAGTGCATTTTTCGAAGGAAAAAGAAAACCTCTCTTTATAATTCAAATCATATTTTGATAATTTATATTCAATATTTTGCGAACAAAATATAACCAATAAATGATAATGATAAAACTTAAAAAAATCAAAATATTTTTGAACCAGTATACGAATTCTCAAAATCTTTTAGAAGTATATGATATTCTTAAATTCTGAATCTTTCGAATTTTCAGGTGAGAATAAAAAGTAAGATATTCTTCATATACTTAATATTAAAATTCTTCACATTTTAATTTAGTTTAAATATTGTGTCAAAGGAAAAAGAAATGTAAATGCAGTTTCCAAATTTATTGCAAAAAAATTTGCAATTTAAATTTACGAATAAATATATTTATACAGAATGACGAAAGGAGTTTAATTCTCTCATTTCGAAGAAAAATAATTCCAATTCCGGAAAGAGATAAAACCGCTTCAAGCTAGTTCGAAAGAATTGATATCTAATTTCTGCTTGAGTTCGTTTAAAAGGCACTTTACCTATTTGCCAAACTTCAGTCGAAGCCATTTTGTTCAAGCAGAAGTCGTATGAAATGCTATTTTAAAGAATCAATTACGTGTGCTTAATTCTATCTATAACTTATTAAAAATTTAAGCAGTTAAAATGGCTTTAATTAACTATAACCATTTGAAATCAATAATAACTGTTATAATATAATGCTATAATTCGATAGAATAATTTTGGATTTACAAAAATTGTTTTATCGAGAGCTATTAAATGCATGTGTAAAAAAATAATAATTTATGTATGCGAAAATAAATAATTTCAATAATTTATTAATTCTAATGTTTAAGCTAATGTTACATATTTTTATTTTATTAATTATTTATACACATGACTTTTGTAGTGATAATGAACTCTTACTGTACATTTTTATTTATTTATTTCTTGATTTTCTTTACAAGTATTAGAAATAATTTTTCGAATAGATAACTGTTTTGTTTTTAAATAATTTGAATTTCTTCGCTAAGCTCATGGAATTTGTTTGCCTGAATTATTTTCTCTTATCAATATCGGAATAATTAAAATTATTTAAGGATTAGCTTTTATAAAAGGTTATTTTTAAGAAAATATAAAATTTATTACAGATTAGTGCATTAATACGTAAATACCGTTCCATAAAAGATCTGCATACTATGATGAAATCAACTTAACTACTGTACGTTAATTGAAATGATTAGTTTAAAAATAGGTTCAAAAAATTATTATATCTATTACAAATTGTTTTTCGAAGAATTACTTTATCGATGAAAATTTGTTTAATTTTTTTCGGTTAAAACTCTTAACGATTTTTCAATTCATGACAGAAACAAGAAAAAAAACTACAGAATTTGTGTTTTCAAATCTTCCTCAAATATGAAGATCTAATCATTACTATAAATGGTTTTAAATTTCACAGTAAATAATTATACCTTAGAAAGTCTTTCTAGTATTTTTTTATTTTAATAAATAAAGTTTTAGAATATTGAAAATTTAATAATAGAAATTAATCGAAAACAGAAGTGATTAATGTTTGACTAGCTCAATGAAAAGAAGATGAAAATTAAGGAAAAATTAAATATGATGATGTATATATATATATATATATATATATATATATATATATATATATATATATATATATATATATATATATATATATATATATATATATATGTATATATATATATATATATATACTTAATGAACATTATTAATTAGATGATAATAATTTATTAGTTAATACAGTAAGATGAAGCACGTATATTACCTAAATTGAATTTCTTAATTATTATAGTTCATCACAGTTTTGTTAGGAATCATGCTTGAAATTTGAAACTATTTAAGATTCATGAACTTGATTTAGTGCCGATATTTTTAAATTGATGAAGGGTAGCATTTTAAATTCAACAAGCATTTTGGCACAAATTTCTAAAAAGAATAGTTTTGTTGTAACCTGACACAAATAAACAAAAAGTCCGTCCTCGTTTCATAAAACAAATATTAACACAACCTTATACTTTAATGATATAAATTTTAAATTCACTATAGTTGTCAAGGGTTTCAAATATCGCGCCATTTTCATGGTCCAGAAGAATCTGCCAGTTTCCTAAATTTATAAGAAATGGCATATAAATACGAATAGAACATTTTCATACTTATACAAAACCTTTTGCATTATAAATAATTGCTCTTCTCTGAAAATCCTGAAAACTAGTGACTTCATTTTCTTAGATATTCTAGTTTTCAAAATTTGAAAATAAACTACAGGGCAGATGTCTTCGGGAAAAATTGCGACTTTGAAAAATAAAGATGCTGATTTTAATTGTTTAATTTTGCTCTGAAATGTTCTTTTGCGCAGCGAAACAAGAATTCGTATCGCATATATTTTCTATGTAATGAGCAAATTAATCGAAAGAAATATTTTCTGATTAAAATAAATCGAAAGAATAATATATCGATAATCCTATATCGAAAGAAGTAGTTTCTGATTAAAAATTCACGAAACTTAAAAAGCTATTAAGCGTTGAAACTGAAATTTTTTGCATCCTTGTTCACATGTATTTCCTATCGGTGACACAATGTAAAAAGCGTCAAAATCCAAAGTGAAATACAAAACAAACATTTTCCCAGAAATAGATAGAAATTGTAATAATCGTTATTTTTTTAAAAAAATGTGGTAAGGATTTCTAATTTTGCTGAGAAAAGGCTAATGATTTTCTAATTTTGAGTTTTGAAGAGCCGAATTTAAATTGATTATATCGTGACAATAAAAAGCCCGACTTAACCTAATTGGGGCTCGGTGTTAAAACTTCTTTCGAAGCCCCTCTCTTTCAGAACAATGAATGAAGAATAACAATAAATAAAAGAAAAATATAAATATAACCAAAAATTCAACAAACATAGAAAGATTATAAACAGTATTATAACTTTAATTTTGCAAATACAATATTGTTGAGACAATTTTGCATGCTAAATCAATAATATGTAAAAATAGATCTTATAATACTTACTATTTATTTATAAATTGTTACTTAAGTTGTATTATATAAAAGATTTCTTCCTATTTCTTTTCCAGTGATATTTTTCTAGTATTATTTTCTGCAAAACTATTAATTGCATCATCATAATCAATATTTTTGCTATACCAGAATTTAAGCAACATAGATAATTGAGACAATTTTCCTTGAAGAACACGTGATCTCATGGGAGATTTTAATCCCTTCAGCAATGAACTAAATCCATGAGATGTTCGTATTTTTGTAAACTTATCGCATTTTGCTAAAATTACAGGCTATCTAAAAATACAGGCTTTTGATTCGCTAAATTTTTCCATTGTAACTGAGAAAATTTTGCTGAATTCCACCCTAGAAAGCCATGGATTCACGAATTATTATTATTATTTTTTTGTGTTCATATATTAGATCAGTGTTTCCCACACTTTTATCGTATGTGTACGCCTTCTGTAAATTTCGTAATCCTGACTACCCCTCGTCAAAACAAAATGGTTGTATTTTAATAACAATCAAAAATATGTTTATTTTTTTTGAGACATACGCAAAATAATAAGAAAAGAAAAAAATTATTCATAATAAAATATAAAGTTATGTTTTAAGTAAGATTTATTGGGAACAATGAGAAGAGGATGAAGTTGTTTTTGTTGAGATGACAGATCGTCATAATTTGCTTTCTTGATAGTTAATTTTAATCTCAGATGCGGTGCCACGTCTAATAGTATGTTCTTTTGTTTGGACTTGCTCGGTGCATTGCATATACCTACCAAACTCCAGTGC
The DNA here is from genome assembly GCA_037975125.1 of Latrodectus hesperus. Taxonomy (NCBI): domain Eukaryota; kingdom Metazoa; phylum Arthropoda; class Arachnida; order Araneae; family Theridiidae; genus Latrodectus; species Latrodectus hesperus. The sequence goes on along the minus strand of JAJQOW010000016.1, from coordinate 5,103,686 downwards.
AACCATAGAACTTACAAGACTAAACATGCAGTTTCATTTCAGCAGAGCTGTAAGCCAGTAAGTCAAAGCTGTGGGTACACGTACCCCACTTTTGGAAACATATTAATGAAGAAGCTAACTTAAAAGTGATGGATTTCATACTGATATTTTGTTTAAAAAAGCTCATTAAAGAAGGAAACGTGAAATAAGAACTTGTTTTGGACCCCTTTGCCCAAATCTCAGAGTGTGACTAGGCAACTGACCTCGTATGCCCCTCATAATAAAATATAAAGTCAGGCTTTGCATTAACAATTTCACTAAGAGTTTCAATTGCAGTTTAAATAAGTTGTAAACTTTGCAATCAAAGTTCCGAAATGAAGACCAGCTTTTATTTTAATTTAGTCAGAACCAGATATCCTGATATAAGTTTTTCATGCAGCCGTTTACACACACAACTACACACAATTCATTCCCAAAAGGCAAACAGAACGAGGATTATTTTATGGAACATCCTTAATGACGTTTTAGGTTTAAAAGAAATTTTCAATGAAATGCTGATATTAAAATATGTTTACTTTTCAAGTAAATTTAATCATCATTCTTTAAATGTTTATTCTTGTTTCCCAATACAGTTATTCATCTATTCAAGTGTTATTATTGGTAGGGTCAACAATATTTTCTTCAGCTTTTATTTAAAAAATTCCAAAAAAAACTGCTTTTTAATTCTGTTTAATTTTTTAACTTTCACTGAGTTCAACTGACTCCTTGATTGCCTTTGTCATGAAACTATAAAATTGCTGGGTACTCTTCCTTGTTTACGATATTATGATTTATATGGTTCAATATAATCGTGTTCCAAGAACATTTCATTATTTTATTCTCTTTATGGGAGAAAATTCCCTTTTTAAGATAAAAAGTAGGTGTTAGTTTACTGTAATGAAATTAATACTAACTAGATATAAATGGATAATTTATGTGCACAAAAGAACTTATAGTTATATGTTATTAATTAATACTCCGATAAAATTATAATAAAATATTCAAGCATGAATTTTAATATAAATTGTTTGTTTTCGATTCTCTTTTATGCATAATGTGATAGATTTATGATCCTAATACTATAAGTAAATGAAGATGAAATAAAAATATTCCAACCCCACCCAACTTCAAAAAATAAATAATAAATAAAGTAAAAATAATAAATAAAAGATAAATAAATAAATAAAAATAAACATTTGAATTCAACTGCCATTCATAAAAAGTAAAATACTACTTTTATTATATAATTCAATAACAATTTCTTCTACATTTCACAATTTTTTGCGTTTAATAAATTAATTTTTTTCAAACAAAATAAAACAATGGATAGAAAGAATCATCGGAAAAATTTTCGAATTTATTATTTTATTTAAAAAATTTTTGTATGCATTCTGCGCAATTTATTTACTTACTGAGTACAGGTTTAAAGTTATAAGTTTGTTGATTTAAGATTTGTACTCTTTTAATATTTCTTATCAATCGACATTCGATTTTTTTATTCTTAGTTTCATGAAAGATGTTAATTGTTACTTTTTTATGGTGTGTACAAGTGTATTAAGTTTGTTATCTATAATATAGAAAATGTATTGTGTAAAACCATTTACTTTATTAATTAAAAATAAATAGTAACATGTAGTTGTATTAATAAGTAGCATTTTCGGCATTTATAGTAAAAATGTTTAACATCTCATTCTTTAATTTTACAATGCTGTGAAGTCTCTTCCTCTCTTTGTATACTCATTTAGAACTTGAAGCCGAATATTTTGGGCGAATTCGGTTCTTTATTCTTTGTATTCTTCAATCAGAATTCTTTGGGCTGGAAAGAATTTCTGAATTTTGACGCAGTTTACAATATATTACTTGAACACATTCTTAACTTAATATTAATGTTTTGTAATTTAATGAAATACATAAATCTACCCACCTTAAAATTGAATATCATTGATTTTTTTCAAAAAAATAATCGTTCTCCCAATTTTGCAATAGTTTATTTAGATACTTTATAATAACTGGTATTGCATTTGATAGAAAGAGCATTAGAAATAATTTTTGCTATTTTTAAAACGCGACCAATTTCTATGTGAAACTTTTTGCTTTCAAACAACAACTACAAAGAGGAAAAAAGTGAGTAAATCATGTAGTTAATTGTAACAATGGGGCTAATCAAATATCAACTTCAAATATTTTATATTTCAACTAAATTAACTATTAATCATGAGAAAATAACGAAAAACTAAAAAATATGTCAATTAACAATAACAAAGTTTAGAGTATTATTTAATCAAATTTGTACATCCAAAATTACTTAGTTTTAACTTCCAATTACATTGAACAGTAGATTGCTGAGGATCGAACTTGCAATTTCTGGCTTAACACCCGCTTCAAAATTTGAATAACGAAATTTAAAATTTGTCATGCATTTCAGTGAAGTAAGTATTGTTTCAATAAAACATTGCATTTTTAATACTGTGCAATGTTGAAAATCTTGTTATAAATTAGGAATAGATCTAAAGTTCGAAATGAAAAATGTACAAAATGTAGATTTCGGAAGAATTTTATTAGAATATTTTTAATGTAAATTAAATTAGGACATTTACAAGTATCCAAACAGAGCTATTGTTTTTAATATCTTAATTTTTAAATCCTTTCATATACTTCTTCCCTTATAACGTGTTTAATGGAAGATCACACGAAACGATACATACATATATGGTTAAAGTTCAGCGAAGCTTATCCAACCTTGGTGATATCATTTCCGTTTTAACTATCATCTTTGATATCTTTGCTCAGGAATTAACTTTGGAAAATAACTTGTCACCGAGACATTCGTAACTATAATCATATAATTTTTTAAGGGATTTACTTTTATTAGTTATTTTGATAACACAGAATATTGACTTAATTTTCTTTTTGTAAATTTTTGAGATATTCTCTTTCTATTAAATAAATAATATGAAATTTTTCTATATTTCATCTTAGAGAAATCTTACATAAATACTTTTTTAGTTTTTCTTGCAATAGAAGTTTGCTTCATAAACATAAATTTAAAGCTCGTTTTTGGTTACGTATATAACCAGAAAACATATCGCTACAGATTCAATTATTGGTGTAACTTTTTAAAATAATTTCTTATTCATATCTCTCTAAAGTTATACATCATATTATTGACAATGATTTCGTCTGGTAGTGCAATTTCGCTCTATGGTCATTTGTACACACTCGAGCTGATTCATCTAGGCCCTTGTAGCTAAGACCTTAAGTTTTAAACTGATTTCAATCCAATACAAACATCCATTGCCGAGGTGGGTGGGTAACAAACCCAAAACTCTTGATGATAAGCGCTATCATTCAACTAACATCTCGTCAGTAATACTTTGGGGTGCATTCAGGAGTTTTGACTCATAATTCTGAGCAGCAGTCACATGATTTCATCGTATGAACAAGAACTATGCTTACCAAAGAGTAACACCTCGATTTTTCAGGCAGTCGCATCCGATTTGCTTCCGTCGGGGTAAAAATTAAATTTGATTTATATAGGTAACTAAAAAAATGTAAATTGTGGAGGATTATTTAGAATATTTTTTAACTTATTTCTGTTCTGTATGTAAAGCCATAGAAGAATAATTAGTAATATTGTTATCGTCTGCTATAATAAATAATATTGTAATCGTCTGCTGTAATAAGTAATATTGTCTCTTGAATCATGGCCATAAGAGAAGTTGTATTTGCTAAGTAGTGTTTGTAGTCAAAATGGGAGTAAGTGGAGACTATTTAAGATATTATTTCATATGAAAAAAAAATTGTCTGCTCAGTTTAAGGATTATTATAATGCAGCTCCCAATCTGATCAAGATTGTTAAGTATGTTTCTGCTCACTTGGGGCATCAACACCAATAGAGAGTATTTTCTTCAATGAAGAACGCGTGGACTGATGAAAAAGTTTGAAGAAATCTGAGGTTAACGAATTAACTTAAAAAGATTTTTACAACAACGGCAATAACAACAAAAAACTTTCTAAAAATAATCCTGGCCAATGATAAGTAATTCGTGTAAATATTGTTCAAATTTTTATTCTTCATTCAAAATGTTTCCTCTTATTTAAGAAATTCATATATATTAAGGTGTCAGAAATAAAATATTTAAGTATATATGTTTGTCATTTATTGTATATTTATACCTGTGAAGCTGGGGTGGGGAATATTCCGTTGTCCCAGTTGATAATTTCAGAAATCTGGCAAGCATAACTAGAACCATTCTTACCCAACATGGCATAACATCGGCGTAGAAGCATTAAATTCCTAAAATTTATCTTGTTTACCTTATTAGTTTTGCAGTTTTTAACTGGATGAATTTCAAATTTGTGATCACACAGAGAATGTAAATTACAAACTATGCTACATTTTTATAGATACGTCAAAGAGTGAATAAACACTTCAAAATCAAAAATTGGATTCTTTCCCACATAAAATTAATTAAGATTTTATGGGAGGCAATTCCTTACATATTCTCTAAATCATAATAAAAAAAAACAATTTATTTAAATACAAGAAATATCTGATGATATATATATTAAAAAAATAAAATTCTAAGCAATATTTATTTGAATGGGGAAAAACGCGCGACAAAATAAAATTTAGAATGAAAAAGTATTTTTAAAAGAATAAGAAACTAATAGTATCTAAGGATATGAACATTAGCATTTTATATAGTTTTATCTAGCATAAATGAGTAAAATAAAATGAATAACTTTTCTTCTATAAAAATGACGCTTTAAAATTTAACACAATTTTTAAAAATATATATCACTTTGAAACTTTTTAAAAAGAATTTTCTTGAAAATATTTTTATAATTTTTTTATTTGTAAGTTTTTCAGTATAATTCTCATAAAAGTGTTGTGCTTTTGTATTTTATTTATTTATGCTTCTTATTCATTATGAATGTACTCTGATTCCATTGTTTTAAAAATGTTCACAAAATATGATAATTATCAAAAGTATTTAAGTTCATGATTTCATAAAAGTATTATAAAATTTGTTCTTGCCGATTCCACCAATACTTTTCACTTGATATTCATGTACAGATGACAGGTTGTCAATATAAAGAAAAAAAATTCAGATTACATGAAAAAAAACAGAATAAATTAAATCTGTTTTATGTTATGTGTCTATAAAAAGTATCTTTTTTGACCAATCAATAAGTTAAATTCTGATAGTTATTTACAGTAAGAATTTGTAAGAAAGGTTCTATTATTCTGAAAAAGTCCCCGAAAATATTTATTCCTTAAAGTTCTGCCGGTTTTTTTTTTTTAACAATTCACATCCCAAATCTTGCTTGTTTCCGTCTAGTAATTGGTCAAACTATGCGGAGGGATTCTTGTCAGTTAAAGCTATTCTGCACTATTATTGGTTAAATTTGTGCGCCATATATGAAATTATCCAATAGCAAAGCTCCCGTAGCTACCTACTGAGAGCCTCACTTGGAGCGCTCTGTGTTAACGGCGGCGAGAGAAAATTCTCTGTGTGAAAACAAGTAGTACTGTGTAACGCTATTGGAACGGGCAAAGCTTTTGAAAATCTGATCGTAAGTATTCAAACGTTATTTAAAAATATTTATAAATTAAAATTTCATATTTCCTTTGGATTATATCTTCTTAACATATCTAGCTACCTTTTTCCATTCACAGTTAATTGTAAATAATTTTATTTAATTAACTATTTGAAGTTTACTAAAGTGAAGCCTCTCCATAGACATAAAGGAGGCTACGGACGCCATACTTTAGTATTGGGGAATTCGTATTTCGTAGGTGTTTCTAAATGTCGTTTATTTGTGTAAGTAAAGTTAATATAATTTTTATAATGATTGAGAATTGAAGATAAGATATTAGTCAAAATTTTTATAATTCAAATCATTCCCTGAAATTGCGTTTTTAAAGAGATATTGATTTTTCAAAATGGTATCCTACAAATGGTTTGTAATACGGCTTTAGTTATATTCTGTCGTAGTAAAAGCTGTGTAGGGTATTCGCTAACGTTATACCTCGATAGCAATGTTAACTCTATGGATAGGATCGGACATAGAGATGCAATGGTAGCTTATGTGGTACTTCAATATTCTATTTTTAATTAATTAGTTATCGTATTCGTCATCATTGTCGAAAGCTTGGTAGCCATTTTATGTTCTCTAAGACTAAATTCAACGGGGTTTTCACTAATAGAAACATGGTCTGAAGATATAAAAAAGAATGATTATATGTCTTGCTTTGTAAGTAAATATGCATTAGAGTTTATGGGCTTTATGAATATTTAGTAAAATAGTATTATAATATTGTAGCAAACTCTTGTATTATAAACTTATTGATTTTTTATCATTTAAGATAATTATTTTACAGTGATTTTAGTTGAAAATACCGGATTTCTCAAGTTTTGTTATCTTGTAAGGAATTCTAATTAGACTTTAAAAATTAAATTTTATATATATGATTGAAATATTTTGTTATTTGTAAAATTAATTTCTTATAAAATTGAATTTTTTAAAATTTCCTTATTTTGATATTTGTAAAGTTTGGTGAAAATTCTTAATTAGAATGTTCTGTAGAATTGTCATTTTCTTTAAAATTTTGTATATAAAAATTATTTCTATTAAAACTTTGATAGAATTACTTTGAATTATTAGAATATTACTACTATAATACTATTTAAAAATTTTAATTTGTTGATTTATGTATTTTTTAATAAATGTAGATTAATGATTTTTGAATAACTTATTCAATTTTTAAAAAAATTTCGAATTAAATTTTTTTTAAATATTTTACTTTAACGAGTATTTGTTCTATATGACATAATTTTTAAAGTTTGTCATAAAATTTTAACTTTAAAAATTCTAATGTTTTAAATTTAAACTTCCTTGTTTTTGTAAAATACTTTAATTAAAATTCTAACAAGATTTATTGTTAGAAGTATTGAAATATTCTGCTTTAAATTTATTATACATTTATAAGAATTTATTGAATATTTTATATCATTTAAATTATTTTCAGATTTTTAGTATAAATCCTGTCTTACAATATTTTAGTTTAGTGATCAGTAATTCATTTTAATTTTGTGTCAAAATATTTTAACTTGAAAATTTTATTAAATGCTGCTTAAATAAATTTGATTTTATTAAACTATCTGCCTGTAATCTTGTAGCTAGATAATGTTACAAAGTGCTTTAAATTATAATCAAGAACAAATATGTAAAAGATTGCTAAAAAAAAAAAAAAACTTTTTGTCTGTTTTTTATAAGAAAAATTTTACAAAATCATAGGCAGATAAAAGTTTCTTCATTACATGATTTGCTTATTTAAAAATATTTTCACAGTGAAACTTAAAAGAAATGGGTAAAGGTGACAATAAACCTCGAGGGCGTATGTCTGCATATGCCTTTTTTGTGCAAACATGTCGAGAAGAGCACAAGAAAAAACACCCTGATGAGTCTGTTGTGTTTGCGGAATTTTCCAAGCGATGTGCTGATCGTTGGAAGGTAAATTAAGCTTTTTTTCTCTATTTTTTTAAATTGTAAAATTAGCTTATTGAATATAAATTATGTATTCAATATTTTGATATAATTAGTGTTATATAGCATTTTAACCAAACTTAATTTTAAATTGCTGTTAAATAATTTTATAATAGTTAAGGTTACTTTACCAAAGTAATTAAGTTAGTTGGCAATTAAGTATAATAGAGAATACAATATTTTCACCCTTTTTCAGTTATTGATTTCCTTGTTTAAAACAACCAGTTTGCAATAAAGATTTCATTTGCTAATTGCTACATAGAAATTGGCATTTTGGTTAAAATATTTATTTGAAGAATAATTTGAAATAATAAATTGGTAAAACATTTCTATATTAGCAATGATTTTAAAATATGAACTAATGTATCCCAAAAAGTCTGATGTTTGACTTATAACAATGTATTCACATCTTTGTTAAAATTTATAATAGATTTTTTATTTGAATTGATTGCGAATCAAAATTTTAAAACACGAGGCTTAGATCTAAGTACCATCTATTGTGAAATGGTACAGAATTATGATTTTGAGATTATACTCTTTGGAATTCTTGCTTGCAATTTAATCGAAATTAAAGTAAGAAATAAATGTGATTTTGACTGATTATCAAACATTTTATTGTGTTACTTTATTGGGAATATTTGTTACATTTATGATTTTAATTTATATGTTTTAAAATATAATTTATTAGTAGGGAAGCATTTTTAAGTTTATGACAATTTCTGTTTATAATAAATACAATTTTTAGAAAACTGGGAGGGATAATTGGTATATTTCTCTTTAAGTTCTTTAAACCTTCTATGGATGTTTACTTAGAAAAACTAATATATATATATATATATATATATATATTGAAAGTTAATACTAAAATTTACATTGTTGTGTTTAGCTAATGAATATTTTATTATTATATTATAAAATAAGTAAGCTTTTGTGAATTATTTTTGGTATAAAATCTATCTGCTTTAATTATTATAAGGAATAGAATGAATTATATTTGTATTTTTCCTTTGTCTTACTTGACTGAAGCAATTTTTATAGAACTTTAGCAATTAATGTCTCGTATTCCTTTACATTGAATCATATTAAAGTCAAACAAGAAATTTTATACATTAAGTTATTGTTCAGAATTAACTAGAACAGTTAAATTCTAGTTAATTCTGAACAATTTTGACTCCACCTTATATATACAGAAAAATTAATATTTCATGACCTTTAATCTTAAATTTTTGTCACCAAAACATGTTTAAATTTGATTTTTGAATGTATATGCTGTCTATACAAAGATTTTAGATTTGCTGTATTTTTTCACCTTCACATTGTTCTTATGTGTCATTGCCATATGTGTTTGCACTTTGAAGCCTGTTTCTTTATAAATTTTCTCCTTTTAATTTAGATAATTTGTCTTTCCCCTTTACAATATATTACCAATTAAGTTGCTATTAATGCAATGAACTTTAATTGCTGATTCTTTAAGTAACAAAGCACTATTTAGCACATGTCTTAAAAACTGATAAATGTACACATTTGAAGTTTGATTTTACTTAAAAATACCACATAAGTGAACTTAGTTTTAATTTTGTATCACTTTGCTTAATCTGATGGTTGTGTTATTACTGTATTTAATGTTTATTTTAAAAACATTGTGTGTGGCACACAGTTTTTTAAACTATGTTTTAATGCTTGCAGAGAAGAAACATATTGTTGCTTAACTTAGATTTCAACAGTTTGGGCATTTTATCCTTAAATTGTAATTTCTAGTATAGGTTTAAATGTATTGGTGCAGTAAATTAAATGAAAAAAGAAATTTTAATTATTTATTTACTGAAGTTAAGTAATTTCTTTTGTCATGTAAATTTTAGGAACTATAACAGAGTATACTTATAAATTTCTAAGTACTTATGAATTTTTATATAAAAAAGTTTCTAAATTTGTCATTTAAAAAAATATTCTCTCTAGACTATGTCTGAGAAGGAAAAAACCAGGTTTCATCAGATGGCTGAAAAAGACAAGATGCGTTATGAGTCGGAAATGGCAAATTATAAACCTGAGAAAAATTCGAAGGGTGCTGGAAAGAAAAGGAAGCGTGTGAAGGATCCCAATGCACCTAAACGATCTCTGTAATTATCATTGCTTTTAGCTGCTGTAGTACAGATTCAATAACTGTTGTCTACTATAATACTATATCAAATTATTTTTAGATCTGCTTTTTTCTGGTTCTCAAATGATGAACGTCCAAAAGTTAAACAATCAATGCCAGATTCAACTGTCGGAGACATCGCCAAGGAACTTGGTCGACGATGGAATGAAGTTTCTCCAGAGACTCGGTCTAAGTATGAAGCACTTGCAGCCAAAGACAAGGCAAGATATATGAAGGTTAGTTAACATATTTGATCATTTACATCACATAAAGGTTAAATGTTTTCATGTATTGTTATGTGTGCAAGTTTTTAATTTTATATTAATGCTTTATTAATTATATTAGGAAGTAAGTGCTTACAAGGGCTCTGGTGGTGGTGGTGGAGGAGGTGGTAAAAAGGCTAAGAAAGCTCCAGCAAAAGGTAAAAAGAAAAATGAATCTGAGGAGGAATCTGGTGAAGAAGAAGAGGAGGAGGAACAAGAAGAGGCTGAAGCAGAGGAAGAGGAGGAAGACGATGATGATGACGATGACGAGTGATCAAGTTATATACCTCACCCATCATTTTTAGGCAGTATCTTGATCTGTCTTAGTAAACTTGTTAATAGCATTTCAATGTAGGGGTCTCTGGAATAGGTGTGTTAATTGTGCTTCATATTCTTAGTTCAGAACAGCAATAACATACCCAGTTTCAGCAATTTTTAAAATTGATATCTAGAAATGTTAAACTTTCAGTTTGGGTGTAACTTTGCTTTTCTGACCTAAGACAATCATCTCATTGCTGCATTTCATTTCATACTGATGTACTTATTGTCATCTACCAAACATGTTTAAACAATTTTTCAGGGTTGTCTTCACAAATTCCTCCACTATGCCATTTGCATAATGGTTGCATCTGTAAATATTTTCCATTTCAAAAATTACTTATGTTTTGGGATTGATGTCAATATTTGTATTCTGTTTCTCTGATAGTAAATTCTGTAAAAGAGCTACCTCTAAAATTAAATTAAAAAATAAAATAAGTTTAGACATTTCTTATTTGCTGTGTGTACATTGCTTAAAATAAAAGTTGTAAAAAAATAAATATTTGATCCAGTTTTTAGTTTTTTTCAAACTGTTCTAGAGAAATGTTTTTGTGGAAGCTGAAACAAATCCCTACATTATTTTTCAATGACTGTACATTTTTTAAATATTGTTTAATAAGGTACATCATTTTAATGTGTTGAAAACAATTTGTATTACAATAAAAAGGTTTTTGTCAAAATTGTATTTATAATTTTTCTTATCTCTACTGATACTTGTAATTTTTTCTCTTCCATAATTTTTTTTTATATTACAAGTTCAGGATAAACTTTTATAAGATCTACATATTTATTCTAATTTATCATTCAAGATCTTTTCAGCTAGAACATTGATAATGTTTTTATACTTTGAAAATTAACTTTCAAATATTTACTTTTTGTTTAACTTATAAACTCAGTTTGTGATCTTGCTAAACTAGTTGCATTTAGGATACTTCTAATGTGTTGTAAACATTTTTTTTATCCATTTTAAAGTTATGAATGACACAATATATAATATACAAATTTCTTGTCTGCTTTGTGCAAAATCTACATAAATTGTCCTTTATTTTTAGGATTACATTTTACAAAGCTTAAATAAGTTTTTTCCCCTTTAAACAAGAGTTAACATTTGCATAAACTTATAAATTATAAACAATGAATGTTCTTCATGACGAATAAAGCAATTGAAACAATTTGAAATTAATGTATACATATGATACACGTGTAATAAAGAATTGACCATTTTTATTACATTTTATCTAGAAATTATTAACATTTGCTATTAGTTGGATAGTTTTTTAATGATATAGTGACAAATCCTATCTTCCATGCTAGGAAAAAATTATTAATTGGCTGAATTAAAAATAAAGTAATAAAAATTTGATTTGTTGAATTATAAATGTATGAATATTCCTTTAATTCAAACTTATTTTACAATATTAATTATATCTAGTTAGTGTATATGAATAGTTAAATTGAAAGAAAAAGGCAAATTCTCCAATGTATATTTTATAAAGTAAATTTCAAGTTGTGCTTTAAAAACAAATGTCATATTTTGATTTAATGTGATTTTATCTAATCAACTGATTTAAGTTAGTAAGGGTTAAAGTAGACTTGCAAGTACTAATGAGTTAAAAATCTTTCTACCTTAGCAATTTTGGTTCTTTGAAGTTTTGTTTACATTGATAAAAAATAATTGAGTGAAATGTGAATTAAACTTTTATTTGAGATTTTTTTTATCAGTAATGAGAATATTTTAGAGAGTAATTATTTTTAATGAAAATGATATGCATCAATAAGCACTTAATTTTGATTTTTTTAAAGGAGTTTAAGTGAACTTCTCTAATCTGTTTTAATAGAGCCATAAGTTGATCTCTAAAACAGTGCTTAATTTTTTTGTAAGTTCTTTTTATATAAATACCCAAGAAGTATTTTTTGCTGTACTTTTTGTTAAGTGTTTTAAAGCATTGTGATTTTGTCCATTTAAATTATTTACATTAAGTTTGTATCAATTTTAATGTTTTCCTTTGTTTTATTCACTGATCTATTGGCTGAATTTTTGAGGTGTTATAGCTAATATTCAATTGTAATAAAATGTAATTCTAAGCAAGATTTTAACTGAAAATATATTTATTAAATAAAACTGATAGTGACAAATATTTGGGAAAGAAACTTCAATCTTAGTATTTTTATTATGGATAATAAAAAAAAAACTCTGATTTTTAGGTACTTTGTTTTTCAAATTTAATTTTAAAATGTTAGAATATTTGTGAAATTCCGTTGAGATAATTATTGAGAATTTGGTGTTTGAAAGAGTATTTTCCTCTATATTAAGATATTTGACAGTCAAAGACTTCCAATTAGTCAGCTTCTAATTGTAAAATAAAAAATAGTCGTCAATATTTACTATGTACAGAGAAATTCTTAAATTGTATCATTAATGTACTTTGGTAAACCTTTTTAAAAAGATAAGCATTTAAAACTAAAAATATAGTAAAATTGAACTCAGATATACCAAGTAAACAAAATTGATGAAATTTCATCTAAATTCAGTAATTGAAACTTTGCAATTTATGAATGTCTAGTCTAAAAATTTTTATAATAATTTAAGGAAATAGACTTAAAATATCTCCATTATTAACTTTTTATAGGTTAAGTAAGTAAATATTTTTAATTCAGTAGACTTATTCAAATGTTTGTAAAATTGAATTTTCTGTATGTGTAAAAATGTGACTTCATAAATATGTATGATAGTGAATGAGGTAATTATGAAATTGGAATGTAGTGTTATTCAAGTAAATTTTTGCTAGGGTTGTATAAAATCTATACTTCAAGAATTGTTAAAGCATACACAAAAACTTCTAAGAGGTTTCTAAATAAACTTCTCTACAGTAGGAAATTAAAAGAGTTAACTATATTTGTGCATAGTTCTGAATTGAATCCATGGAAACTTTACTAATAATAAACTGGTGCATTTGTTTAGAAATTTCATACTATGTTTATATGGAACAAGATGCAAAGAGAGTAGAATAAGAAAAGTTGATTATTTTTACAGAGAAAAATAATAGTTGAGTGTTTGAGGAGATATGATCATTCATCGTGCTGCCCAGAAGTTTTTGACTTGTGTTAGAGAGGAAATTGACTTGTATTATTAATAATAGCAATGTTAGAGATGTTATCTGCCTATTTCTAATGCAGGTATAGCATCTATATGAGAAATGATTTGTTTGTCATTCAACTATCATTTTTTGCACATGAGGCTTTGACCATTATTTTGAACAGGCTGTAATGCCTGATAAAAAAATCCAGTGATAAAATTATTGATTATAATTAAATGCGTTTTTAAACTGTAGACTGTGTGCAAAAAGTGATTGTTGAGCGTTAAATAAACGAAACCAACCAAAATATGTCCCTTAAATTTTTTTAATTCTTTTCCTAGTCATGAAATATTGATAAATGATTTTAAATATAATTATTTTTGAAGTTTTAACCGTCAAATATTCTGCCAAAACTCTAAATCACTCCCTGGTTTTAAAATTAATATCTTTCAAAATGAACTGGCATTTTTTTTCCAAAACTCATTATAACTCACAAGAAAATAATCAGTGGAGTACTTAATTTTATCTATTTCTGCCTGTTTTGCTATTGGAAGATTTAATGTGGCATCTTATATACATACATAAATGGAATAAAGATTTTACTTTATAAATTCAAGTAAATTATGTAAAATTTAAAACTGTGTTATCCACAGTAATGTTTTATTGCATTGTTTATCTGTCAGTATTATATATGCTGTAATTTTTACAACTAATATTCCATATTAAATTTAATACTAAACTAAACTAGTGGCACAACAGACTATATGGGAGCCAAGACTTACTGTGCTTATATCTAATAGATTTTGAATTAATTTCAAAAGCGTAACAACCTTGAAAAGCATGTTCAAAGAGCAAATTCTTAAATTAATTTGCAATATAATTTCATACATGGGAAAAACTATTTTCCTTTCCAATAATGATTTATTTTAAATACTGAATCGATCTAAATCTAATCTGTTTTTACTTATAAAATGAATTTAAAAGTAAAATCAAGTACATAATTGAAGTAACAGTAGTTGAAATAAGTTGTAAAGAGACGCAAATGTTTCTTTACAGGTTTTTTATTTGATGTAATTTGTAAATGTTTATTTTTCTTAAATCTGAGTTGCATTTTAAATTAACTTCCTAAAAACACAGTTTTATTTTTAAAAATTAATTAATCTACACTATATTGTTTCTATTAATCCTCTGTTCAATTTTATAAAAAAAGTACTTAAAAATTAAATATAGAAATAAATGTAAACAAAATATTATATTTCTCGTTTACAGAACTGAAAATTATTTAATTTAATTTAAACTGATCATTAAAAATGCTTCACCAGAAAGAAATGCAGATAACAAAAGGATATTTATTGGTAAACAAATTGTTATGTTTAAAAATAATTTGAAAGCATAAATTCTGAGAAATCAGTAACCATAACAACCGACTCTAGTACTTTATAAACCTAGACATTGAATAAGAGATTAAATGACAAGTACAGGCGCAGCTACCGATGGAGCTTCAACACAATGCCACAGTTCAGGGACCGTAGAGACTATTGTCTAGTCATAAGACAGTCGCTCGAAATCCATTTGGTGAAAGATGTGGAGAACTTGCTCTATATGAAAGAGCGGTGATTCTCGCTAAGGTCAAATAAAGAGCAGAACGTTTCAGCAACAACACAAATGTAACGGTCACTATCGAAGTCAGAGTGAAAGAGAAGTCACAAATGTGTTTATATTATGACAACCCATATCATCACTCTAGCAGTAAACAGTAATTTAATATCGACAAGAAGCTAGGCATGAAGGTCTTGTACGTTGCTTAGCGCGATTCATAAATGATTATATTTAGTATTCCATCATTCTAAAAATATTTATGTATTAAAAACATTTACGTAAGATCAGTGGCAGTCATCTTGGTCCGTACTACACATTATTAAACAAAGGACCCTTTTAAGTTAGGAGATTTGCCTGTTGTTGTTGCATCAACATGCTTCTCTGTACCTATCCCTTAGTCAGGCTCTACCAGTTAGATAAAAGCAACCTGGTGGAGTCTTAGTGATTTTGAAGCATAAATCAAGCAGAAGACTTCCAATACCCAGAGATATCATTTCACTTGGACATTGCGACTACGCTTAGTTTTAACGTATCCAGCCGCTTTTAGTGAACACGACGGTTAATCTGGGATTGGAACTCACTACCTTCTGATAATGAGAACGATGCCCTAAGTAACCAGGCCACCCATTTGTCTACTATTAAAACTGCAATCAAATGAGCATTTTATCGATATTTTATTTTCAATTTCCAGTAAAACGATTCAAATTTGGCAAAACACACGCTGGGCATCTTAATATGAATGGATGTAGTGTATAAAAAAACTTGAACTGGATAACGGTAGGAGCCAAATTGTAAAATAAATATATTTTCCCAAAATTCAGAAAAAATACATTTACAATTCATGTCTATCACTTTCATATTGATATTCTTAAAATTAGATTTGATATGTATAATTCATTGACTCTAGGCATTGCGGCCCAAACTTCTGTAAGGAATGAATTATCAGCACTTCTCAAGCCGCTTTACTGTCTGCACTGAATTCATCAATCGTATATGAAAACCTGTCATATTTATGGGCTATGGAAAATGTTTACCGAGATAAAAATTGCTGTTTTGAAAATTCAACGATATTTTTTATTTTTTAAGATTATTTGCATTTCAGTGCAGCCGTTCAATCCCTGGTAAAAATTTGGAGAACAAACCCAATAAGGATTTTATTCATGCTAATGTTTTGATTCTTCAATTGAACTTACTAAAGACACAGATTTTTTCTCATCCGTAAAATATTTCTCTTTGTTCATATTCCTAAAATAGTACTTTATATTGCTAACAAAACATTTTAATTTGGTATTAGTTACACAAATTTATTTACAAATATGATTCTGTTGTTGTTACTAATAACACTTGGACAAGTCAAGCTCGCTATGCGAATTTAAGTCAATTGGGAGCGTCTTCCGTTTTAATCAGAGCACCATGAAGGTGAAAGTACGACTTTTCTCTACATACATGCCATAGGGACCAGTTTATAGGGTAAGCGATCATTCACACCTCATTCATACAAGGAAAGGACAAAGACAGGACAGATAGAGAAAGTACATCCATGCCCGAACCGGGATTCGAACCCAGGACCTCCTTATCCGCAGTCTGGCACGCTGATCACTGGACAAGTTGGGCGGCTAATATGATCCTGAATTTGATAAGCATTACTGAATAACCACATGATAAACATTCTTTGCTAATATTAAATGAGTGGTACCACTGTTTAACGGGAAAATACTAACTGGAAAAATTACTTGGAAAAAAGTTAATAAAAATGACGGAACACAACTGGATCAGCAGACCGACCTTATTCTTTGGTTTCACTCCACTTTTCTGAATGCGTTTTATGCTTCTCCTTTTTCTCAGCGGTAATTTGTGATTTATGTAATTTTTGGAAATGATTTATCTTACACCAGTTTAGGGAAGAGATATAATTATATTTGCATTGATTTGGTGCAATTTTCTTCTGTTATTGTTGCCCTTGTTTATTGAAATACCTAAAGCCAATCAAATTAAATATAAAAGAAGTAAAACTTTTTTAAAGAAAGATTAAACAGATTTATAATTGTATATAAACTAAACACCACAAAATTAAAATTATATTGGATTTGAGAAGAAATACATTTGCCAAGGTTTCTTTAATTTCGTATTCATCACTTGAAATATCACCATCTTAATTACATTCAATTTGGTATCAAATGCTTAAGAATTGAGCTCAATTACTCAAAATTCAATAATATCATGTAATGCATAATATCAACGAATAATAAATTTTAGGTCAAAATTAATACCTTTAAATTAGTTTCAAAAACAGCTCAACACGAGCGCTGTTTTTATAGCGTGGTATTTATTTAAAATCATATTTAACTTTAAATTGATTTAAGAAAGTGCAGTGTGGTGAAAAGGGTATGAGCTGACGTTTTCCGGAACCGCGTTTCGCTCGTTTTTACAGATACATTATGATCATTCAATTTTCCTGTTAAAAGAATATAATGCGTTTTCTCCAGTCTGTGAAGTACTCACAAGATTTAAAATTTTATATTAGTAAACTTCAGTCCGACTTCTTCTTCTTAGAATTGGGTTTGTATGTCATTGGGCACCTCTCCTTTTATCAGCATTTTGTACCATTAACTCCAAACCCAATGTTTCCCAGTTCCAGTTGCTCGGGTCACCCACTTTATTAATAAAGTCCGATAACCCTTTAATGGAATCTAGGTGTAACTCTCTAGTATGAATGATGCCTAAAGAAGTTAATCTAGGGAGGGCAAGAGCCTCGCATTCATAAATGATATGCTCTGCCGTTTCCTCTTGCGTATGACATTTCCAGCAGATAGGGTCTTGCTGAAACAGTCCCATCTGGTCAGAAAGTCAGTCATGCTAGGGATAGCTTCCTGACTTTCACCAGAAGAAGATGGTTTGGAGATCATTTCTACCTCAAGTGAAGGATTCATTACTGCCCCTTTACAAGATTGCCTCTGAGTTCCCTTGTCTTTTTCAGCAAGGTCTACTTCAGAGGCTTCACCTGCAAATGCAGAAAGGTTTGTTATTTCTTGTGTCTTTTCAGCCACAAGATAACAATTAATAAGCTCAGGTAATACAAGTCCACCCAGCATTGCCTGGGATACTGGGCAAGGCAAATTACTCTAGAAGTTTGCCGGGCAACTAGAGGCTCCGTTAAGACACTAATACCACGGTGCCAATTAGCCCTAGGCACGGATCGCAGAACACCAGGGTTTACGGGAGCTAGTTCGCAGCCTCTGATTCTATATTCAAGGCTATCCTGTCATTTCTACAGGACATTCGGTGATCCACCACCTGCCGACGCGCCTGGTGGCTGCTCAAGCCCCAGGAAGGTACGCGTAACCCCTGGTTCCAGGTCAGTCCGACTTGATGGTTGAAAGTAGTGTCGTCTATGGCAACAAAAGCAGCCTATTTCAAAAATAAGGGGTTATGCATTTCGCAAAGCATCCAGAAACCAAAACCAGTTTTTTTTTCCCCGACCTCCTCCTGTCGAAAGTCGAACGCGTCTTTTTTCCCCGGCAAAGTGTCGGGATATATTTTCGTGGTAGTTAAACAGTCCACTTCATAGAAGGGGATAGGAAAATAGTGAGACTTAGTATCTTATGGGAAAATGAGAAACACATAAAGGACATCCATACAGATAGAAAAATGGATTTTAATTTAATTTAATTATTTATATAAAGAAACCAGCTCCCCAAAGAATACAAAACATCTCCCATTCAACAATGGCTTGGATACAACCGAAAACCCTGTACCTCCAAGATTGTGGTCCTAAGCAACAGTAAATACTTCCACATTAAAAAAAAAAAAACTTGTAGTTAATACCAAGCAAATTCAAAAGACACCAAGAAATAAATAAAGAATAGCATTAAGAAATTATTTTACTTTTTAAGATGTCATTGACTTTGTTGCCAAGAGATGGTAACACCTCACAATCACTAACATTAGAGAAACTAAATTTGAGATCACTTTAGTGAAAAGACTTTCTTTTCCTCTTTGTGTAATGAAGTAAATATTGTTATTTCGTGTCATAATCTTTGTCTATTATTTCCAAAATTTCAATCTTTCTAAAATTTGAATTTATTAAAATTAATGAAAACAACTTTTCAAATTCAGATTTTTATCAAAGTTTATTTAGCAAAATGGTTCCTACCGACAACCAGGCATCCTCAATATCAATTAGGGGGATTCCTGGAAAATTAAAACTAATTTGGGGGTTCCGCGCAAGATTTAATATACATAAAAATAAATAAATAATGTGGTCCATTTTTATTACTGTAGAGATTTAAGTTAATAACAATAAAAATAAAATAGTATCGATTTTTACATATTACGATTTTTACGAGTATATAGTATATTATTTAAGTACTGAACGTTATGTAATAGCTTTTCCGAATGAACAATGCCAAAACTTATTTCCACTGATTTGTCACTTGTAGTAACAATGGTATGTATAACTTATTTTTAATTTTATTGCTTAAACTTTTAGTTCAATTTACAATAAAATTTAAACTTTCAGTTTTAATTAACATGCTAAAAAATATAGTAATAATGAAATAGAAATAAAAACTAAAATAAAAAAGATAATTTATTCAAAATGAAAATAAAAAAAATCTACTAACACACATGCCTAAGACTCAATAGTCCTTGTATGGGTGCCAGGGCACAAAGGTATCGAAGGTAATGAAAGGGCTGATGAACTTGCTAAAAAAGGATCGCCTTTTGCTCCCATTGGTGCAGAACCTTTTTGTGGGATCAATTTGAAGACCGCAAAAACCAATGTTCTTAGATGGGAAAAACGGAAGATGTACGAAGCTTGGCTCAACACTCCTGGTCAAACCCACGCTAAAAGTAGGATCTGTGGATCATCAGCGAGGATTGCCTCTGAAATTCTAAGATGTTCTAGGCAGAAGATATTTTTAATCATAGGCTTCATAACTGGGCACTACTATTTCAGAAAACACCTCCATAAAACGGAACTGTTTCAGCAAGACCCTATCTGCAGGAAATGTCATACGCAAGAGGAGACGGCCAAGCATATCATTTACGAATGCGAGACCCTTGCCCTCCCTAGATTAACTTCTTTAGGCATCATCCATACTAGAGAGTTACACCTAGACTCCATTAAAGGGTTATCGGACTTTATTAATAAAGTGGTTGACCCGAGCAACTGGAACTAGGAAACATTGGGTTTGGAGTAAATAGTACAAAATGCTGATAAAAGCAGAGGTGCCCAATGACATACAAACCCAACTCTAAGAAGAAGATGATGACTCAATAGTTCTAGGGAGCGCCAACTACTTAAGTTAATAATAAACATGTTATATGATGAGAGACAGACGGCAGAAATAAGGTAGAAATCCTACAATAGAAGCATTTTTTTCTTATTACGCAAAAAAAGCAATTTGTTACTTAAAAATTATATATTACATTTTTCAATATAGTAATCCCTTAAAGTTCTTTAAGGACTTACTTTTTTTTTTATCAAAAATTGAGGAAGAGATTGTTGGTTTCTTTAATAGGTATAATGTTTTTTGGAAGAAGTTAATTATTGAGAATAATTAATTCAAAACAACTATATTGTAGCATTCAATTGAAAAAGTTAATAACAATTGACGTAGTTTTTTGCAAATAAAACATTTGATATACAACTTTTTTTTATATTTTTTCTTTAACAAATAACAGTATAAGTGAGTCGACAAAAAATTTCCGCAATATGTACAGAATTCTAAATATTTGAAGTGAGGCTTTATTTCATCACCAACAATCAATACTTTACCTATATGTCTTCTATTTAATAAAACTATGTAAAGTGATTTATTGAAATCTTCCAAGCTTAAGTATCATTTAATGAAAATTCATTAGTGACAAAAAATATAAGTATTTATCGTTTATTTTTTCAAGCAATCAAAAAAAAATTTGAAAAGACCCTCGCAGCAACAACTTATTGGGATAACATCTAAGCGAGATGACAACTGATTACTTCTTATAATATTATTTTATTGATTGCAAAATCCAGAAAGCCATAAACTATTGGCAAAGAACTTATTTTTCCAGCCAACCGTAAGTGAGGTAAAACGCACCATGATGACAAACCAGCTTTCGACATTATAAAAAGAATTTCACTGAGCTAATGCAGTGCAAAAAAAGATTGACAAAATATCTCAGTTCACAAAAATTTTTAAAAACATCTGAATTTTCTAAGCAGCTTGATGGGTCTATTTTACTAAGGAATAAAGCTTTACTTATAACATATGTTAGATTCGTAAAAGAAGGATAATTTTGCCAAGAACTGTTATTTGCTATGTGTTTGGAAACCAATACGAAAAGTGAAACATTATTATATGCGCTGTTTTGATTCAGTGTTGGAATTCCTGTTAAGCAAAAACAATAATTTGCGAATAATTTAATTAATCCAAAAAATGACATAGTTTATATGACTAATTTATTTGCCAAATTTAACGAAACTAATTTGAAAGTGCAAGGTGACTATTTAAATTTAATCAAAATTAAAAGCGTAATAGTAGCATTTGTTGCAAAAAAATTTTCTGTACAACAAAACTTGGGCAGAGGAGAATATTCTTAGCATCCAAATCTTTCGAAACTGCAAAACAGAGATGAAGACTTTCTTTCTTACTGTCAAGACTCATTGGCTCTTCATGCAGCCCTGAATCAGAGATTGGAAGATATTCTTTAGTTCGATATTTCTGACTGGGTGTTGAACCCTTTTGCACATGGACAAACTTAGTTCCTAAACGCAAGTGAATCCATCTTCTTCTTCTTCTTAGAATTGGGTTTGTATGTCATTGGGCACCTCTGCTTTTATCAGCATTTTGTACCATTAACTCCAAACCCAATGTTTCCTAGTTCCAGTTGCTCGGGTCACCCACTCTATTAATAAAGTCCGATAACCCTTTAATGGAGTCTAGGTGTAACTCTCTAGTATGGATGATGCCTAAAGAAGTTAATCTAGGGAGGGCAAGAGCCTCACATTCGTAAATGATATGCTCTGCCGTTTCCTCTTGCGAATGACATTTCCAGCAGATAGGGTCTTGCTGAAACAGTCCCATCTGGTCAGAAAGTCAGTCATGCTAGGGATAGCTTCCTGACTTTCACCAGAAGAAGATGGTTATGAGATCATTTCTACCTCAAGTGAAGGATTCATTGCTGCCCCTTTACAAGATTGCCTCTGAGTTCCCTTGTCTTTTTCAGCAAGGTCGACTTCAGAGGCATCACCTGCAAATGCAGAAAGGTTTGGTATTTCTTGTGTCTTTTCAGCCACAAGACAACAATTAAAAAGCTCAGGTAATATAAGTCCACCCAGCATTGCCTGAGTTACTGGGCAAGGCAAATTACTCTAGAAGTTCGCCAGGCAACTAGAGGCTCCGTTAAGACACCAAAACCGCGGTGCCAATTAGCCCTAGGCACGGATCGCATAACACCAGGGTTTACGGGAGCTGGTTCGCGGCCTCTGATTCTATATTCCTGGCTATCCTGTCATTCCTACAGGACATTCGGCGATCCACCACCTGCCGACGCGCCTGGTGGCTGCTCAAGCCCCAGGAAGGTACACGTACCCCCTGGTTCCAGGAAGTGAATTCATACTATAATGCAAGAGCATCTTAAAGAAATATCCACAAATGAGAAATTTAAACCAATATTTGAACAAAGATTCCCCAAATGTTGGCAGTTGAGAGCCCAACTCAGGGTATAGAGAAGCATGTTGGCGCAACAACAAATACTGGTAATAGAAAAGATCCCAATTTTATATCCTGGATTATGGATTATTCCATGGCAGTTGTTGGCTGTTTTCTCGTCGATTCAGTGCCATTATGTAGTAGTTTCATTGCCATTATGAACCTCACTACAAAAAAAAGAAAGAAAGAAAGAAACGACTAGAAATTAGTACTTGTGGGAATTAGTTTTAGCGATTCATGAATAATATATCCGACATACATACTCTCATAACAATCTCATCAAAATCATCCATACCATTAATGTTTTTTATATTTTGATTTAAATTAAAATAATAATACCAATAAATACTTAAAAAATGGGTGTTATTTTTATATTATTACTGCATATTCATGTATTTTTTTCATTTGGAGTCCGTGGGCAAGTTTCGAATATAAAAAGGGGAGGGTGTGTTCTTGGGTCGAAAGACTTTGGGCAGGCATCACCTAAGCATATCTTGAACTGCTTGAATTTTGATCTGGAAGAGGCTTTTTCAAAGCTCTTTATTTTTTTTGGATTTCCTGACTGTTTGTGGACTTGTGGTGTTGGGGTCTACTATTGGAATTGGACCATCTGGGATTAGAAAAACAGCAACAAGACTTACGACAAATATAAGGGCATAGTGAGCTTGGCTTGTCCAAGTGTCATAAGTAAATACAAATATATATATATATATATATATATATATATATATATATATATATATATATATATATATATATATCCATGGTCATCATCCTGCTGTCTAGAGCAACCAACACCTTTCATGGGGTCTCATGAGCGTCTCGCATCGGGCGCCGTAACCCAGCGTTTGGTTCATCCCACTGGTAAAGATATACTGGTAAAGACAGGAAAATTCCTTATTCATCCCCAAAACGTAACTAAAAATGACCGAATATTACCGTCTTGTGATCACTATATAATATTATGTAATACAAATATTTAAAAGAATAATTTAATGTAGTATTTTGAGTGCTGCATATCACCGTCTTATCGTATAGCAAATAATGTAATATAACTTATGTGAATTGTAACAACGGAAAACAACTTCTTATTTTGTCTTTAAAAATAAAAATCCAAACTAAGTTTTTAAATTCAGAGCAATCTGGTACAAAGGTCTATGTTTATTGAAATAAAAGTAAATACAGAAAACAGAGTGCCCTGTACGGAAGATAAGATTCCTAAAAGTAATTTTCCAAATCAATTTCACACTGAAACGAGATTGGAAGACAAATGTTTTGATTAAAATGTTATCGAAAAACAGTTTTAATCGTTATAGAAATAATAGAATAATAATCTGTTTATGAGAGATTCTTGTTGAAGATTTTTAATTTTACAAATACACATTTTTTATTTGCATGATTTTGACACGTAATAAAATTTTCAAATTTGTTTACTATTATAATTTTAGATATCACAATTTTGATAAGTAATTTGTTAAATTCATATTCTACTTTTCAGAAAAGAAATGAATCTTCAGTTTTCCTATATTAGTTGCTGTGCATTAGTTATTTATGTTCTGATAACGGATTTCTTATTCAAATCAAATTGAAACACTCGTTTCGAAAGCTTTTGCCAAAAATTTCACATCTTTGAGGATGATTGCTGAATTGAAAGATTCATCTACTAAAATTATTTTAATGTAGTTTATATATATATATATATATATATATATATATATATATATATACATATATATATATATATATATATATATATATATATATATATATATATATATATATATATATATAAAGGATTATTTTTGATTGCAATAATTCATAATTCAGAAGCAGTCTGCAGCAGAAGCAGAGTAGTATTAAGGCAGTGAATGCAAAACACAGATACATTCCAAATAGCGTTTATTTAAAGAAAAAATGAAATAAAATTAAATTACCAATCTGTAACATAGGCATCACGCTTACCGTGGTTAGCAGACATCTGTGTACTGTTTCTTACAGAAAGGGGTTAATATAGGGGATGTTAAATATTTAAGAAAGTTCTTAGGAATGCACTGGCACCTGTGTTTTAGGACTTTTATGTAGGGATAAAATAAGGGAACATTCATAAATTAAAATTTGTATTAAATAGATTACATTATTAAAGAAATGTTATTCTATTAGTTTAACTTATCTAAAATTTAATATTTTATATATATATATATATATATATATATATATATATATATATATATATATATATATATGTATGTATGTATGTATGTATGTATGTATATATATATACATATATACTTGAGCTGAGTGTCCCCCGGATTCTAATCCCTGTTCAGGCATGGATTTTGCTTTCTTTCTCTGTTCTTCCCTGTGTTTCTGTGTCCTATCTTCTGTGATGATGTATGGATGTGGCCCATCCTATAAACAGGTTTGTGGTGGTATGCCGCGGGCGAAGTTACGCGCCTCAGTAACTTGGTTCACAGGTACCCGCTGAGTAACAAAAAATGAGTAGCAGTTACACACACACACACACACACACACACACACACACACACACACACACACACACACACACACACACACACACACACACACACACACACACACACACACACACACACTGAAGAATAGCATTAATTCCATTAAGTATTCCATTCCATTTCTCTCTCATCCTAATAAGATATGGGATTCAGTGCACATTTTCTAGTACACTCACACTTCGAAGGACGGGTTACGCAGTGCACTTGTCCTTTGATTCAAATCACATAAAGTATGTTTTAATGCTATAAAAGTTTGAAAACCTAATTAAAGTAATATTTAAACCTCTTCTACAGAAATCTGCTAAAATTTCCTTACTTTATCGGAAAGCGTTTAATATTAGATATCTATAAAACGTCTGACACTTTTTGAAGTTTAATAAGTCTTAAAATGATGAAAGTAGATTTAAATTAATAACATAAATGGTAAAATAATTCAGAAAATTTTATGGCCCTTGTCAATCAAACATTTCTTTCATCGCAAAGAAAATCCGATGAAGTAATTGGTTTTATAGCAGGTACAGGCTATAAAATCTTTATATCTGCAGCAGCTATTATGGTTGTAATCCTGGCTTTTAGATCGTTTGTCATTCCCTTGCAGTAAGTAATGTCCTTTACAATTCCTTCAAGAAGAAAAAAAAATCAGGCAATATAATATCAAATGAACCGATGATTCAGAAATTAGGGCCCTTCACCCCCTCCAATTTCCTTTGAAGTGATCATTTAAGAATTTATGAACGAGATGATATTCCATTGAAGTGTTGCATCATTTTGTTCCATAAAGATATGCAGCCGGGACGTTTTAGGAAAATACAATGTGTGAATGGAAGTAGGAAAATACAAAAGCATGTCATAAAATGTTACCAGAAATAAAAGAGGGAAACATCTATAACACGAATTAAGAAAAAAATATTCAAACCGGAAAAGGAAATTGTTTACAGATACTGAAACATCTTGCCGATATTTGATTGAAATGATATTTAAACAGGAAAAGGAAATCGTATCAGAAATCGTGCATTTTCCGTAATATAGAAAAAAAATATAGGAATATATAAAAGAGATATGTTTATTTTATTATTTTATGATTCCTTAAATAACATAAGGTGTCAAATTTTTTGTACACACTGTATATTTAACTCTCATTAAAATAACATAAGTTGTTGATTTCATAAAAAAATGATACTGTTGTATAATTTATAGTAAAATATTTGGTTTAGAGAAACCCTGTGGCTTAGTTGTAGCGTTTCACGTTCTCAAGGCAAAGATTCAAGGTTCGGTCTTCGGGTCGACTCAGCCTTTCATCCCTTCAGTGGGTCGATAAACTGAGTACCAAGCATGTTTGAGAACTAAACATGTTTAAACGATAAACGATGTAAAAACTATAAACCCTGGGGATTTCGCGTTAGACTGACCATCCAATCGAAACATAATTCTGCCCCTGGTTAAGAAAATAGATTTAGGGCCCCCGGTTAAGAAAATAGAAACAATCTTGGCCCACATTAGCTGTCGTGCCACAGATTTAATTTTAATTTATTTCATTCAGAGATTCAAATTTTTTAATGCTATAAAATGAAAATAATTTGAAAGTAAATAAAACAATCACCACTGACTTTTTTTCTATTAATTAGCTATTTAACATAACTTTAGTATAATAATTGCAAGGTAGTTAATTGAAATCAAGACGTTTATGAGTAGATCACTTTATATTGTAAAATAAAGAAAAAGTTATATGTAATCTTATAAAAAAATTTCTAACAAAAACCAATAAGCAGAAATATATATATATATATATATATATATATATATATATATATATATATATATATATATATATATATATATATATATATATATATATATATATATATATACATATATATTACATACATACATACATAGAAAGGATTAAAATAATTGACTTAAGATACATCGAGAAAATAACTCAAAATATTTTAAATTACAATATAATTTATTTTATATATTAACAGCTGAAAAATTTAATATTTAAAGATAAATATTAGGTTGGGAAAAAAGTTCATAGCGTTTTTACTAAAGGCTTAAATTTAAGCAAAAAACAATAATTATATCAATTATATATTCGCCGTTGCTGTTTACAACCTCTTCCCACCTCTCGACCCATTTGCTGATGTCGTTCCGCCAAAACTTCCCTGGTCTGGTGTCAAAGCAAGTGTTGAGCCAGTTTTTAAGGACCTCTTGGTGCATTGGGAAATGCTCGAAAAGAATGCCTCAGTCAACAAGAAGCTCTATATTACCCAATTACACCGCGTGGGTGAGCCTATTCGACTGAAAATACCTGATCGACATGGTCAAACAATGTTCTTTCACGACAACGCCAGGCCCCATGTTGCACACGTCGTCAAAGCCGCATTTCAAGAGCTCGAATGGGAGGTCCTTCAGCATCCGCAGTATTCTCTAGACCTTGCACCGACCGATTAACACCTTTTCCTCTCCTTGTCAAACCATATGAAGGGTGTTACCTTCGATAACAAAGAGGTCCTTAAAAACTGGCTCCACAACTCCTTTGACACCAGACCAGGGGATTTTTGGCGGAACGGCATCAAAAAATGGGTCGAGAGGTGGGAAGAGGTTGCAAACACAGCAACGGCGAATATATAATTGATTAACTTATTGATATAATTATTGTTTTTTGTTTAAATAAAAGTCTTTGGTAAAAACGCTACGAATTTATTCTCTAATCTAATACTTATAGCAAGGAAAATGCCTGAAATGATAATGATAATTCATGAAATGAAAAGCTGTCAGAATTCAAAAATAATTAGGAAATGTATTATTATCAAAAATTTAAAGTTAGCAGAATATGGGATTATATATATATATATATATATATATATATATATATATATATATATATATATATATATATATATATATATATATATATATATATATATATATATATATATATATATATATATATATATGTGTGTGTGTGTGTGTGTGTGTGTGTGTGTGTGTGTATGTGTGTGTGTGTGTCGGCGTGTGTACTGATATAATCAATATATTAAACCGGTTTTTAGGAAATCAAATTGCTATAAAAATTCATATTTTTTAAAGTAATTCAATCAGTTCTGACATTTTTATCTCTTCATCCTTGTTGGGTTCTTTTTACGCTTGATAAAGAAGGGATCTAAGTAACATAAAATAAGCAAATGAAAAGAAATTAAAATTAACATCATTAGAATTTTTTATGCAGTGTTATAATTATTTTTTCTTTAAAATGAAAGCTTCCAAAGTTTTGACTTTCTTATCATCCAGATTCAGACTCCTGAATTCCTAAGTTGTCGAATGTAATTATATATTTAAGTACCTGTTAGTACCTCATTCCTTTTTTTTAGGATTGTATCGAATATGTCTGTACTATATGATTGGTTAAGATCATAAGGTGTTCCGCCAAAGAGTAAATCCTGAGATGTAACTTACGCATTTGACGAAATTCACGGTAGTATAATTCCATTTTTATGTTGTCAAGTTAAAATTTCTGTGAGTAAAATTTGACATATAATAACAAATTATAAAAGTAAAAGAAATATTAAGAAAAGTGATATGTGAGGTATTTTACAAACATTCATTCATTTTATTCGAAATTAAGAGTCTTGCAGATTATATATGTTTCCTATCGATTATTCAAAATGCAAATTTTAAGGACCTTTAAAGAAGTTTTTTATTTGTGTTTTAATTATATTCTGACATGTTTTCATTAATAATATTTCAATTTTATAAAATTTTCTTTCTCTTAATGCGATTTTTTTATTATTTTATTTCAGTCAAAATGAGATTATTTATAAAAGAAAATATAAAATATTACTTTTTAAGTAAAATTATTTAATCTTTATAAGAAAATGTATATCATGTCAAATAATATTTGAAAACATTAAAATTTCTACAAAATTTTTTCACTTTGAATTTCTAAATAATAAAATATCGAGTTCATAATGACGTAATAACCAATCAAAGCAATATTAATTACATATTAATTATTTTTTTATATTGAATAGAAAAGATTTATTTATTCAATCACAATATTCCAATTTTTCACAGGCATGTTACTTTGCTTATACAACCCGTAAAACAATTAGGACTCATAAAGAACATTGAATCTTGCTGTAGTCACTAAGTTTCATAAGTTATATATCATGAACTTATGTTTTAGGAATCTCCTTGATTAATTATTGATCTATAAGATATATGAGATTGTAAAAGACCATAAGGAAGACCGAAGAAGAGATGGAAGGACTGCCTGGAGGAAGACTTTGCCATACTTAAGTCAAAAACTGGAGGTCGATTTCTTAAAATAGAGCAGAATGGAAGAGACTTCTGAAGAAGGCCATGGTCCACAAAGGGCTGTCGTGTCATTACTGCTGATGATGATAAGATATGAGATAACATCAATACAAATAATTTAGTAAATAAATTTAAACTAAAATTTAAAAAAAATTCTAAAATGCATAAAAGTCCAGAAATTATTTCAGGAAAATTAAAGAAATTTTCGTCTATTACACATGCACAAGATTTGTAGGGTAAAATAATGATATAACTCTACATATCTTGAGCAAAGTATAAAACATAGTGTATAAAAAGCAAAAGAAAAAAAAATCTTGAGCAAAGTATAACAGAAAACGATAATTGAAAACACGATTAAAAGAAAACGATTTTTTATAGGAAGTAAATTTATTATTAATATGAAGTATAAAAATTGGAAGACTTTTGTTTAGGGGAAGCAGTTCCTATTTCCTTGTCTTTCACCAACAACCACCTGCTTTTTCAGCGTTTGATTCTCCCCAGACTACAGCAGTTTATTCCTCAACACATTCCACAGTTATATTTAAAACATATTTCCCCAAATAAAATTGATATTTTGATCAAAGTAAAATTGAAATTTTCTGAAAAATTTTGTTAGTCTTAGCTACTATTTAGTGCCTTTCTCTGAGCGGCGCCCGGAGCATGATAGACCACCTTGCGCTCCCCCTCGTTGTACCAGTAATAATAATGCATTTCTAGACCTCTAAAATTACATCCAAAACGAATATACAAGGTGATCAATTTAACAAAGTACCTATTTTTCTTTTAAATTATTCATTTTTCTATAACACTATTTCTACTTCATTCATTGTCGTGTGCCAGCCAGGCTGGCAATATGGGGTGCGCTGCTCCACTTTTTCAACTGAACCCTATTTTGGTGTGGAGGCCGACTTCCTCAATGCATACATGCCATAGGGACCCGTTTATAGGGTAGGCTACCATTCACACCTCATTCATACAAGGAAAGGACAAAGACAGGATAGAGAGAGAGAGAGAAAGTACATCCATGACCGAATCGGGATGCGAACCCAGGACCTCCTTATCCGCAGTCCGGCACGCTGACCACTAGACAAGTTGGTCGGCACTATTTTTACTTCTCAAAGCAATTAAAGGATTTTGTACGTAAGTCTTTTATAAAATAAAAATAATAATAGTCTTTTAAAAAATAATATAAGTATTTTTTTAGCATAAAATGGTAAAAGATAGTCACAAATGCAAAGTTTTTTAATTTTCAAACTTCGCTATAGGCAAATTTTGAGTTGCTGTCGAAGACGACACTTTAGTGGCAGCGAATGAGATTTGGCTTTTAACTTAATATACAGGGAAAAAAGAATGATCGACTCTTCAGTAGGCGAGTTATTTCGATGAGTGCGATGTATCAACGAAATCATTTAACGGAATTAAAAGCTTAAGGGTTGTTAGTCAGATTAGGGGAAGGGGCGGAAAACACAATTTGAAGAAGTCATTGGAGTTTTACAAAGTTCAATTTCCAGGATCTGGAACTATTTTTTGGAGACTGAAATGCAGGCCAAAGATCAGGGCAAGGTCGTAGACCTGCAACAACGTCTAATAAAGACCGTTATTTAACGCTAAAGACTCGGAGGCACCGAAATATGAATGTCCATCTTCTTTAACAACATCTTTGCTCGGCTATTGGTGCCACAGTTTTGACCCAAATAACCCAAAACTACCTTCAGGCCATAGAGCTGTATGCTATTCGACCAATAGTGTGTATCACGTTAATACGTATCTACATAGTGGTGTAGGCGATCCCCGGACTGTACCTGATTAGCGGGATTGGATTACTCGCCCATCACCTAGTGCCTGGTCATTTTGAACCACGATCAGATGACGAGCTCACCCCTGAGCCGGCACCCTCCTCTCCTCAGCCAAGACACACGAGCGGAAGAATTTTAGACGTCACACATTAACGTGGACAAGACCCCAACCCACGGAGCTCCTGAAAACCAGCGAGGGAGCGTACGTGGTCACCCTCCCAATCACTGCCCGTGGCAAAGGATGTTTCACTTTGCTGATCTTAAAGGGAATCGCCGTGAAGCTACTGAGGCATTCGAGATCATATCACGTTAATAGCAAGGCGACGTCGCGCCTGCAGAGCTTGTGAGCTGGAGGAGAAATGAATCGAGCAATATTCTTTTCTCTTCATCCTGATAATAGGCGTGTTTTCATTTGGAGAGAACGTGGCATTAGAAGCATCCCTCCGTTCGTGCACAAAAGAGTCAGATTTGGTAATGGGGAGATGATGGTCTGTGCTGGCATATACATTAATGCCCACACCGCTTTCTATATCATTCGAAAGGATGCTCTGGCCTGTCGCTGATATAGGGATGAGATACTCGGACCTACTTTACTCCCTTACGATGCAGCAATTGGAGATAACGTCATGTTAATGAATAACAATTGCAGGCAACATTGTGCTAACTGGGTGATTGGTTTCCTTTTGGAGGAAGGAATCTTAAGAATGGAATCGCCAGCGTATTCTCTGGACACAAACCTAATAAAGCATGTTTCAGTCCGGAAGGGAGAGGTTCGATTCCCAATGCCCTTAAAAACCCACCGAGTACATCCGATGTACTTGCTCGTTAAATCTGTAGAATCGAAAGTCCTGAGGTCGGTTGTTGAGCAGTTACTATGGGTGTAATGGTCTGGAGAAAATTTCTTCCTCCTCCTAATCAATGTCAAAATTGAGGGATTGGATCCTCTGGTGGTGCCATCTATCGGAAAATACCTTTGAGCGAAGTCGTACTTTCACCTTTGTGGTGCCCTGGTTAAGCGAAAGACCCACCGTACTGACTTATTCGCATATAATCAATGGCAAAGCGAGTTTAACTTATCCAAGTGTCATAATTAACAACTACACAATTTAGTGTTGACACAGAAAATGATATTTTGGCAACTTTCCGCGAGACAGCGCTTTCATTGGTTTAAAATTCCATGACGTCAGATACAACGTTTTAGCTACGTCACACTAAGACATCGAGGAGATCACATTTGTCTACAATAAGACGGCGTCTCAATCGGATTATCTACCGAGTTTGCGGCCCTGCACATTGATTACACGAGGAAAGTGTCGAGAATGGCTATTTTGAAGAGCAACATTACAACCGCAATGGCAGACATGTTTGGCAGCACCTAGCGTGAAATGGACTCGCATCCTCTTATTTATCTCATGGTGAAAAACATCAAAATCCATTGACAAGGACTATCGAACCTTCGAATCTATGTATGTGCGAGTTATTAAACATCAAAATATATATCAAACAATTTATACTCTTTTACTATTGAACAATCAGAATTATTGATTTATCTTCTATAAGTTTATCTCGTGTATTTGGTTTCTTTTATACTATTAATTTATACCTATAATATAAATTTAGATATTTTATTTTCCATTGAATAAACTTATCTATAATTTTTAATTTTTTATCTTTTAAATAATTTATAAAAATTATGTCTAAGTTGTAACCTAACTATCTTAATTCAACGAATTTACGAAAAAATAGATTCAATTTCTATATTTGCCATCCATCATACCAAAAATTTCTTTTTAATTGCTTTTCTTCAAACATATATGAAATGTGTTTTATTCCTTTTCGAACATAAAACTTTAAGCTTTAGTAGAGCATAAAAATATTAATAGAGCTAAAGATTATAGCTTTTTAGTTCACAATTAATATTTTTGGTGAAAAAAGTATTAATGCCTTAGATTTTCCAAAAAATTATCAAGAACTTGTTTTAGTTTAGAATGAACTTTGCATGGGGGAAAGAGTCTTATCTCCATCAAACTCTAATTCATTTTTTATAAATCTGTTGTGTGTTCAATAGTAATGTTGATTAAATAACTTCAATTCGAAACAAAACTTCCTTAAAAAAACGTCTTAATGCAAATTAGAGATTAAAACAATTTCACAGATTAATTTTTGAAAAAATATAAAATGAGAATGCCCTGCTCCCAAATTTGTCATGCTTATTTTTATCATGAAGTCGTAATAATAGAATGAAGTAATATCATTACTCAGGTGAGAGAAAATATTTGAAATATGAACTACACATCTAAATGAAATGACGATTTTAACAACTTCAAAAATATTTCTTCAAGATAAAAAATAAGATACTCAGAGATAATAAACAGCTTTTAATATTTGCTCTCTATTAAACTTTGTTTCAAGCAGACATAAGAATAATTAGAATTACCATATAGCAGCAAATATCACAGCATTATCTAAGGTGTTAAAATAGCTACTGGACACAGCATAATGAATTGCTTTTAGGTCATTTATATCTATTGTCTATTTTTGTTTATTATATATATATTATCTGTTATCTTACAGCAGAATGTTGCTTTACATACATACAAATCGGTGCACGCGAGTCCCAGACTGTACCTTTAGATTAGCGGGTTTGGATTACTCGCCCATCACCAAGTGCCTAGTCATTTTGAACCACGATCAGATGACGAAGCTCACCCCTGAACCGGCACCCTACTCTCCTCAGCCAAGACACACGAGCGGAAGAATTTTAGGACGTCACACATTAACGTGGACAAGACCCCATCCCACGGAGCTCCTGAAAACCAGGGAGGGAGCGTACGTGGTCACCTTCCCAATCAGTGCCCGTGGCAAAGGATGCTTCACTTTGCTGATCTTAAAGGGAATCGCCGTGAAGCTACTGAGGCATTGGAGATCATATCACGTTAATAGCAAGGCGACGTCGCGCCTGCAGAGCTTGTGAGCTGGAGGAGAAATGAATCGAGCAATATTCTTTTCTCTTCATCCTGATAATAGGCGTGTTTTCATTTGGAGAGAACGTGGCATTAGAAGCATCCCTCCGTTCGTGCACAAAAGAGTCAGATTTGGTAATGGGGAGATGATGGTCTGTGCTGGCATATACATTAATGCCCACACCGCTTTCTATATCATTCGAAAGGATGCTCTGGCCTGTCGCTGATATAGGGATGAGATACTCGGACCTACTTTACTCCCTTACGATGCAGCAATTGGAGATAACGTCATGTTAATGAATAACAATTGCAGGCAACATTGTGCTAACTGGGTGATTGGTTTCCTTTTGGAGGAAGGAATCTTAAGAATGGAATCGCCAGCGTATTCTCTGGACACAAACCTAATAAAGCATGTTTCAGTCCGGAAGGGAGAGGTTCGATTCCCAATGCCCTTAAAAACCCACCGAGTACATCCGATGTACTTGCTCGTTAAATCTGTAGAATCGAAAGTCCTGAGGTCGGTTGTTGAGCAGTTACTATGGGTGTAATGGTCTGGTGAAAATTTCTTCCTCCTCCTAATCAATGTCAAAATTGAGGGATTGGATCCTCTGGTAGTGCCATCTATCGGAAGATACCTTTGAGCGAAGTCGTACTTTCACCTTTGTGGTGCCCTGGTTAAGCGAAAGACCCACCCTACTGACTTATTCGCATATAATCAACGGCAAAGCGAGCTTAACTTATCCAAGTGTCATAATTAACAACTACACAATATAATGTTGACACAGAAAATGATATTTACCGCCTCACAATGATTTGTACGTCACTCAATGGTCATTTTTTCACGAGGGTTAATTAGACTGGAACTTAGAGTTTCCGAACCACAATTATCATCTAAACCTAAGGGACGGAATCGACCCAACAAACCGACGATCCCAGCACTAAATCATTCGGCTACTGCTTCACGATGATTTTTCACTTGGTATGCAGGCATTGATTTGCTTGATAAAATGAATATAACTTTTTGTTTACTTAACATGCTTTAAAAAATTAATTAAGGTTTCTTATTTACTTTTCGAAATTTCTATTTATGAAATTGAAAAATGTTTATTCAATTAACATGGGAATATTTTTGTGAATACTTATTCAAGTAACAACGGAAATTTTAACTAATGGCATTTGGTGATTCGATTAAAAAAAGCTTAATTTTTTCAAAAATTATCATCAAAAGTTTATTGTAATTTTATTATACTTATTTTAGTTAGAAAATTTTCTAAATTCCCATTTCAACTCAATTTAGTAATTTTTATCATTAATGAATCTGTTAATTGAGCAAGTCATAATATTCTGCACTCATAAATTTGATATTTTCAATTTTTGCTTTCAGTGAATGTTTTGATTGTGAAATAATCTGAATGAAAAAGGACTGACTAAGTAAATGTAAAAAATTTTGCAATGGTATAGTTTTTTAAGTTAAATTTCAGCTGTTATAGAATCATTTTAGATTTTGTGGAAATCCTTGCATTTAATACTTTATGAAGACCTAAGGGTGAAAAGTCAGAGTGCTCAGAAATATTTTTCCTCTAAGAGAATTTTTTATTTGGATCTTTTATTATATCATTACATTTTCCCCCAAATTGTTGTCTAGATATCAATAATAAATTCGAGGAAGGAGGACTTGGGGATTTTAACTCTCTTAATCTCAAAAAAAAAAATTTTAGTGTAACTAAAAGTTAACTTTCTTAACTTTGCTGTAAATGTTCAGTGTTTTTACTGCAAATTATTTGACAAATATTTCAGTAAAATCAGATCTTAAAAAAATGTTTTATATCTTTTTATTGTTTTCAAATTTTCATTCAGTATAATCTCCTTCTTCCGTGATATTTTTAAGAGAAGAGAGAGAGAGAGAGAGAGATTTCTTTATTTCACATAGGAACTGTTTCGTTTAAAAGTACGCCAATTCCGCATTCAATTTTAAAATAAATTTTAAAATGGAAAAAAAAGGATAAGATTTTATATTTTGAAAACTGATTTAATAATAAATACTGAGGAAAAGTAGTTTTGTGTAACAAGATTTCTAGCACCTGTTGAAAAAAAATCTTGAAGCTATATGGTTGTCTTGTAAACTTCCTAGCTTTATTAACCATAAACTGGTTGTTTCCCTCGTTACAGTTAAGATTATGTTTACGCCACTTCATTATAATTCTGATTGGTTTAAAATATCCATGACGTCAGATGACATTTCATTACGTCACACATAATTAATTACGACCATCGTATTGTTTATTTATTTATTTATTACATTACATATATTCAGACTTGTATGCTTGATTCTTGAGATCCGCTTGTAAGTCTTCGTCGATAATAGGACAAATAGCACAATGACAGATGTACAACCACAGAAGAATAACGAAGAAAACACCCAGGGCCACGGTGGGAATCGAACCCACACTCCTACGCTCTCAAGCGATTAGCGGTGAGGCTTTAGACCACTCAGCCACGGAGCGCCCCCATCGTATTGAGACTGCGTTTAAATCGGATTTGTCGACGAATTTGTTGCCAGATCGCATTCTTCGAGGGACAGCAAACAAGGCGAAGTTCAATGAATGTCTGAAAATATTGTCGAAATTCATGTTGTTAAAGAAGCCGTTTCCCAGTGATTCAAGACATTAACATGTCGATAATAGAACAGGAGAAAAAGCAAAAGTGAAAAAGACAAGACAAAACATCAGCTTTATAGTCAATTAAATTCAGCAAGGACGATTTAAATTCTTTTTTCTTTTTACAAAATTTCTCAGTTTTAACTTTAATTTTTTATTTTAATTAAAGGAAAAAACTTGAATTTTATAGAATACATTAGTTAATTGTAGATAGATAAATTGTGAATTTTAGACCATATTTGTTGATAGTGGATGTCAATTGTGGTTACTGTATTTAGGTGTGGAATACTCATCAACCATATTATGAGCAGAATACATTGGTCTCCGTTAAAACAAACGAATTGTTCTCTACTTCAAGTCAAAAATTAAAATTGCGCAAAAAATAAGAAAATGAGCTGAATAAGAAGTGACCTGTACTAGCTCCCAAATGACGAGCATTGTAGTTTTTAAAGCTACAATAGATTAATCCCCTTATTAAAATATTTTTATTTAAAATGTCAATTTGAAACTTGTTTATCCAAATCAAATTACCGCTTATAATCATGATATATATCCGTAGCAGCTGGTATTTAACGTTTATATATAACAAACCTGGTAGTTATGTGTACAAAAACATCACTCAGTTAAATCAGTCATGCTAATATATTTTAAACTAAGCATTCTACACTTTTTTTCTTGTAAATAGGTTGAAGATAACAATCATTTATTTTATTTACGTTGACTTTTTATGTGTATTATTGCATATATTGTTGTTATATTTCTTCATCATTATGTTTTAATACTTTTCTATTCATAAAAATGAGTATCATATATCAAATTCCCAAACATAATGGAGTCAATTCATCACCAGATGGTGCTTCTGCTCTTGGTATTTGTCATGTGACAAATTCCAAACCAACGACCAATATAAATATTGGTCTGTGTTCCAAACACAGATTATTTGTTGTTGTTGTTGCTTATCTCCAAGGGGTCTGACGGAGTCAGGCCAAATCAACGAATCCATTGATTTGAATTTTGTAAAGGTACAATTTAATTTTATTTAGCAAATTGGTAGCAATACTTTTTTACACACATTTAATAATAAAAAACGTTAAATATTAATACTTTTTCAAATTTTTCTACGTTTAATGTTCTGAATATTTTCCACAAATGAATGAAAAATGTAGTATTTTGACAAAAAATAAAATCTTTAGAATGGCAAGATAAATTTATAACCAGAATTGTTTCATAAGAAATGATAAATGATAATAAAACAGTTTATAATATTTATAACTGCCGTCTGAAATGTGGACGTACGCAGCTGGAAGTATCCGAGGAACTTGGAATCGTTTAGAGTGTCATCTCCAGGTTTTGGCAACGGTTCCAAGATGATGGTAATGTGAGTAGATATTACAGCACAGGTCTCACACGAGTTACAACGCCCAATGAGGACCGGTATTTGGCAGTTACTTAAAAGAAAAAAAGAAAAAAAACAGACGGGGCACAGAATCAGGCCTGTCTCGTCAGCTCTCTTCAACTACCGCTACTACAGTTTCAAGGCAGACCGGGTATAGACGCTTAGGGCATATTAGTCTGTATGCTCGTAGGCCTGTCAGATGTGTTCCACTTACCGCAACTCACTGTCACCTGCGGTTAGCCTGGAGTAGAGAGCATTGTGGACACCGCAATAGTGGTCTTGTGTTATATGATGTACGACTATTTCAGGTTTTACTTTCAGTCTGATTCTCGCTGGATTTTCATATGTAGAGAGCCAAATACCCGTTACCACCAAAAGAACACCTTTGAAGGACACCGCTACGGTGGTGCAGGATTGCTCGTTTGGTGAGGGATTATTCTAGGTTCCAGAACTAACCTGCATGTTCAAAACGTAACCATGACAGGTCACATCTATCGGGATGTCATTCTGGAACAACATGTACGTTTGTTTCAGGGCGCC
Organism: Latrodectus hesperus; assembly: GCA_037975125.1. Taxonomy (NCBI): domain Eukaryota; kingdom Metazoa; phylum Arthropoda; class Arachnida; order Araneae; family Theridiidae; genus Latrodectus; species Latrodectus hesperus. The sequence continues at coordinate 5,064,820 of JAJQOW010000016.1, read as the reverse complement.
ATGGGTGCAGAATTTTTGTTTATGGATGACAGCCCCCGTTCTCACCATGCAAACATTGTAGATGAATGCCTTCAATCGGAGGATATCACCCGTAAGCACTGATCAGCATACTCACCAAACTTGAATCCAATAGAGCATGCGTGGGACATGCTTGGCCGACGAATTGCAGCCCGTCAACTTCCTAACACATGTCTACTGGAACTTTGGAGAGCATTGCATGATGAGTGGTGTAATATTCTCCAAGATCAGATCAATAACTTGATACTCAGCATGCCTAGGCGTTGTACGGCCTGTATTGCATTGTGTGGGGTTTAAGACAATGTATTAATCATCATACCAACCATGCTATATTGGTTTTGTTGATAGGTTCTTTTTTGAAATTTGCTCCAGGTAGTAAAAATCGCAATTTTTATTAATGATGTCAAACATATAGCATCTTTTTGCCCTTTATCTTTTGTTTAATAAATGCACTTTACAAATAAGTCACATTTGTTTTGCTTCTGTCTCTTTCTTTGCCTGAACTTGCATTATCCTTAATTTATGGAGACTAGTGTATATGCATAAAATATATGCACATTATAGCTCTATAAAAGAAACTATTAAACATTAGCCATCTGATATCCCGCTTATAATGTAAATCCAACAAATTCCAGAGAAATAGCATATATATTTATGTTATTATAATATTATTATTAAGTTTGTTTCTGATACATTAAAAATTTTTTTCACCAGGCCTCTTTTTGGTGATTAATCTTTTAGAATATTTGTATGGAATAAAAAAGCATACAATTTTAACTTTTTATTTAACTTTTGACGTCAAATTAATGAAAAATAGTACAGATAACTCTTAGTTAGTTATATTATGTAAATAAAATGATTTAAAACACTTTGGGAATGGTACATTTTGATTTTTCTAAGAGGATGGCTGGTAAGCTATTCATAAACTTCAAATATCTATTGCTCCCGAAATGTATCATGATCACCTACACATTTGGTATTCTAATAGCAAATTATTAAGTAACGTTTAAACCATTTTTGAAAACATTTTAATGAAGTGATTAGTGAGTTATACTAATCCCCTCATTAAAATGTTTACAATCGAGAAACTAATGTGACATATTATTTTTTGGACTGTTACATTTTTCAAAACAAATATCAGACAAAATAACATTACATTTATACACCAATTGCAAATTTTGTGAGCACGTGGTTGGATTTTTTTTCAAATTTATTTTCAGAAATAGCTTTTATAAGAAGTTTCTGAAACGTCTAATCACATTTGTAAGATTATACAAATCAAAATAAATTATCCTTCTGCACTTTAAACAATAAGAAATATGTGGATAAAATGTATAATCTTTTCTCATTAAAACGGTAACATAATAGCAAAATTATTAATAGTTGTTTTGGATTGATGTATAATAAGAGATTGTTACAGTGAATGAGATAAATTATTCCTCCTGAAATAAGTTCTTATTCCAGACACCAATACTGTATATTTTTAAAATTTGCTTTACTGATAATTTTGTCTCTTTATATAATATAAAAAGATTGTGAAAATAATTCTTAGCATTTCTGCACTTTATGAAACATTCAAATACTAAAATGTTTCACCAGCATTAATTAGATGTTCTTTTACACAAATAAAGAAATCATAAAAAATTTTTTGTTATTCAAAATATAAACATATTAAAAAATTTACTACATAAATCATTATTTCTATAATCTGCTTTGTTAGAATTCATTATAATTTAATTTGCATTAAATCTTTTCGAAAAGGTTTTGTATATTATTATTCTTAAATCTGACAAATTGCCTTATATTTGCGTAGTCCTTTTACGTGAATTAGTGATATTGTTTTAACAATTTATGTAAATCTGCATGAATTATTAAATAAAATTTGCAAATTTCAAACACAATTGCAATTGATTTCAAATTTATTAAATTTTAAGGGGAACTGAAATAGCTGGCAACTACCTTTCCGACAATGCAAATTTGATTTTCGCCCCTTTCTACTCATAAATACTTTTATATTCTGTTCCTCGTGTGAAAAATGTAAATTTCGTCTAATCATGTGAATAATGGCTAATATGTCTACTTTTATATTTTCTTACAAAGAAGAAGATTTCATAATAAATTTATAATATTTAATTAAATAAGTCAAGATTTTGGATGGGAATATACAATTTTTAAAATAATTTAATTGTCAATGATATATTCATTTATTTGTAATACATAGTTTTGTACATTTTAACTGTTCATGACATTAAACTAAGTCGCACGTAATGGAGAATGTCAACAATTAATGAGTAGATGCCGAGAATGAGTAGAACAAACCGGAATCTCTTACGATTTGTTGATAAGTCTGGGTTAATTAATTTGAAAAAAAACAGCATTAAGAACAAACATGGTTAGAAACAAGTTGTATTAATCATATAAATTACCAAAAATAGAATAAAATTCAACTGTATTGAAATGAAGAAAAACTATTTAAGAATGCATATTTCAAAAAATTTTATCCACAGAAAATACTATGTATAGAAAATTATTAAATGTATACGTGATCCATCAGAAAATTTGTTTTACTGATAAGAGAATTCATGAAAATTTTTTGTAATTATTTTTCTTTGATATAGTTGCTACGATGCCTTAGAAAATGCTAGTTTGGGTGTTGACGTAGTTATTTGAAAATAGGTCAAAATTATAAGATTTTGAAAAGCTATAGTCAGCAGGAATAGACAGATTTTCACTTACAAGAAGTGAACTGAACACAAAAAATAACAATCTAAAGCTTCAAAACATCTAGACTCAGTGGTTGTTTCATTCATGGTATTGTTTTCAATAGTTTGGAAGGAAAAGAGTTCAGTTTGGTAAACGATTTATTTCTTCAAACTCTTTGAAAATGTCTGCTATGCAAGGAGCACTATCTGCTGCTGAGAGATCTATGCGATCTGTATTCGGTGTGTATACTTAGAAATACCTTTTTCAAATATTCTATCTGGAATTAGCGCTTTCTTGGGACATAAAGAATTGAATTTTTGCTAACTTAGTGTAACATATATTGTTTTTCTAATATTTATAATGAAAGTAAAAAGAAAGAAAACGTTTTAAAACTTTACATACAATTGTCGTATTCTTGAACATGTTTAAAAATTTCAAAATTTGTTGTTTTTCTCTTATTTCTAGACTTTGAAGGAAAGTTTTGAAATTGTTATTTTTGTTTCTCTTAAGTTTTTCATAGTCTTATTTTTGGTAAAGTTTAAACGGAAATTTTTATAACAAAATTGAATTGATCCTTTGAATTAAAACAAACCAGATATTCTGTGTCATGAATTCATATGTATCTGATGTTTTGTGTGATTTTGATATATTAGCACTAATTCAATGTAAGGGATTTTAATTCGAACTACATTCCAAAATGTTAAGTCCAATTAATGCCCCTACATACCTGGATTTTTTAAAAAATTTAAAACTCAGTGTTAAATAAATGTTAAAATGATAGTTGGAAATTTTGCAGAATTACTATCAACTAATTTGGCTGGTTTTTTTGGAGTTTTTAAAAATATTTTTCGGATGTTCTAAATTTTATCTGCATTAAATTAAATTTCACTTTTCCTAGCAAGTGAATGTACATTTCACAGTGGTGACGTCTGTTGATTTTTTCCATGAAGATAAGTTTGATGTAGGTCTGTCATCAAACAAATAGATTTTAAAATAACTCTTATTAATTCATAATGGTGTAAGATATAAGGAAAAACATTGTGCTATTTTTAAACTGATATTCCTAGCACTGTGTACGAACACAATTGTACAATTTTGTAAAAATATTCTGAAGAAATTGAAATTTAATAAAGTAAGCTACTGAAAAATGTCTGAAATTTTGAAGCATTTTTATAAAAAAATGATTTTTCAGTTTCTGCCAAATTTATACCAAGGTGTTTCATAATGTTCCTTTCAAATTTTAGATTATTTTTCTCTCATAATGTATAAATTCTTTTAAAAAAGTATGTAAAAAAATTGTTTTTACTAATACTACTCCTTTGCTCTACAATACAAGGAGGGTTTTAGTTTAATTTACCAACAGCATTTTCCCAATATTTAACTTTTGTCTTTCAGTTTTTAATCGTCCTTTTTTTTTCCTAATCTTTTCCAAGTTGTCTAAACATCTCTTTCTATGATGTCCAACCTTTTTTTTATCCTCCAGTCTTCCTCTGTATATTTTCACAGTTCGTGGGTTCGAATCTCACCTTGGGCATGGATGTTTGTAGTGGTTCAGAATTCACTTTAAACTGTAGGTCCCAGACTAATTAGCCCTCATGTGCAAAAAATGACTGTTGTGCGACAAACAAACCAAACCAAAACTCTGTATATTTTTTTTTGTTGCTCTTTCAACACTCATTTGCCCTAAGTGTCTAAGCCAGTGTATTCTTTTTGTTTTTATTATCTTTTTCCTTTTAGAACTTACTTGATTCAGAATTACTCCTGATCTTCCATATATCTCCATCCCTAATTAATCTATATATTTTTCTTGGACTAATTGGGAAATTTTTTCTTTAAAAAGTAATAAACAATGCTTCTTTCTGAATAGTAGCCCAAGTTCCTGATGTATAAGTCTCTGTAGATCTGGTTATGGTTATATATATTTTTATTTTTAACTTTCTTGCGAGCAAAAAAGATTTAAACAGCTCAATCATTGAAAAGTAACATCTGTATACAGCAGGCTACCTAGCATTTATCTCGGGGTTTATTAATTTTTTTTCGTTGATAATTCATTCTTTCAAAACTTGAGCAAAAGTACTTTTATATTTAAATAATTTTATTGCACAGTACATATAAATCAAAGAGAAATATCTAATATTACTTAAGATGGTTTGATGCAGTAGACACTCATTTTTAGAAGCTAATGGCTATTCCTACCTAGATATCATAGATACAATGATAATTTTAACTGTTATTTATGAACTTAAATTGAACAAAAAAAAATCTTTGTGTTACAAACTTTCATTTCTGACAAATAGTGTTCTGGTTTTTTTATGTATTTACTTTTTTATGATCTCATATTTTTTCAGCCTTTTTATTTGATTTCTTTTTAACTTAGAGCACTTGATTAATTCTTGAATAATGATGCAACATGTGTAGCATTCGAGACATTGTTAGAATAAACATTTGAAAAGGAAAGGACTGTGGTGTCAAATTTGACTCCTATCCTTTTCATACATAAGAACTCAAAAGGTGTAAAAATCTTCTCTTCTCTCTGTGCATGAAAACACAGAAAGCTGGAAAAAGTCCTTAAAAATTTGTGCTCTTTTGTTCTATAGTTGATTTTGTTTCATTCAGACACACTTAATGTTTTGGAGTTTTTGTTGAAAATGTGAGTTAGCCAGTTTTTTTGTTGAAGATTTTTTAGAGTTGAATAATATTGCAATGTATAGATTAATTTACTTATCAATCAAGTTTTAAAAAATTCTAGAAGTAGACCAAAAAATATTAGACAAAAACTATAGAATTAAAAATAAAAAAATACAATTTTTAAAAACTTGGAAAATATTTATTAAAAGGGAACTGTACGAGCATAAATGCTCACTCTCGTAAGTATTGTTAAGAAGTCAAGCATCCTAGATTAAAAAAAAAAATGTTTTGCTAGCGTGACTGAGAAAAATGTGAGGAATAAACATTTCTGTTGATGGTAATGTCATTAAAGAGAAATCTGACTAACTAGTTCAATAAGAAGTTTAATAAACAGATTTCAAAACATCAGATTGTTAGTTTTGAAAACTTAAAACTATATATAGTTTCAACTTTAGAAAATTGTGGGGTGAAAGTAGAATTGTACATAAAATTTCGTCAGTTGAATGGAAAGAAGGAAGATTGAAATCGCTATTTTCCAAGACAACTTGAAAAATGTTTTCAACATAGACAAAACAAGTTTCTTTAAAGGAAATTTTACTCAAAAGAAAATTTAAATTTAAAGGCAATAAATATTATGACTTTAAAAAAGTGAAGCAAAGAATTACAAGTTTTGTTCACAACCAACATGTAAGAAATTGAAAGACTGCCTCTGCCTTTCTTAAAAAAAATATTTAAAGCCTAGATGTTTAAAAATATGTTTGAAAGGTACCAGCGTTATATCATACATTAAAAATTAGATGATTGGAAGCCTTTATAAAAATTGGTTGAAAGACTTGTTTTTCAAACAAGTTTTTCCACCGGAAAATCAAAATTCTTATAATTATGGTTAACTGCACTGCTTTTACATTGAAATCCTAGATCTTGAATCAATTTGTATGGAGTTTTATCCAGCTAATATAATTTTTGTCTTATAGTCCATGGGTCAGAGTGTAATCAACAGTTTTAAGAACAAGTATCATAGGTACTTTTGCAACCAGTGCTTATAGGATTAGAGTTCAAAGTCCTTATGAAAATTCATCTTCTAGGAGCAATGCATTTGACAATCAATACTTGGAATGATATTGAAAGAAAGACTATATCAAGAGTATTTCAACATGCAAGCTTTAATGAAGAAACTACCGTTGCAGAGAAAAGTCAAGCCTGATGACTTGAGCCAAGACAAATCACTAATCCATGAACTCTGACAAAAAAATTCCTTTTCTGCATGAAATTTCTTTTGAGAATTTTTTGAATTCAGACTCATTTGTAATATACTAGAAATGTTGGATTATGAAATTATTGAGAATACATAAAGAATGGGAAAGAAAAATAAAGCTTCCAGATATTGAATAAGAAAAAAAGTGTTATGGTATAAAGACTGCTAAACTAGAAGCTGAATGGCTAACAGGACTAAAGTCCAGTTTTGAGGGAAAAAACAATGAAATGCATTGAATTAGGGAAAAATACAGTGATCCCTCGTTTTTCGCCATCCATGGGGACCAAAGCCTTCCGCGAAAGCTACGAAATAGGATTGGCCCTAGGAATTTTTGCGTATACTGGTACACAAATGTTTTAAATGTGTAAACATTTATAATTTTTACATATTTAAAACAAAAAATTACAACGGTATACATATTGACTTAAGCATGTCTTCCAAAAAAGGCCTGTTTCATTCAAGTTGAAAACTTGTTCAGGGAGGTAGCCTCCCTTATTTATAAGGTTAGGAAACTCTTCCTCCATGTAACGACAAGCAGCATCTTTGTCAGCAGAGGAATTCTAACCATAGAGAAGCACATTTTTTAGGCCATATCATTTTTGAAATTTTTCGAACCAGCTTTTGCTGGCTGAAAAGCCATGTCCTTGAGGAGGTGAATCACTCCTAGCAGGACTATTATTGGCTTAAGGTAAGTTAGTACCTTCTTCAGCCTCTTCATTGTCGTCATCACGCAAGATTAGGTTGTAGAGTGCTTTGTCCTTTGTCCTGATCACATTAGTGTCCAAACTCACTGTCTTTTTCCAGCAATCCTTCCATTTTTACTATTCTGTTATTACATGGAATTACCACATGTTTTGCTTCTTAATTGATGGTTATTGAAACAGTTTTTTGGTTGTTTGCTTCCTCTTTCTTGATGTATCACACTTTAGATTCATTTAGTCCGTAATGGTGTCACATATGCATAGCTTCTTCACTTTTTAATCATATTTAAAAGTTTCACTTTTTTGCTGATGGTCATCTTGCTCTTGGATGCCCCAGAGGAAGCTTTCTAAGAGGTACAGTGATTAGGTGGCATTATAAGGGCTTAATTAATAAAAAAGTTATTGCTTAATCAAAACAACTAAACACAACACTAAAATATTGTATGCGAGACAGTCAACATCATGGACAAGACTATTGAGGTGCAACAAGAGAAGATGCTAGGTGAAGAGATGGATGTCGTATAATCTAGGGGTTCAAATTTTGAATTTATTTGGCGATGAAGGAATGTTACCAAGATGAAATAATTATAACGTAATGCAGCACGAAGATGTTGTAATTGTGACGTAATAAATTCTTTATTGAAGAATTTTACATATCTAAATATTAAATTTAAACCTGATGAATAAAAAGCATAATTATATATTTTTGAGATAATAAGATTAAAAAAGGAAACATTATAAAAGAAATTTCAGAAAAGAATGCAAATAAGGGAAATATGAGAACTTCGAAAAAGTAAATACAAATTCTAACAAAATTGGAATACAAATTCTAATGAAATTTCCAGAAGAATCAGAACACAAATTCTAAGGAAAAATAAAGAAACATTTGTGCAAAAGAATAACTTTAAATTATAAGATACAATTTAATAATTTTTAAAATATTAAAAATTGACAAATTAAAATTTTTTGAATATTTTGGAAAAATTTGCAAAGCTCTGAAGCTTTAAAACATGAAGCGCGAAGTGGCAAGGGAACACTGTATAATTTTTTTAAAAATTTAGTTTTTAAACAAAATAAGTTATGATTACTTTTCCTGATTTTCATCAGTAAAATGAAAGTAATGTTTTAAAGCAGTTATATATATTTTTAACTACCTTGCCATGGCACTTCTGTAAGCTGCTATATTTTTAAAGTGTGCTGTCAAATATTTATAATTTGAAAAAATATATAATGTTATAATAATAAAAATTATAATGTTTTTGATTACGAGTAAAGTAATAAATGTACTGTTGTTTTTGTAATACATATTATTTCATTTTATATTCAAAATTATATCGTAAACTATTTTACACTGCATCTCACGGATAAGTAAATAACTTTTATACTTATCTTTTCCTTTGTGTTCCATTAAATTTTGAAGTTGTTAAAAGTCTACAGTGGAAACAAAAAATATATATATATATATATATATATATATATATATATATATATATATATATATATATAGTTTTAAAATGTGAATCTTATTTTGTATATGTTTCTTACAGTGTATTCAAAGTAATATTTTTCTGATTATATTTTATTCATAAAGAAAAAGTAATTTATAAAAAAGCATTATTTTTCTATTTTATGAACTGTTTTACTTGTCTCTTTGAATTTGTAAAAATGAGCATGTATTGTAAAAAGGAGTTAACTATAAAGTATCTCATGAAATATATATTGGGTAAAACTTATTTAGGAATTAAAAAAGGAATATTTCGGAAATTTCTGAAAAAATTTTTGTAACTAAAAAAGTCAGTTTTGCTCAATATATCTAAATTTATTTACAATGAAAGTACAATTGACAATAAGCATTAAAATAAACGTATTAAACCTGGCTGTTTTTTTGATATTTAAATAAAAAGAAAAAGTGTAAATCTTTTAAAAGAAATAATTGTAAGTATTATAAAAAAAAGTTTCATACATTATGGTTCTATTTTATATATCACACAGTTCTAGGTATTTTCTTCAGATTTCCTACCTTATCAAAGCTTTATAAGACACCACTAAAAATCTGATTTCATACAAATTATCAAAATATATAAAAAGAATTAGTTACAATAAAATAAATGTTATTTATTTAGATGAAATGAATATTATCATTATGTTTTTGTTTTCATCTTTAAAATTAAAACTGAGGTATATTTGTAACTTAAAAAAAGAAGCTATTTAGTGCTATTAGGTATGGGTAAACTATCAGCAATGGACTAATCTATAATTTTTTATAGATTGTATTTATTTAAATATTGGTCTTTAAAAAAGTATCCCATGCAGTGCTTCTTGGCAGGAGTTTACAATTATAGTAATACTACAGTGTTACATCAGAGTAATATAGAAACCTTTTTTTTTTTTAATAATAATTTGTAGTTCATATAGAGAAAAATACTTCAAAAATGACTAGATTATATTTACTATATAATCCATTCCACTTCAGATTTGTTAAAGTACTCAAGTATTTAATTTATAAAATGATTGTGTATTTATATTTGTTAATTGATTGTATGATATGTATTTTATATTTGTTCCACACGTACTCTAAAAAATAAAAATTGTGTAACAATATCATTATACTATTAAATAATAAATAAGTAAAAAAGGTGTGTCTTACTGATGTTATAAAAGTAAGTTTTTAGAATTTTAGGCTTTGTATTTTAAATTTTCCAATTTAATTCAAATTACAATTTTTCAAAATTTTAGACTTAGAATTTATATTTAACTTACAGTTCCGAATATAGAATTGATGAAAATATTTAGAGCCTTAAACTTTGTCATATTTTTTCTGAACTAAACACTGTAAATAATTAGCCGTATCTCATAAAATCTGAATTTCGAGCAAAATTTGTTAGACTGCAGTTTAATTCTGCATCGATCAAAACTTGGCATATGAAGGAGTGCTCTAAGGAAGTAATTTGCTATGTTTGGTGATCAGAATAAATAGAATTTATTCATGTGCAAACCATTTCTGTGTGTATATATACATCACTTTGGTTGTGTGTTATTCCTTATAAATTTTGACCTCTTGTTTAATTTTTTTTGAGGATTCAAGTGCTCGAGTGTTTGATCTAGTCAACAGCTAAATCACAAAGAATAATACAATAACAGATTAATATATTAAGAGATACAACTCAAGTGATTGAATATTTACAAGCAAATAAAATTTGTTTTTTCTATAGCTTTGGGAGCAACAAAAGTTTAAGCCAAAATTTATTGTTGTAAATAAATAAACAAAAGTCTGTAGAGTCAATTTTTAACTAATGTAGGAAATGTAGAAAATACATTCTCTTAAAATTCTCCATGGAACTGAAACATAAGTATTAAAGAATAATGCTTTGTTAAGTACTCTTTATTAAATATTGGACAACATGAATATTTTTACAAACATTTTTATTTGTATCCAGTGCATTCAAAATTCCAAGTTGGCTTTATTTAAGAGCTCAAATAATATTTTGAGTAACTATTGCTTTTATCTGAAAAACTGATTGGTTTCCTGGAAATATTTTAAATTTTTAATGCATTTAAATTTCTATATTATCATTTATTTTTGTTTGAAATTAAGGATCATGCATTTTCCTTTTTAATATTTCACTATTCTATTTATTTAGTGGGAAATATTCCTTATGAAGCAACCGAAGAACAATTAAAGGACATATTTTCTGAAGTTGGACCAGTTTTGAGTTTTCGGTACTTTTTTTTTAACTTTTTTAATTTAAAGTTATATGATATCTTGCATGCATGGATAAATGTTTCCTCTATTTATATTAAAATTTTAAATCATTTTTGTAGGACCATCAGCCATGTACTGTATATCATAAGCAATGTCTAGAGAAATTGAATGCTTTTAGCTAACCTTCTTATTTAATTGCAACACAAACATGGTCTATCAAGTAACAGGTTTAGAGTTAAACTTGCTAATTGATAGACCATGTTTATAACTGGTTTATATTAAACTTATTTGCTATTTTGTGGCAAAATTTCCCCCACAGAAATTAATCGGCAATTTAACAGTTTATATTTCTTATTAAATATCTATTTAAATTAACTTTTATTTTCCTAAAGCTAATTCATAATTGTTTTTACTTAATTTAAAATTTCCTTTATTTATTCAAATATTACAGCTACTAAATTTTTAATGCATTTGCTTATTTGCTACCGACTCTTTAAAAGCTGAAAATGAAATTATTTAATCTAAGTAGAATTCTGTAATTCTGTATTACCATCTGCTTTTGTTTTTAAAATATTTGTACTTACTAATATTTAAAAGATTTGTTTTAAATATTAGTAAGTACAAGTATTTGTATATCTTAGTACATTTTAATTGAATTAATAACTTTTTCATATTTCTATGAAAATCTTTTATGCAAAATATAAATATTAATATATAATTTAGTAATTAAGAAAATTTTTTTTAAAATTTGATATATATATATATAAACTAAATTATGATTATTACTTTAATAAGAAATGTATATAACAACTTTTTTTATATTGATTTATTTTGAAAAGTTTTCTTTGAATACTTTTGAATCATGTGTTTTTGTTTCCATGTTTTTATTATTATTATTATTTTGGGATTTTAATATCAAAAATATTTTATATACATGTATTAACTAAAATGTTTTTTTTAAATTTACCATATATAAATTTTCTTACTATATAATCTTTATATACTGAGGAAAATATATAATGAGTATATAATGAGGAAAATTAATTTTATAAATGACAATTATCTTTCTAATTCTAATGGATCTCTTTTTTTCTTTTAAATCTAGATTGTTTCTTAAAAATATATTTACATTAATGAATAAAAAAGTCAATTTATATAAAAATGACTCTTTTATTCATTAATATATTTATTTAGTTTATTAATTTAAATATTAAGTTATTTTTATAATCAAGCATTTACTTGTGTTAACATATCTTGAAATTTTGCTCATATATTAATGATAGTTAATAAATACTTTTTTTTAAAACTTTAAACAATTTAAAGCACTTTGATATTATATTTTGTCAAATGTCATTACACTGATATGATTTGTGCCTTCTTTCCAACAATTGACACTGTTTATGGAATAATATTAATTAATTTTGTTTATTTCTGATAAAAACAATATTTGTGCTCAAATATTTTTTTAATCGGAAATTGACAATAATTTTCTAACACTATAATCTTATCAGTTCTGCTCTTAAACATGATATATTTTAAATTATTTTTATTAATTATGTAATTTTTAGTATATTAAATTATTATTATAATTGATTAATATTTGTTGCTCAATTATTATTTCAAACTTAGTAGCAAATTGATTTCTATTCTTTAGCATTTCCATATGTTTTTAATTATTTAAAAGACTTCTAACAATCATCGCAATTTTCGTACTAATTTCTTTAGAGCACATGAATCTATTGATTCCTTATTTGCCAATAATAGATGGTGTAGTGATTGATTACAGTTGGTACAAATACAATTGTAAGAACCTGTGAAGTATTTGCTGAATTGATAACTCAGACATTCCTAACACTTTTAGTACTTTACAAGTACTGATACTGTCATAGGATGATTTAGTTCTCTTATATTTTTTAGATCATTCTCAAGTGCATCACTGTCAAAAATTGTTATTTTGTAGATTATATTCAAATGACACATTCTTTTAAACCATTGAAAAGCTTCAGAATTCCATGACATACTCTCTTGAGTTCCTACATTATGAGAAAATATTGCAAATTATCATTTTCATAAAACAGTTGAATTAAGAATTCTTGATATTGTGAAGATAACTTGCTGCTGTCCTCAAATGAGGAATTCATTTGCATGTGAGTTTTTAATAGAACATGTTATCTATAAATATTTGTTTTAAATATTATATCCAGGTTATCTATTGATAATTTCCAAAAATATACCTTTCCTACTTTTTCTCATTATAAAGTAGGGGAATTTTCTACTAAAGATTGGTCTTAGAAACTATTTTTATTAAATTTTTGAATTTTCAGAGCTTTAACAAATTTTTCCACATTTTGTGCCATTATGTATGCTTGCACACATACGTCCACACACGTCTATTAAAATTTAAATGTAATTTTTAGTCAATTATATAGAATATATAAAATTTGTAATAATTTAAAAATCATTTAAAAACAAATATAATGTTAAAAAAGTTGATTAAACTATAATGAACTAATAAATTTTATCAAACTCTTTTTAGCTAATAGAACATTGGTTATAAATGTGAAATAAGGCATAGTTATTAAACTACAAAAGAGTCACCCAAGCCTTAAAGGTCTCATAAAAAACTTGAAAATGCTTTTTTGTGTTTGTACTATTATTAAGTATTTATATATTGCAATTTTACTTGGTTTTTAGAATTTTTATATTTAAGTGGTGATGCTTATTTGATATTTTATATCTAAATTTGTTTAGATGCTGATTAATTGCTATATTCAATTTTTATATTTAGTTTTGTATAGTTTTGTGGGATGTAGTGGCAAAATTTTGACAATTGTCCTTTGCCATTGTAGGAAAGTTAAACTTTTATGCTTATGTGATCTATTTACCTTTTGATGAAGTTGATTATATTAATTTTCCATATGTATATTTATTTTTTAAAATTGAATTTCAATTGAATTTTACTGATGTTCTCTTTAACTTTTAATAATTGTATTGTATATTTTAAGTTTTGAAGATTTTGATTTCTGTAATTTATATATCTAAACCATCATAGTAATCAAATATAAAATTAAACTACATGATAAAGTTTATTTAATTGTACTCATTATGAATATATATACATTTTCTTATAGGTTAGTATATGATCGAGAAACTGGTAAGCCTAAAGGTTACGGATTTTGTGAATATAAAGATCAAGATATGGCACTTAGTGCTATGCGAAACTTAAATGGCTACGAATTGAATGGTAGAGCTTTGAGAGTTGATAATGCTGCCAGTGAAAAGAGTAAAGAAGAATTAAAAAGTACACTTAATATTTTCTTTTTGTTTCATTATAAAACTTTTTTTTGTGTTTTGATATTTATATTTTTCTTGTCTTTTGTAGAATGTTTTAAAATTTAAAAAGAAATTTTCTATGTAACAAAATACTGATATGTAGAAAATTATTGATAATTGAATTAGGACTAGCTGAAGAAGAAAACTTAAAGCTTACTTAGTTTTTAATATATCATACTTTTTTAATATTACAGTTTTGAAAGTGAACATATTTACATGTTGGGGAAAAGTTACTTGATACTTATTTATTATTATTATTATTTTTGAGAAATTTTTTGAAATGAAAATAGCCACTAAGGGTGTACAGTGATTATCATATCTGATAATTTTGAATTTGGAACTTAAAGAAGAAATTAGGAATGTTGATTAGAACTGCATGTTTCTTGATTGGGACAAAATGCATTTTGTGTTCTCATTTCAGACCATTATTATATAAGATATTATTAAATGAATACTAAGATCTTGACAACATGTACATATTTCATTTTCGTTTGCCAAATATATAATTAGAATATCGATATTATACCAAAACATATTTATTTCTAAGGGTTTTTTTTCCTAAATGATCATGTAAAAGTATTTTTTATATCTATTACAGTAGAATTTTTCTATTTTTCTTTTATAAAATTATACAGTTTTCAAAATTATCAGTAGTGTTTCATTCACTTACTTTTTTATAATTTATTAATATGAAAATAGGATTAGAATTGTTGTGGCTTAACCATTATTCTTATCAAATCAGTCTTTATCTGTATCATACATTTTTGTATTATGGGGCTTTGTTTATAAAATATTCAGAAATTCATAAGTAAATACTTTAAAACCGTTTGATTATGCAAAAATTATAGTTCTTGTCTAGACGTAAACACACACTTCTGTACAAAAATTATTTGTTATTAATATATAACAAGTTGTTTCCTTTTTTAATATTTATGCACAAAAGTATTTTTAAAATCAATTTGAATTTTTCTATAAAATTTTCATGTATAGTTTTATAGATTTACATGTGCATTTTAATTGATTTCTTTTAGCTGTTTTTATGATATTTGAAATAGTCAGCATTAAATGATATCTTGATTTTTTTTTTTTTACTTCAATTTTCGATTTTATCTTGAATTAGATTATCCCAGATGTTAAATAATTTTATGAAAATTTTTTTGCTCACTCGAACATTTATCTGCTTATTTTGTGCCTGAAATGATTTGCTCTTAATGATTTTGCCACATTTTATTTCCTACATGTTATGCTTTTCTTAAGTTCATTGTTTATTCATCAAATTTCCAAAGCGTGTTTCAACTGCATAAGTTTTTTTTTAACCAAAGATTTTTGAAAAGTTTCTTAAGAAAATAGTTTTTATTGCCTACAGAAGTATTATTTTGGATAGTAATTTCAGAATTGTTATACATCTTGCTTTTTTATTTGCTTTATGCACAATAAAGAAATATATTTCTGAGTTTTATAACATCCACAATCATACTTAATTAAAAACATTTTTACATTAATTTATTATTTTTTACTGCATGCATAAGCTTTATTAAAGTTGCCAGTTTCTATATAAGTAGATATAATCCTTATAACACTTCTGTTTAATGATCTAGGAAGTTCACATATTTCTGTAAAAGTCTATGAATCTTTTGTTTGTAATATATTGTAAACTGTTCAATATTTGCTTAAAAATCAAATATAAAAGTAAGGTTGTAAAAGTTAATACTTTATGATTGAAATTGTAGAATTTTTGCAAATTTTCATATGCTTCAACATAAGCTTAATAAATTGATTTTTTTTCTTTCTTTTTTTATGCTATTTTGAACTGCAATATTATAAATGTTTTCTTCAAATATTTTTGGAATGTTTATAATTCATTATACTTTTGCTTGCATGATATGACTTAAAAATATTAAAACTTGAAAATTTGCCACATAAAATGTTAATAAACTTGTATAATTCTTTTGAGCTAATTTTAATTAGCATTTGAAATGCAGTTTTGTTATGGAAAACTGCATTTGTTTAGAAATTTTTTTCTTTGAATAGATCACTTTACATATAGACTTCTTCTATTAATAGTTTAAAAAAATATTTTTGTAATAAATTTCAATATTGTGAAAAATATTGTTTTCATTTTTTGAATCTGAGAGTCCTTTTTATATACATTTAAAAGATAAACCATTTTTTACCTTTTAAGAGCAGTCACAAATTAGATATTAATGTCTCACATTTACACCTACTTTTTTAAATCTATTCCCAGAGAACTAGTTATACTGTTTTATAATACTAATAAATTATCAACTTTGATAATTGTTTATGCTCTTTTTTATTCCAGCTTATTGAGTATCAATATATTCTAGTAGTGCTTTCAGTTTGGTATACTATTGTTGAAATTGTTTATTAACTTCATTATCTGTTTCTAGAATACTAGATAAAAAGTAAAAATAGCTGCTTTGAAATTTTAGAAATATGTAAATTTACAAAGCAAA
Organism: Latrodectus hesperus; assembly: GCA_037975125.1. Taxonomy (NCBI): domain Eukaryota; kingdom Metazoa; phylum Arthropoda; class Arachnida; order Araneae; family Theridiidae; genus Latrodectus; species Latrodectus hesperus. The sequence continues at coordinate 5,048,005 of JAJQOW010000016.1, read as the reverse complement.
GTTTGTAATTACAAAAATATGAAAATTTGTGGCTATAAATTTGAACAAATTAATCATTTTAGTGCAGTATTGTTCAATTTTAGCTGAATGTAACTTAAAAGAAAAGGTAACATTATATATAGAATTTAATTTTTATGAACTCCATACATACTTTTTTGTGTTACTCAAAATATATACTATATATGTTCATTGCTTAAAAGTGAAATTAATTTGAAATATATTCCTTTCACTATAACATTTTAATAAATATTCTTATGATAAGTAGAAAATTTGGAAAATTTGCATATTTTTGTTGGTGTTTCCAAGTTATTAGAATTTTAAAAATAAAATTTACTTAATTTTATTTTTAAATTAATTGTGTTCAAAATTAAATTATAGAACAAAAAACTAACAACTTATTTAATTTCTCAAGGTTTAATTTTTCTTATATGAGATGTTATACTATTTATTAAAGACTTCTTCCAGTCTATTTTCTGTTAATTTCGCATTTGCCTAATTTTTCTAATGTTTGAAGAAAATATTTCTTTTTTTTTTTGAAATTATTATTTATTAAAATGTATATGATATGTAGCTTAGATTTTAAAATACTTAGTAACTTATTCTTACATGTTAATGAAGTTATTCTTGGACATAAATATATTTGAAACTTAAGAAATGTATTCAAGAAATACATTTTATCAAAAACGCTTTTGTTTATGTTTAAAACTCAAATTGTTGTGTTTCATGATTGCACTATAAACATTGTCATATTTAATAATTATTCCTATCATCTATGCTGACAATTAACTGGAAATGACATCATAAAAATAAGAACATTAAATAATTATGGAAAGTCTGCATTAGAGTATGTTGATCTTGATGATATTATGATTTTGAATACTTTGAATATTAATGATTCATTTCATTGAGGAAATGAAATGTTTATGGAAAAATAAAGTTTTTTCAATATATTTTTCTTATAAACTTGTCTGCTTATATAATCAAATACCTGAATTACCTTTGATAGGATTTGGGAATTTTTTTTATAATTCTGCTAAATGTTTCCTGGTTTTATTTTCTGATAAATTTTCTCTGTCTTGCAATTTCCTTTTGAGTTTTTCACAATGGATTTTCACTTACAATGCTACATTTTCTAAAGCTTTTTTCTAAAGGTATTTAAATCAAAGTGATATAAGTAGCCAGATTTCTGCATTGTAATTTTCACTCTTGATTTGCATTTCTTTCTCACATTTGTAATTTCCTAAGAAGTTAAAACTACTTATTTCAAAGGACTATAATAAACAATTGCCTGTATTTATTTCTAAATAATTCATGTCTTCATATATTTTCCATTATGAAATATCTGATTTAATTCCTGGGAAGAATTTATTTGTACAAATAAAAAAGCGAATTCTCAGCCATAATGTAAATAAAAATAGGTTAACTTTATTTTTGGCCTTTGTTTCTTTTTTATATTATTTTTCTAAGTTTAATATTTTTACCAAAACTATTCTTGTACTTTCTGTTAGAAAGTAACTGTATAATATGTTTTTGAGCTACTTTTATATTAGTAATTGAAGTGAAATTGGAGAAATATTTGTTATATCAAAAATTTCATTACTATCTTACTAGTGTTTGACACTTCCATGAAAATTATTACACTAAGCTTATATTGATATGTTTCTATATATTTTTTTAATTTCTTGTGGTCTATATTTTAAAATCACTTGTTAAGTTTTTATTTATGTTAAATACTATACTATATTAATTGTAAAGGGAAAATAAAAGCCATTGCATTCAAGTAAATATATTTTTCTGTTTTAATGTGTTCATTATCAGTGTCACAAATATAAGGTTGAAATATTTTTCATAAATAAGATGGTATAATTGTGCATAAAATAAAAATATTTTATTTATGATAGTTATGCTAAAGAAATGTTTTGCAGCATTACTATTATAAATTAAATATATTAATTTATCACAATTACAATAAAATTATAGTACTTTTTTAAAATGGAAAAGCATTTTTATTTCTTGATTGCAAATTAATCTACTATTTATGTAGATTAATTATTATTATTTTAATTATTTGAATTTTAATTATTATTAAATTAATTATTTTTCATGAAAATTAAATAATTTTCGTATTTTTGTTTATTGAGAATAATAAACGAAACCTTTGATTAGCAACAGTTGTAATAGAAGTATTAATTTTTTACCAATAAATGAGATATGAATACATTTTTTAAATATTTTGATTAATGTCAATAGTATTCCTATTAGTTATTTCATATTTTTTCATTTTATTTTTTAAAATATAAATTTTTAAGGAATTTGTTTTACTCATATTTGTATATTTTCAGACCTGCAAGCATCTTTAGGAGGTCCACCAGTTGAAGTGAGGTTCTTATTTTTTAAATGTTATATTCATTATATCTTTTTTTTTTCTAACTTTTTAGAAAAAAATTTTCAGATTTGGTACTAGTTTAAAAAGTATTAAAAATGCAATAAATATTATTTCAATTGTTTATTTTCTTAGTAAATAACGCTTCATAGATATATTCAAACAAAAGCTTCATGTTTTCCAATAATTTGAAATAAGTATTCTTATATTCTATTTTTATTTTTGATTTATAAAAAAATTTTAAACTCTTAAGATTCTAATTATATCTTAAAAATAAACAAGGTACTGAAAAAGAAAAGTTTCTAATGTAATTTTTTGAATAAAATTATAAATTATTACATATTTTAGAATATTATATGATTAAATTAATAAAAAAGTTAAAAAAATGAATATTTCCAGAACATTTTTTAGCCATTGACAAATAAAGCAAAAAAGAAAAAAATTTTTTTAATATGGCCTCTATTGCTTTTAGTTTGGTTAAAAGAAATTTAAAAAATAAAACAAAGTGAAAACTGGATTATTTTCTTAAGTTAGAAAACCTGAAATGGAATATCTGATCAAAGCAATATTCATTTAGATTTTTAATTTTAAGTGTCAAAAAAACAGTGAGAATGCGTTACTTTATTTTGTTAACATTTCCAATCATAATTGCAACATTGCTTGAAAAGCATATCTATATTTTTAAATACATTATGAAGTTTCAAATTACTGTTTTTTTTTTTAAAAAAAAACCATTGCACTAGTTGATGAATTATTAATACAATCAAGAGTGTGTGATGTATTGAGAAGTAACAGTTTAAAAGGTATTCCTTTTGTTTCTGCAGAGTCCATATGGACCTGAAGTGCCGGGAGATCAAGCCCCAGATGCAATTGCTAAAGTGATGAGCAGTCTTCCACCTGAACAGTTGTATGAGCTTATGGTGCAAATGAAGGTAAACCAATTAAATAGTAATGTTATAAAAATACTTATAATAAATAACAAATTGAAGTTTATACTTTTTGTTTTGAAGTTTTGACCACTTGAGTATGATCTTGGAATTTGATCATAAAGTTGGAGTTAAATGATTAACATTCAGCCTTTCAGTTAAATAGTATTTGTATTTGATTTCCATTTTAAAGTCCTACTTTAGGCTCAAATGTCTAGTTAGTCTTTAGGAGTAAAGACTAGCCATTGAATGACAAACTAACCAAATTTACATTTAAATGTTTGTAGAGATTCAATATCCTTTTTAAATTCTTAGTTTTTTTCCTAGAAAACAGCCGTTGTATGCATAAAGTCACCATAGTGTGTCCATCCAAATAACTAGCTAACTAATCCTCAAATTTGTTTAATATCATTGAAATCAATATGTTTATAATTATTGTCATAATTTAAAGTATTACACTGTTAAGCTTACTTTTATTCAGATGTGTATAATATATATGTATGCATAAATGTAATTTTAAACATTCTCTGAAATTGTCTTTATCAATTTACATGTGAATATTGATTTTTGACAAAGGATTTTTTATTTATACTTATGATTAAAAATTTATTTTACTCTTCATTATTTATTATTAAGTTCATTTTTTATTAAAAAAATTGCTTTTAACTTATACAGTTCTAGAATTTGCTATTATTAAAATAACTTTTAAAATTATTGAATTTTCTTTTATTAAAAATATAATTGCTCTAAAAAGGAATTTTAAAAATGTGTGAGGTTGTAAAAGTATCTGTAATTTTATACTAATATCTATGTGACATATTTGAGAATAAGAAATTTATTCAGCAGTAAATTTTAATGTCCCTATGAAAATTATTTTGTATTTGTTATTCTTGCTTCCTTATTTGTTGCTTCAATATATTGTATTGACAAATTTTAGAATCCTACTCCTAGAACCTTTTATATTTTTAGCATTCTAAAATTTATGTTTTCTTAAGTTTTCTTCAAATAAGGAAACAAGAAAAATTATCAGTTGTGAAATGAAGATTATTACATAGACAATAAAAAATCTTACTTAAAAACGTTTCTAGAAATATTTTGAAAATTCTTATTGAATAAGATTACTGAGAAGGTCTTTATTTACTGGCATTGCATAATTTAATAGCAAACATTGGGACTAAATTATTTTGCATTTGAGAATATTCATGCATGCTTGCTTATATGCTTTTGAATCTTTAAAATAGATAAGGTTTTGTTCAAATATTACAAAATTTATTAAATTCATTATTTCTTGAAAACAAAATTTTAATATTGATTTAAAATGATTGAATAAATTTTTTTGGCTAATTGTTTTTATTTAAAACTTTTTTTAACATCTGTGAATTTTAATATTAGCTTTGTTTGTGTGGGTGTGTGTATATATATATATATATATAATTACCAATGCAGGGCAAATACTAGGAATAACACAAATAAAACGCATGAAAAATCTCAAAATTGCACAGATGAATACAATACATAAACGTAAATGAGATGACTGGAGTCATTGCCCTCAAAGTTCTCTGGCTTGCCAATAAAGTGATGATTCAGAGCTGCCACGTAGAGCGGCGGAGGTGGGTTCTATTCATGGGCCCTGCCAAGTTGCAGAGCAGGCAGTCAGGTGAATTTGAGATGTCAATGCGGTGCAAGTGTTCAGACAGACAGTTGTGTCCCATCAGGATTCGAAAATGTTCCCCAACTTCACAGCGTGAATCATCAGGGATATTCAAAAGATTGTCTTTCCTCCACTTGTCTTTTATCCTTTCTTGTAGTTTAGAAGCTTGAATTCTTTTAAAAACTTATTTTAGGTATAGCTTTATAATGTGGTAGGAAATCTCTGTGTTTTGGCTTGAGAAGTCTGCTCGTTTCCATAGATGCCAACATTATATACATATATACATATAATGGGTATATATATATATATAATGGGTATTATATACATATATACCCATTATATATGTAGTATATATGTATATAAAATTAGCTATTGTGAAATGTGAGGAAAAGTATATTTTGATTACTATATTTTCTGATGATTGTGAGAACTTTAATTTCTGGAAAACAATACTTGTGCTCTTTTTGATAATAGATTTCTCAAACAGTATAGACTCTACATTTTACTAAAAATGTAAAAATCAAATGTTAATTTATGCTGAAGAAGTAACAACTGTTAATTTGTTGTAATTCCCGTAAGATAGCTATTTCAATTTTGTATGTGTTAGCTTCTCAACAGTGTGAGATGCTTCTATTGATGCAGCTTTACATGCATTTAAAAAATAAAAAAGTGATTTGCAAATTGGTAGGAAATGTGTGAAAACTAGAGAAAATATCATCAATTATATCAGGATTCAAATTTACTAAACTAATACCTCCACATATTTTTGTATATGCTTTACTATCTCTTCTGATAGTTCAGCAAAATATATTCCATGACCTGACAGACTATTAGGAATGATATATATTATAAAATAGTATGTGTGTAGAAAAAATGGTATTATTCATTTCTATATTAATTTTAAACTTTACTGGCCATTAAACCATTACCATTAAAACTACCATTAAATCAGTGTCCTAAGTTAGAGTAACATACATATACACATTATAATGTACTTTAAAACTTTTATATTTTCTCTTTATAATTTTTTGATTTATCAGTATTTTTTGTTGCCGTATAAAACATTTTTTTTTTTTTTTTTTTAAGGTTTGCATTGAAAATAATCCCAATGAAGCTCGGATTTTATTAATGCAAAATCCGCAACTTACTTATGGTTTACTTCAAGCTGCAGTTATTATGAAGATTGTGGATCCAATTCAAGCAAAGGTAATAAAAATTAATATTTTACATTTTATGCAGATAAAAATGTTATACGCTTCTTTAGTATATTTGTTCATTATTCATATACCATAATATATCATTTGAATCATTAGAAAATGTGATTTATGTAGTAATCAAGTAAAGGAATAATGATTTAAGATACATTCATAATCAAAATTTTTAGAAGCTTTAAAGTGGCTTTAGTTAAAATTTTAAATGGAATGAATAATTTTAAAAAAATAATAATTTTTTTATTCTTCATGTAACATTTTTTAATTTGTTCAGTTTATTTGAGGAAACTGTAAGGGGGAGGACTCCCCTGAAATACAAAATTTTTTTTATATATCTTAATGAATTGTTATAAACTACAGTAATAATTATTCATAATTATGATTGAAATTACTTTCTGGGGAGTACTAATGTGTAAAATGAGATGAAATAGTTAATAGTTTCTTTTTACTTGTTCAATATTATTAAAGCATATTTGGTATTGTTTATAATGTACTATTTAGCATATTATATATTTGTGAAATTATGTTCAATATGTGATGCAACTACTATATCAAATTGTTTTGGAAATTTCATGGATTATTTTGGATTTATGATGATTATTTTTAATTAATGCTAAAAAAAATGCGTTTTTATAGTAAAAACATATTGCAGAAGTAAAGGTTAGGTTGTGGAAAAAATCTCATGCTTATAATATTGAAACAATAACATCTACTTTTTTTTCAACTATTTCATTTCTATCTAACTTTTTATAAATAACTCTACCTATTTCAAAAAAGGTTTGGCTTATAATGATCAAAATGTGTCATTAAAAATATACACAAAAAACACCTTTTTCAGAATGGAAGGTTTGAAGTTTCGACTCCATTCATTGTTAAACAATAGAATGTGCATTTTGGATTTCTGCTTTCTGAATACATGATTATTGAATTAAATATTTATAAATTTTCCATATTTCTTCCTTTGTGATTCATGAAAATTTGGAGAACTATGAAAAGACCTCTAAGAAAGTTGAAATGCAGAATACAATAGATCAAATGCTTTACCATGGCTCTTTGCTGTTAAGCTAAATACTATGTGTTTTTAATATTATATGGTTGATATGTATTAGTTCCTTCTTTAAATGTTTGAAGAATATACTGTAAATGGTATTTAAGATATTTGACTACAATTTTCATTAAACTTTTTGAAGATTTAATCCAAAGTTATAAAGAATAAAATGTACATGAAATGAAACAAAGTTTTTATTTAAGCAAATAAATCCTGTACAAGTGATTTTGGCAAACATGTAAATAAAATAAAATACTACAGTTTTTACTTTTGTAATATCCGAACATTTTTATTGTGTAAATTTTTTTTTAACTAAAATTTTATTTGTTTGATAAAAGTTATTTTTTCTGCCTTATTTTTCTGAATTATTTTTCAGAGTTTTCTTCTGGTGATTAAAATTTTGAAATCAAACACAAATCCTGTTGTTTCTTAATAATTATTGGATATAATAAAATATTTTTAGCTTTTGCTTGAAACTTAATAATTTATGTTTTTTTATTGTTTTAAAATTTTGTTGTGTTATTTAAATTGTAATTGACATCTAATATCACATTAAGCTGCCAAGATTGATGAAATACCCACAAAGAAATTCTATTCAAGTACCAAAATAAAGTGTTCAGAACAGTGCATGTTATTTCTTTGTGAAAAAGACATATGAAGTAGATCATTAATGTTATATATATATATATATAATATGTATGTATATGTATATATATATTATATGTATGTGTGTATATATGTATGTATTAAATATCTAATATATATATATATATATATATATATATATATATATATATATATATGTATGTAAAGATATTTTAATGAAAGTTGTTTGTTTAGTATTTCTCACACACATTATTCTATTACTTATATGCATGTTGTTACTGAGTTGCATTTTTCAATCTTTGAACATACCCAAATAATGAAGTTTAATAATGATTTTATAGTATATAGAAGTTAGATTTGGAAAAATAAATAATATTCTTTGAGTAATAATAATAATTTTATGCCATGTGATATTAAATTTTGTGCATATTCATGAATTTAAATGTAAAATTAATGGTGTTAACTACTTTAAACTATCTGAAACATTTCAAAGTGAAAATTTCTTTTTACTTACAGCATGTATGATATTATTCAGTTTTTTGTTCTTATATTGAATTTCCAACTGTTATATATTCATTAGAGTAGATATTAACTGTTTAAGTCATTTGTAAAATATTTTATTTATAAATTTTAGATGATAAAATAAATTTTAAATCCTATTTCAGGCAATGCTGCATAGTCAAAATCCTTTCTCTATGGCTGCCACAGCTTTGCTCCCAACTCCTGATGTGAAACCAGTCACAGTCCAGGCTCCTACAGTATATTAAATCGCTCCAGTTTTTACTTTTTATTATATATAATTTATTAAATAATATAACTTTTAGAACTGATTACAAAATTATGAAGAGCATGATTGAGAATGATATAAAATTAATTTTAATTGTGTTAAAATTTGTGTGTATCAGATCAAAATCATTAAAGATTGTGAATTTTATCCTAATTTAGTTTACACATTAACTAACTGGATATGTTGAATCAAAATTTAATGTGTGTACAATTGAGTTGATAAAATTATTTTATTTATTCTAAGTGTTTTTTTTAATTAGCTTTTTAGATATTATTAGGAAAAGATATATATATTATATGTATCTTTATTTAGTTTTTATTTCAATCCAGGTTCCACCTGTGATTAATGATGTTACCCCCTCATTTCCACCTGGTAAGTAACACTTTGTATTAGAAGTTCTGATGATGACAATTTTAATGATTAAATTAATGTATCGGATATGCAAAATGTGAAATTTTGTGCACTTTTTATTGTATATATGTATGATATCTGTTAAAACATAGGAATGAATATCAAATATCTGAGAAGTTTCCTATTTGGGGTTTATTCTGGATAAGTTTTGTTAAGCTAAAAATTGAATGGTTAGCATTCTGATATAGCAGTTTGTGCCATGATTGAATTAGCCCTGGCCTGGTAATATGGCAATAGCATGACTTAAATCAATTTGAACCTAGTTAAAACTCATAAAATCAAGAATTCATTTGCAGAAACAAAATAATTTCTATTATTACTGAAAAGTTTTATAAATACTTTATGTTTTTGTAATTTTTGGAAGTTTATTCAAAATTCTATCAAAATTCAACTTGTATAAAATTTTAGAATTAACTTAATTCTATTGCTATAATTCATATTTGTGGTATGTTTATTTTACAAAAGCTGCAGAGAGATGACACATTTGGTAAACTAATCTTCAATATATTAGATACCTTTCATTTAGATGCTGCCTTAAGGCATGAGTATTGATTTTGATCTTTATTAGTACTAATTAAGGACATTAATTCAAAAAATAGATATATATTAGATTTTTTAGGAGAAGTACAATGTAAAAGATTGCCAATATTTTAAGTATTAATAGACCTAAATTTTTCAAATTATTATCAGAATGGTTGATCAGCATAATGGTATTTGATGTTACAATTGAAAAATATAGTTTCATTAAATATTTATCGTTCATCATGTGATTCAGTATTTCACCCTGAAAATGTAAGCGATTTATCCAGAAATAGATTACAAATTGTTGGAAATATTTGGATAAGATAAGTTAATATTCACAGAAACTATTGCTATGATTTTGCATGGATCACAAATTTTTTATAAATAAACTTTTGTTTTAATGTCTCATGGTAGCTCTCAAATGAACATTGCAATTTGGTGATTTAAAAGTTAAACATAAAATGAAATCATTAAAGCAATTTTTTAACAAGTGGCAAAATTTCCTCATAATATTTAAAGGCAAACTAAGAGTGATAATATACAAGTCATTACTCTACTGAATAGAGAAAGTCTCAGCTGTTAAAATGTTATGAAAATATAACTTTGTGTTTTAAAATATTTTCTAAATTAAGATTAAGAAAAAATTAAGATAGTACAAGATTTCTGAAAGCTCAAAAATATCTATGAAGTAAGATTTTTAGAATTAACTGATATGTTTAAATTATTTATTGTAAAATATTTTAAGAAAATTAAATTCTGAATAATCTGACTCTTAGAAATGAGAATTAAAATAAAAGTGGGAAAAATTTTGAAACAACAATTATCATGTCACTTCATTCTAATAATAAATTTTTTTTTCATGAAATAGCAGTGAATGAAGAATATATATTACGATTAGTAAATTTTATTAACAAGAAAAACTGTTCTTTAAATTTATATTAAGATGAAGATGTTATTAAAATAATTAAAATAGGAAGAAACGAATTTAAAAAAGTTAAGAATTTACGAAAAAGGGAATCAATAATCAAATGAAGAAAAATATGCTACTAAATTTTAGAATTCTGCATTTGTTCTTTAGTTATTCCAATAATTTAAGGAAAATTGGAGGGAAAACAATGGAATTGTAGATGTTGTAGAAACAATGTTATATTTTTTTAAAAAAATAAACTAATGTTGTAAATACAATTTCCTATATATTAGCCAGGATATTATTGGAAATTTTATCTTAAAATTAAAAAAAAGATATTTCCAAAATTGATATATTAAACCTTCCAAATCTTTTATAAATATAACGGAAAAGAAGAAATGTAAAAACTAGGTTATACAGTGCTCACAGTTTAAAATAATTTTATTCTACAACAGAACTGATAAACTGCAATAGAATGCATTGAGCAAAGATTTAATTTTGCTACTGTTATTCAAATTTGAGATTATTTAATTAGAGGAGACTTTATTTATTTGACGATTTTTCTTTATCAGTGAATATTAGAAATGTTTTCTAGTTTGTTATGTTGTCAGGTTATTATGTAGAGGTTTTCTAAATTTTAGAAGCTTTTGAAAATAAATTGACATTCCATTTCCAAGTTGTATTAAAGTTTTTAACTTTACTTTGATAATCTAATTTCTTATCAACTTTTAAAAATAAGCTCTGATAAAAAAAATTCATTTTATTGTATGCTTATCATTTTTTTCTGTGTATGAAAAACATATAAACAGAAATTGTCTATATTTAATTTCATTCCAGCTATGACTCATACAACTTTGGGCTCCAGCCCTGTTGCACCAAATCCTGCTTCAGCATCTCAACGACTTTCTAATAATGTTCCTCCACCTCGACCATCCTTGCTAGGAGATCGACCAGCTGCTCCACCAAATCCAATTGTTGCAAATCAATACCCAGATAGAGGTAAGTTGAATTTCGAATAATCTAAAATGACCCATTTTTTACTTAAAAATTTGATATTCATTTTTTGTATTATGTGTTAAAGTTGAACACTTTCAAACAAATTTGTCATATTGTATTTTTGGTTTCACATTTCAAATGATCAAAATGAATTGTGGTGCAAAAATATGTAAGAGAACTATTCCTTCTGATGTTGACAACTTTTCATATTATAAGACTTCATATTGTTTGAAAACATTTTTATGTATGAAAAATACAAAAGGCAAGTAAAATTAGTATATTTATCATATAATCAAATAAAGCATAATTTTTCATCAATTTTATCAGTAATGTTTGACAGGAGCATGTGTAACAATTTTAATTACATTTTCATAATATGTGTTGTCAAACCAGTATTTAATTAGATTTAATGTTTATTTACAGATTTTTAAGAAATATTCTTACTAGATCTTCAATGTTTTATTACTTGCTTAGACATTGCAGAGAACCTAAAAGTGTTTTATGTAAAAACCAAACTGATCTGGCAGCATAAATGGTCAGTGCTCTGAAATTTAACTGAACCATTCATGGATTTGATGACCACTTATGTTGTGCATTCAATAGTTTGAAACTTTTTAAAACTGTAAATTCTGATTGAAGGAATCAGTATGTGCAAAAAATGACCATCAAGCAATAAATAAATCAAAGCAAACTATTAAGAAAATTAAATTTTGGAAAGATTTAAGAATAAAATATTCAGTTTTTGTAATTTTATCCACAATGAAATCTATCTTTTCTAAATACAAAATAAGTAAATAAATGTTAAGATTTAGTTTAAAACTTTATCAAGAAAAAACTAAGATATTTTATATAATTGGATATTTTATTTTACAAGTGCTACATGCTACAATTATACCAACAATTATGAATCTTGAAAACAGAGTTTATTGATTTGACAAATGAAACATCCATATCTAAATTACAAATATCTTTCACTTGTTCAATGATATATGTAATAATGAATTTACAATTTTGTGTGGGTGACAGTTGTCATAGCTGTAAAACATTAATATTTATTTTACAAATGCTACATAACAATTAGCGCTTATGCCATCAGTACATGAAGTCCCCAATACCTCTTGACAGTGCAATTTAGATGACCTAGCTAAACATTTGTATATTTTACTATCTTAGGCTGAACAGAGTCACAAAGAGTGCAATCAAGGGAATCAGCAAAATCAATATAGAAAAGATGTCACAACTGCCTTCCTTGGAGATTTAGGAGTGCAGCATGGGCTATTACTGAGAATCGCTCAGCTTTTGCCCTTTGATGCATTTTTATCTTCTAATTTAAAAATGTACTTTTTTTTTTTTACCCTTTTCGAAGTTTTAGGATGTGAAGTGTTAATTTCTTTGTAGATCATTGGACTATGAAGGCTTTTTCTTAGCAAGAAAGTTTGTTTGCTCATTTCCCACAATGCCACACTGTGCTGATACCCATAGAAGGAAAATTTTGTGGGAAAGGTCTTTAAAAAATCTGTGAATTTTCTGTGACTTATAATGGTAATTCTGTGATTGCCTACAATGCTGATTTAGTTTCAAAGCACAACAGCTGTGTTGAAATCAGACTTCCTCTGAGATTGTTGTTGAATCAATTTAGCAATAAGATTAATCTCCCTCGAATGCAGTAGTAAATGAGCCGAGCTGGCAGCCGAATGGTTAGCGCTCTTGCCTTCGGTTCCACAGTTCGTGGGTTCGAATCCCACCTTGGGTATGGATGTTTGTAGTGGTTCGGAATCCACTTTAAACCGTAAGTCCCGGTCTAATTAGCCTTCGTGTGCAAAAAATGACCGTTGAGCGACAAAGAAGAAGAAGAAGAAGCAGTAGTAAATGAGTCCTCATTGTGATAAAAGTTAAAAAGTTTGTTGAAGATAGCAGCTCCAACACTATGATATCTATCTAACATGAAACCATCTATGGTGACATGTAGCCACTTATTTTTTGGGAAAATCTGTCTGCAGTTGCTTCCAGAGTCTGCTTTTCAACTGTTCAGAAATTAACATTCTTCAACACTTTCTTACCATGTTCAAACCTATAATTAAGATGGTTTTAATCCAATGGGCACATTGACAAAGGTAGTACATAAGGTAGTACTTATGAAAGTACATAAGGTAGTATATAAAGTAGTACTTTATATACTACCTTATGTACTTTCATAAGTAGTACTTATGAAAAAGCTCCGAGAGAGGAACAATCACAAGTGTTGACTGGATAAATGCTAACACGTATCTTTCATTGTTCAATCATAACTGAGGTCGAAAACCTGGGATTTTCTACTCTAGAAAAGAAAGATTCTTATTTTTTAATTGTAACAAATAAATTAATGGGCTTCTCAATGAGTCCATTATTTTAGTTGTTAGAATTTTTATTTTAACTAATTCCATTGCATTATTTTACCATTCCCTATAAAATTACTTTGCTATGAACTGTGTCATCACTCTTTTCCTTAGAATATTTATGTTTTAACATTTAAGCATGTGTGTAGTTTAATAATGCTATCTGTAATTTCTACTCTATTAGAATTTTAAATCTACTTAAAATTTATACTATTTTATTATTTAGACATCATTAGAAAATTATAATTAATTAAAAGAAAAATGCATTGAGAATCTTTCTAGAAGTATAATTTAGTGTTATAATAAATTAAAGCAATTAAAAAATAACATTATTTTTTTAACATTGTTTGTTTCTTATTCAATTAATTTCTGTATGCTTTGTGTGTGATTGAAATAAATTTGTCACTTTTAATAGTAATAAATTTTAATTCCTTAAAGTTTCATAACAGTTTGTTTTGTTTTTTATTTTATGATATTAAAGAGTGAAAGGATTAATTAGATATTGTATTAACACTGTCAATATATCAACAACATATCATCAAGAAATATATTTGCTTATGTTCAGCTTAGCTTCATTAACTGAAAAAGAAATATTTAAGTTGTTGTCTATTGAAAAATTTTGTAGAATTACTTAGGCTAAATCTGTATTTTTATTCTTAACAAATGTTATTTAATAATTATGAATTTTAATCCTGCTATTTAAGCTTGCATTAGTATATTATTTTAGTAGCCTAATTTTACATTTTAAAGCAGTAAAATTTCTTAATGTGTTATATTGGATTTTTATCATATGTCTTTAGTTATTGGTTTATTTTTCGAAAATACATTCATAGTAATTTATATGTGTCTCAATAAGTTGATCTTCATATTATCACTCAAAAGCTTGTATGAATAAGCCAATCTTCCAAGTTTTCTTTCTTTCATGTATTTAATTTAAAAATGTCTGAATACAAAATGTTAGGATTTATTATTCATACAATTTCATTATATTCATTTATGTAAATATTTTATGTTTGAATGCATTATCCTTTTTTTTAAATTTGGTACTTAAAATTTTTTTATATAAATTTGCTTATTCTACTGTGTTTATTACTTGAATTGTAATTTTTCTGAAAAATTTTATTCATTAAATTTGAGATGGGAAATAGTTTTAATAATTGGTGATTAGTTTCTTAAAAATTGGTTTGGAACTTAATTTTTCCAATTGTTTTATTTCATAAAATTTTGTCAATACTTTTTACTGAATCAATATATACTTTTTACTATTTTTTTAGACAATATTTTTTAGTCAATATTTTTAGTCAATACTTTTTACTTGGTAAAACTTTAAAATTTGTTCCTTGTGAAATTGGAATATTTTGTATAAGTTCTTATATTTTGATGTTGAATTTTTTTCCCATTCATTTAACTTTCATCATTTAGGTGTGGATCCTAGAGCATTAGGAGACCATGATTTAAGACAAATGCCAATGATTGATAGAGATATGAGACCCCCTCCTTTATTGGGTGGGGACAAAGATATGAGACATCAAGTGATTGATGAAGATTTTAGAGCAATGGGCCCTGCTAGGTTACCAGACACTAGATATCAAAATGTGCCATCAAATGCTCAAGCTATCCCTCATGGGGACATTCGAAACCTGCCTCCCAATGACATGAGAAATATGCCTCCTGGTGATATGAGGAATATGCGCAATATTCCCCCTAATGACATGCATGGTATGTCACCTTCTGACATACGGAATATGCCTCCAAATGAAGTGCATCGTATGGGTCAACCACAAGTGCGAAATATGACTCCTGTTGATCAACACAGCATTTCACTTAGTGTTAATCGTTCAATGGAAGCTCGAAATGCTGCCACTGCTCAAGTTCGTGGTATGGCACCTATTGATTCTCGTCCAGTACCTCTTTCTGAAACTGGAAATCGAACACTTCTAGAGAGACCACCTGTTCCTCCAACATTTGAGGCGCATAGACCACCTAATGCAAGTCGAATGGAAGATATTCGTAATCCAGTTGCTCCAATTAATCCCACTGGCATGGGTCCTCGCCCTCCCCAAGTAAGTAACATCTGTTTTATGTAAATAAATTACTTCATCTTAGAAATTACAGGCAATTTTCCTAAATTGGTTGTGAAGAGATGCTGTTTAAAATCAATTCATATTTATTTGTATAGTAGCCAAAACTAAGAAAATCAAAATCTTATTGGAAAATATGATGTATTCATCATGCCACATTAATTAATAAAATATTCCATATTTCCAGCAGTTGTGTTTTTTAAAAGATTTTTCTTAGTTGACCTAATGAAAAAGCATGAAGTTAAAAAAGCTAAAGAGTAATTCATAGAAATAAAGAGTAAAAGCTTAAAATTAAACTTGTATCTTTTTCTCTGATATTTTGTTTTTCATTAAGCGTCAGCCTAACCTAAGTCTCCAGTTATTTAATTTTCTCATAATTTATGAATAAGTATGTTTGAAATATTTTGGCAGCTAAAAATTTATTCTTCAATAATAGCAATTTACTAAACAAAAAGTTTAAATATTACATTAAAATTTAGTAATTTTCATATTTGTTTCGATATTTATATGAAATTGTTGTCTATTAAACTTATTCGCTTGCTTAATAGTGTAAATATAAAATTTAAATTTTCAGAAGTATTCATTGGAAACTTTGTTTTTATTCAGATTTGATTTGTTTTCAATAGTATTTTTTAATGCAATATTTCTCAATCTTACCTTATATTTTTAATACAATCTGTAATGCTTTAATTATTTGATAAAAATATTTAGGCTATTCAAGTGGAGTTACTATGTGATTAAATATCCAAGTTGATTGAAAATTTAAAAACTAATAAAATATTTTCCATGTAACAAAATTGTATCCTTTTAACTTGCAAAGTATTTTTGCTGGTGTTTTTATATTATGGCTAATATATAATATAAAAGCTAATATACAACATCATTGTAAATCAAAATAAGGTCAGTGATTGGTCTGAAAATTATTTTGTTTGATAACTTTTTACTGTAAATAGTGCAGAAGTGCTTTGAACTTAAATGATACATATGAATTAAAGAATAAGATGGAATGTAAATATAATTTTATATATGAAACACATATGTATACATGTGTTGACCATGTTAGTGCAAAGAATAATCTTTCTGCAATGAGGCCCATGATGAAAGTCCAAACTAATCCATTTCACCCCAAAACCATATCAAATCATAAAACAACAATTATTTTGTTCTGAGCATAAATAATCATAATTTCCTTAATTTCTAAATATTAATATCTCATAGTTAATCTCATTCTTTAAATCCTAAAAAATTCATTTTTTTCTAAGTATATATCCAATTACTATACTTTTTTGGAGAAGTATATATATACTTTAAAACATCTTCAAGATTGAAAAAAGTATTATTCATTTATCAAACACTTGTTTCTTTTGTTTTTATTTTCCAATATTGTTTCATGCAAAAATTATATCTTGATCATGAGACTGATACTTAGAAGTTGTGTTAGATGGCAAAAAAGATATTCTTAATTGTTTTTAGACTTTAGTATAGGAATGTGTGCACTGTATAGTTATCTAACAAAATATTGTCTTTTTAAAAGGGATTTGCCATCTAAAGCCTCAAAGTCATTGACTAAAATTTTTTTAGCATATCTATTTTTTTGTTAAGTTTAATGTATAACATTTTGTACTACTAGAACACTGTACTTTTGCTAATTTATTTTTCACAGGTAATGGTAAATTTTCAGATCAATAGTGCATAACATATGGGTAGTTATTATTTTTTACTGGGTTCTTTTCACAGTATTTTTATAAAAAGATAAAAAGTTAAATATTTCCAAATCAAGTTAAGGTTTATTGTTTAATTTGTTTGAGGGAAAGGAACTGTATCATTTATGTTGAAAATTTTGCAAGAAGCAGATACTCTAAAATTCATCTTGGAAAAAGTATCTAAAACTGAATTTGCAACACTGATATGATCAAAAAAGGAATCATTTTGATGTTGAAAAGTTTTCACTTATATACAAAATCTGATAATTAATTGCATATTGCTTTTAAAATAATAAATAATAACCAAATTATTTAGGATCAAAATATTTTGCATATTTAGAAACAAAGTTTCTCTGTCAAGAAAATATCAAGCTGGTTTTAAAATTTTCAAATAATGTGTTGTGTATATATATCAGATTGTGAAAAAAAATGTGTAAAATTATGTCAATCTTGTTAGAGGTTGTTAATTGGAATATTTTGATGAAAATGTCAATGACATTTAAATTTTACCTGTGTAAATTGTGCATTGGGGAAAAGTATATTTACTGTTATATAAATATAGTTTTCTAACAGAATTGCTCACTTTCAAATTTAATGACTATTAAGATAAAATTAATTAAAAATAAAATCTAATTATTTATTATTTACATATTTTTTAAATTATTAGTTTGTTTTACTGTAGAATAAATGTAGAAATATTTCATTGTATGATTAAAAAAAAATGTTTAATTTTTTTAAAGAATCCTAGAATGAATGCTGTTGGTGGTAGCTCTCCAGCAATTGGTGGAGCATCTCCAAATCCAGCACCTTCACCTCGTTCCAGCAATGCTTTAGCAGCTGCTGCTGCAGCAATTGCTCCTCATGATCAAGAAAAGGTAAAAACATCAATTTTAGTATAATGGTATATGATTACATTTAAATATATATATTTATTAATAATAAGAAACTTCTCCAGACATATTTGTTTTTGTCAACATTTAAAAATTTGGCAAAAATAAGATACATCATTATTATTCAGTTAGTATTTAGTATGCATAATTATTGTTTCATTAGGGTTATGCTTCATAGTATACAATGCAACAATTTTCTATGTTTCTAAGATTTTCATTATTTCATTGGAATACTGTTTTTCTGCTGATGCCGTATGCTGAAGCATCTTTTCAAATGTAATTTCCACTCTGACTTTTTCTAGTGATGCAGAATATAGATGCATGAATTTTTCTGCAGTCAAGTTCTAGCTATACTTTCACTACCTCATGGATGCTATTGTCCTTCATCTCTATTCTCCTACTATTGGTAAAAAAATGTCATATGATAAGGGAACTGAAAGCAGTCAGAATCGCATTCAAAAATGCTTTCTAACCAGTTTCTTTTATGCAAAAATATGAGTTCTTGTGGTGATCCTTATTAATGTTCCCTTAATCATTTTAAATCCTCTTGTTAAGTCTTATATTGAAGATTCATTATATTTTTCGATCCATTGGATTCTTTGACTATATTCTCTTGCCTTCGGTTCAACAGTTCGTGGGTTCGAATCCCATCTTGGGCATGGATGTTTGTAGTGGTTTGGAATCCACTTTAAACCATAGGTTAACGGTCTAATTAGCCCTCGCGTGCAAAAAATGACCGTTGAGCGACAACCAAACCAGAATCTTTGACTATATTATACTCCAATTATACAGGCCAAGGTCACTTCGACTTGGTTTCAAACAGTGATTGGATAAGTCTATTTATGAGTGCAAGCATTATCATCCTGAAAGTTTCCATTTCCTGTAAGATATAAAGCTTGCATTATAGGATATATCAGTTAGCAAAAATTTCTTTATATTTCTTTTCAGTCATTATTCCTTTAAGGTATATGATTGAGATAGTAGAAAACCATTACATGGCTGCCCAAATTATTACAGATCCACTTGAATGTGCTAGGTACTCAGAAAAAGACAACAACAATCATATAGTTGTACTGGTGTCTTCTGAACATGCACATATCTGATTGTGGAGAACAGCATGAAATGTGAATCATTGGACCATTCTATTTCTTTCACATATCAATATTCATCAGGTTTGTAGTTGTGGTCCACTATAGATGATATTTGGCATTAACATTTGCAACTTATAGTTTGGGAATTGCTATTATGTTAATTGTTTGGTTGGGCTTTATGGTGCAAAGTCGAAGACTGGATTGGACATCTTACACCATACTGTTGTGTTAGAAATGATCTGTTTATAAATGTGCTAACTGATTATAATTATTACAGTGGAGGTGTTAATTAAGCTTTGGGATCATATTTGCTGCTGTTTTCTTTTTTATAGATTTTTGTGTTCAGCTTCGATATTCATCTATTTCACTCAGCTACTCCTGTTTACTATTTTACTTTACTGAGCTTCTCTTGCCATAGTATGTTTGACTTTATATACCATATCTTAGAATCATTTTAAAGTTGAAATGCTTCACTTGCAGTTGTGCTAACTGGTCTTTTTCCTAGAGTTTGGTCTGTTTGAAAGCTAGTAAATTCTGACATTTTATTTTTTGGCAAAAAGCAGCTTCAATAAAGCTACTTCATCCTGCCATGATATATAAATTTTATTTAAAAAAAACTGGTATCTAGGATTATATATTAAGTTGGAAAAACAAATTCAGTATTTTTTTGATAGATAATAAAAAATAACCCATAAGTAATGATCAACTTAGTCTCTTAACTAACATCTCTTAAAGTATATATCAAACAATTTCAAATTCATGCTCAATGGAAAGGTGATATTTCATATTAAAATAATTAGTTTACTGTTTTCTTGTTTGAGCTATTCCATTGTGAGTTACAAGGTATTGAAATTAAAGTTAAGAAAGAGAAAATTTGGTACATTTTATCGTTTTTCTTTGATAAAGGCGAATATACAAGATAGGTGGCTGAAATTGTGAACAGTGTTTCCAGACCTGACACTGTAACAGCAAGTTACTTAGTTTCGTTCATTCCGTGTAAGTATTTTGGATGTTAAAGATACCCCTCTCATTAGTGTATTGTCATCAAAATTGTCGATAGCATAAACTAAGTAAATAAGTTAGCAGCTGTAAACTATTGCCTAGGAACTACATATTGACTAAAAACAATTTTAAGCCTTTATTGCTAAGCAAATCCAAAACAAGTTACAGAAATTCTGGAAGTTCACATAAAAATAATGAATTTATTTTCTCCCAACCTTATATTAATGTTTATCAAACAATCTTAAGTCACTTTTATTCACAGGTGTTTCTTATATTTTGACAGCTGCTTGTATGTCTAGATAAGTCATGTTCTCTTTCCTTTTTCAATCATTATCATTGATTTTTTGTATCATTTTCTGTTAACTATATATTCTTGATGAACTTTGTTTAGCAAATATCTAAATATACTGATAAGTAAGAAGTATCACAAGTAATCCATCTCTACAAAAAGTAATTGGTGAGTAATGAATAATATAAATCAGAATGGAATCGTTGTCTTTTATTTGTATGATATTTAGGGCTGAAAATTAATTTCATTTTTATATGCCTCAAACTAATAAATGAGGAAATGAGTGGATAATAGGAAACAATAATGAAAGTGTAGCAGAGAAAGAAGCTGCAACTCTTGTGTGTTGTAATTATAATTTCTATTACATTTATCTATTTACTGCGAAACCTAAATTTGTAATTAATGGAGTTTTTTTAAAATGTGTTGTTCATTTGTTGTGGATATATTTAAACATAAACATTTACATATAAGAAAATGTATTTCAAGTTTCAATTATTTAAAGTTGTTTCCTTGAGTTTAATGGATTTTGTTTATTATTTCATAGATTATTTATAAGATTTATTTCCTTTAATGAGCCATTCACTTTTAAAATAAAAATTGATTTTACTATGCATTGATATAATTTTTACTTAAATTAAACTTTCAAGTAATTTTTATCTAAATCATCAATTAATTAAATGTATTAACTAATGTTAAATCATGAAATTAATTGAATTTTCAATAATATTTTATTTTTATTTTTTATTTCATTTTATATTATAGTTATACTAATAAATCTTTCTATTTGATTAGAAATTCAAGTTTATTATACTCAAATGATTTCTTATTTATTCAAAAAGTATAATTTTAATTTATGAATAGTTTAATTTAAGCTATTAAATTTACAAATCTATTGTTTTCCCAATTTAATATATATTAATATACTTTTAAATTTTGCATCTATAATAATTCTGATTTAAGACATAATTTACATTGAATATTTAAGGCTTACGTTCTACAAGTTGCTTTTAAAGTATTTTTATTATTATTCTTGAATATTTATTTTTATTATGGAATTAAAAGGATTTTATTGCAAAAAAATATCTAAGTTCAAGATAGTTATTTATATTGCAATAAATTATTTATTTGTTGCCTCATTCTTCTAAAGGCCATTGGTGGCCATGGGTATTCAAAAGCCATGTGATGTTACAACAATACCTTATTTTGATGAATCACCACTCATTGAAATAAAAATTTTTTACAATTTAGTTATTTTTTCCTTATGTAATTAACTCCTTTAGAGAGGTGCACATTAAGCCAGAAATGTCTGTACTAAATTAATACTAATTAGTCTATACTAAATTAAAGTGTATATTATATCAAATTTATATATACTTATTAACATTAGCTTGCTTTTGCTGAATAAAAATTTATTTTGTTCATTATTAATCTAAATATTTTGAATTTAAAAAATAGCTTTCATTTTTGTAACCTATTTTATTTTTGCAATATACAATTTTTCTAAATATACATTTAGATCAGAGTTTCGCAATGGTTTTTTCTTTGTTCAACAACTGAGCGAAGTGGGGTTTGCAAATCGGATTCCCATCTCAAGCTTAGGTGTTTATAGTGTTCCAGAGCTCACTGTTGATCCTGACTGTTCATTATGTTAAAACTACTGCTTTGATAAGCATCTGAATAGAAAATGTCAAAATTATAACATTTTTTTAGAACTATTCAAATGGCAAAAAGAAAATTGAAATTTCAATTAAGTAGTATCCAATTAGTTGTAAAAAATAATCCAGTATTCAATAAATCTAAAAAAATAATGCATACTTTATATCATACTTGATGCCTACATATATCAAAATTATCACAACTTTGATTTAAAACTAATTTTATTATTGCTATTATCACTTCTTCATAAATATAATTTATTAAGGCAAAAAATAGTTTTGGCTTATTGAAATTGATTGCAAATTATAAAATCTTCAATGTAACCATTTTTATATTAATTTGTTTAACAAGACAGATTTTACATTATTGATTGATTGATTGATTATATTTATTTTAGGCTGCTTTGATCATGCAAGTTCTGCAACTCTCTGATCAACAAATAGCAATGCTGCCTGTTGAACAAAGACAAAGTATTTTGATACTGAAGGAACAAATTGCTCGTAGCACTTCAGCAGCCCCATAAACTGGAATAATCTATATCATCTGAAAAATATTTATATATCCTGTATTGTGGACTTGTATGTAGTGGATGTGTGAATTTGTTCTCAATTATTTTAAAAAGTTTTTTCATATAATTATTTCTTGCTAATTGACAATGTGAAGGATGTACTTTTGAAAAATAAAATATTTTTATTTCTATTCCCTTCTTTTCTTTAAATAATTTCATCACGACTTGTGTATTCTTATTGCAATCCTATTATTGCCATATTTCATTAAGGCTTAAGGTTGAATCTCTGACCAATATTTTGTATTATTTAATTCATATCATCCTTACTAATTTTATATAAAACATCTTCAAAATTATTTTCTTGATTATCAATTAAACAAGTAATAATCTTTCACACATAACAATATTTCTTTATTTATTATAATAAGAAAAATCTATTTTCTTATTTGATTTCCATGGCATCACAATTATGTCAAAAAAACGTTTGTAGAAACTTGGAAGCTGGGAAAGGAGAATATGCTTTGATCTATCAAAAATCTTTCATTGTTAGAAAGCTGTTTCAGGAATTGAGAATAACACTGGAAATTAAAATTGAGAAGAAAAGGTTTCATTTATAGTTATTCATTATGTTTATTCTTTTTTTATCTAATTTTTATATAGCTTGGGTTATTCACCTTGTTTTTTTCTCTCTAATATGAGAGAAAAAAAACAGGCTAATGATGCTAGAATATCAAGTATTTTGATAATTTATAGCTTAAATTAAATGCATAAAATCATTCACTGCTAATAAATATAAATTTTCTTAACATTTGCGTTGTAATTTTATATAAGTATAACTTTTGATAGTTGCATCATACTTTTAGAATATATATGGTTATCTAAACTATATGCAGCTTCTTTTAAATTTAAGTTTCCTATTTTTTCTTAAATTTGTCAGTATTTTATTTTGTACTATGTGTAACTGAAAAAATACTTTTTTAATAATCGATAAAATTACTGAACTTTAAATGTCTTTTCAATCGAATGTTTATTGAAAAATATTAATATGTAGTATAACCTTGAAATTTTTTGTATATTGTGAAATAAATAGTATTCAAATCTATAGTTCTAAAAAATCACAGTATTTACAAATAACTTAATTATAAACTTTTCAAATCATTTAATTATAGAGAGACTTGAATTATAGACTTTTTAAAATTCAAGCTTAGTTTTAATATTCATAAAAATCTCCCAATTTTTCAATTAATTATAAAATATTCCAATTGACGATGAAAAAATAGAAAGTTCACTCATCTTAAATTAACAGTTTTATCACAAAATATTTAAAGTTTTTTTGAATAAAAAACACAATAACCAATTTCATATTAAATTGCAGATTAATATGTTAATAGTACATGCAAGTCTACACATATAAAATCCAGAGCTCTTAAATAAATATTATTTATATCTAGAAAAAGAGTTTTTAAGATATTTTGATGAATTTTTAAATTCTATTTTTGTTTTCACTGACTTATAGAAATAATCGAAGTAGCTCTGAAAGAAACAATAAAAATGGCATTGTGTAAATTTGCCAGATTTCGTCATTTGACTCTTGCGTGTGAACAGACTAATTGAAATTAACAATTTTAAGTATTCTTCATAAATCAAAATATTATTTGAAATTACATTGTATTTCTATTTATAACTTTTGAAGCTTTTGGTGATAATTTTTTAATTACAATTTCAATAAAATGGAATTTTTTATTGGATTTAAATATTGAACTTTCCAATGACAAAAGTCATGGATTAGAATTCCAATAGCAGAAATTAATATGTAATACATGAATCATGTTTATCATATTTTCTCCCAAAGCTGCATAACATCAGATCCTTTTGTTTTTTCTTCTATTCTTTTCTTTAGCCTTTCTTCTTGTTCTGGTGTTAGATCAGTTTTCCAGTCTCCTATATTACCATTCCGCAGGAAACTGCCATTGGAGCCTTGGCCCTCTTTGATGGCAATGGCATTGGATTTCGCCCATGCACGGAATCCCCGAGGAGCAATTTTCATCTCCGCGAATTCCTCGCACCTGTCCAGCATGTCCTCAAAAAGCTTGTTCGTCGTTGACTTCATGTATTCAAAGCTGCTTTTATGGACGATTTCGTCTAATATCTCTTCGTTCTCGGCAACTGCTGTGGAATATTCTTCGCCAAGGAACTGAGCCAACTTCTTGATCGTTTCCTTGGGGTTCTTTTTCATTTCTTCGTATGTCACGAAGAATACATTCGGATCGCTTCTGTGTTCATACCACGAAAGCAAATTGTCGAAATAGTCATTGAAGTCGGTTTTTCCTTCCACAAACAGATCAAAGAAATCGTCAAAGGTGCCGTCGTTGAAATAATATGCTGGGAAAAGCTTGGTGTGGTAGAAGAAGGATATGCAACAGTCCCTGGGATTTCTGGCGACGTAGATGTATTTCGCATCTGGGGAGTAGGGGGTGAGATTGAAAGGAAAATGTATCTTAATGCATCCTGGTCCTGGCATCTTCCTGACTTCTTCTGGTCCCAGCATTTCCAGAAACGGGCAGAGGGCGAAATATTCTTCAACCGTGTTGGGGACTTTTCCTTTATTGAGAATCAGCATGACGGTTTGGATCATCCATGTTGTCCCGCACTTCGGATAAGTCGCCACGAAAATGTCTTTTGAAGTCGGCTTGTAGTTGATAGCTGCTTTAATAATGTCAGGCACAAAACATTCACAGTATTTATAGCCGTCCACATCTATGTACCTTGGTGTTTTTTTAACCATTTTTGTCTCAAGTCAGTCAAAGCAGCACTGAAAATGGAATAAGATATTAATTTAGTTTAATTATAGAGTTCTATGGAAGTGCTAGTTTTCTATAAAATAGAAAAAAACTTTATTCGATTGAAAATGTGTTGAATTTTCATTTTATTGTAGAATGAAATCAATCAATTTTTTTTTTGTGCTTTAAAATAACAAACAGGAGTTAGTGTGCCTATTCATATAATTTTTAATTCTATGTTGTTGAAGTTTACAATGTAAATGAAGGTTAGGTTTTAATTGTGTGAGAGAAAATAATAAACGATATTGTCACACAACATGCGAAAAAGTATAAATAATTATGATTCTGTGCTATTTTTAAATAAAAATGCTTAGTCTATATTAAAATTAGTTTTTTCTATTTTATTGTTCGAAAAAATTCTATTGTTACTTCTTTTATTCTTTTTCTGGATCTGAAATTATTTCATCGATTTACACAAATTCATTAAAATGTAAGAAGTCTTGTACCCATAAAGTTGTTGTTGCTTATGGCACTTGGACAAGCTAAGCTCGCTATGCCATTGGCTATGCGAATTTAAGTCAATAGAGAGCGTCTTTCGTTTTGGATCACTCGTCTTTACTTTTGATAGATTTCAAAATTAAACAAGGATCTCCAGCTATTATTCTCTGGTGCAGCTTGTCCTTATTTGGACCTTGCGCCATAAATCCCAACCAACCAACCAGCTATTCTCATGGACTGCACCAAATATTTTTCTTAAGATTTTACGTTTAAAGCTTAATAATTTGTTTTGATGTAATTTAGTAATTGCTCAGCCTTCTCTCCCATAAAGCAGGATTGATTGAACTAGTGTTTTATAGATGTTATATTTTGTTTTTAAACTCATAAATGGAGATTTTAGTTGGAGTTTGAGGCCATAATAGCATTTATTTGACACAGTGAGCCTGTTGTTTATCATATAATTCGATTATCCAACGAAAATATTTTAACTTTGTTTTGGGGGTTTCGAATAAAACTTTAACTAGCGAGTTTTACCTCATTAAATTCCGCCATAAGCTAGATTTCATTAAATTTCATCATACTTTTAAAAATCATGAAGCCTGTACTAACATATGGTGAAAACTGGACTTAGGCGAATTAAAGTAAATGCAACTTATCTTAATCTGAAAGAAGAAAAAAATTTATATGAAGGAATTTTAAAGCAATAAAATTAAATAATGCGAAATGGAGAATCAAACGAAAACAAACTTGTTCGTTTAATTGGGTGATAAAATATTCGATTTGTTAAATCTCGGCGTTTAGAATGGTTGTGTCATATCGATGAAAAGAATTTGAATTTGATGAAATGAATTATAAATTGGAAGCCTCTGAACTCTCAAATGCCTGAAGATCCTGGGAAAGACAATAAGAAATACTTATTGTGTGAAAGTAAAGAAATAAAAATCGAAGCCCAAGAAGAGAGAGAAAGGCTTGGAGCGCGCGGTGGCGAGGCCCACAACTCGATGTAGCGATATGAAAGAAATCTCATTTTAAAATTTTCTACTCTTTTGGAGCATTAAAAGTTCGTAGAAAGAGAATGGAATTAAGACAACTCATGGGTGTCTTTCGATTTGTTTTCTGCGAAATATAGTGACAGTGGACTGATGAATTGACATCGGAGCATTTAGAAATGAAAATTTTTCAAAAAGAAATTTTATCTTTGAAGTCAATTTGCATGTAATTATATAAAAAAAGAGGCAAGGAACACAGTGTTTGAAATAAACAAAAATATTTAATTAGTTATTTGAATTTACATACCCAAATTTTGCATGGAAGAAATAATGAATACTTGGTTTGATATTTCCCGTGTTTCAGGATGAATTAAAAAAATTTTTTTTATAGATTTTAACAAAATTCAAGAAGCGAGGAATGTTGATTGATTATGATAAAAAGTAAAACACACTTTTCTTAAAAATATTTTAAAAATAATTTTAATAAAAATTATAAAATTAAAGTATTTTATGAAAATACTTGATTTGCAAAAGCATTTACAGTTAACTGTATTTTTTATTTATTATTAAGTTCTACGAATTTAAACTTATATAATTTTAAATGCTATATACACGATTATAATGCCACCCAACTTGTCTTGTGGTCAGCGTGTCTGACAGCGGATAGGAAGGTCCTGAGTTCGAATCCCGGTTCGCGCATGGATGTACTTTCTCTTTCTATCTATCCTGTCTTTGTCCTTTCCTTGAATGAATGAGGTGTGAATGGTTGCCTACCCTATAAACGGGTACCTATAGCATGTGTGTACTGAGGAAGTCGGACTCCACACCTAAATATGGTTCAGTTGGAAAAGTGGAGCAGCGCACCCTATATTGCCAGCCTGACTGGCACACGCGCGCGCGCGACAACAACAACACTTATAATATAGAGGATTATTTAGTGCAAATTGTGCAGATCACAATTGATTAAAAGCTTGCTTTCTTGTTATAAATTCTTGATAATTTTACACATGAATGAACATTGCGCGTAAATGTAATACTTTCTTGAAATCGCCGCATTCCAAATCTAATTCATAAAAGTGCAAGTGGTATAGTTCTATTTGCTGAATCTGAATTAGCCGAAATTTCATGCAGGCAGAATCCAGGGCAAAAAACTTCATTGGGGGCTCACTCTGCCTCACAACAACAACAATAAATAATGAATAACATTCATAATTAGAAATTCAATGCATTAGCGAGAGATTATAAATAGTACAGTAATATAACTTTAATTTTGCATAAAAAAAAACTTGCTGACATTACTTTGGAATTCAGCTAAATGTTTGCAACTACGATGACTCAGTTAAGCCAATCAGAAGCCCGTATTTTTGTAAACATTGCATTTTGTGATATGTAAAAATACAAGCTTTTGTGATAGGCCAGATTTGTCCATAATAACTGAAAAAATTTAGTGGAATCCCGATCTACAAAGTCATGTATTTAGTAAATATGGGGACTTTTGTGTTCACACAAATCATAGGCTATATATTGTAAAGAAGCAGGAGGATGTGCTCAGGAAACACTAAGGAAACTGAGTAGGTTTTTCGGACATATGTGTTAATTTTTAATTGTTTTAATTGCTTTTATTTTAGATTACAAATTTTAAATTAAAATTTTTATTTATATAATTATAATTACAATTAGTAGTTTCTGATTATATATATATATTTTAATTAAATTAAAAATTAATAAAAACTAATTAAGTAATAAACAATGATTTTTTTAAAAAAATGTTAATGAAAATATGAAGCAATTAGAAAGACACAAACTAGAAAAGATTAGTAAAAATTAGACCAAGTTTTAAAGAAGAATAAGTTAAATCACGTTTAAAATACATTTAAGAAAACGTTGAGCAGAATGTTATCAGGAAAAAAGGGGGGAGGTAAATATTAGGAAAAAAAGTTTTGGGGGAAGAAAATTCTTGTCTGCTCTCATTAGGGATAAAAAGGTAAGGCGCGTCTCGAATTTATATCATATAAATATTCTAAAGAATAAACAGGATACAAATGAACTGTCCTCAACAACTTCGAACTGGTGAAAAAGTTGAAAAATTAATACAAATTAAGATACATACATACACAAAAAAAAAAAAACTTGGAAAAACGAAAGTGTGTCAAAATAACCCCAAAAATTTCTAACTATACGAGGCTTTGTAAAAAGAAAAAATATTTACAAGAAAACGATAATTAATAGATAAAAAATGAAAGCAGGGATTGAGTAAAAGAATTAAAATTTAAAAAGGATTGGAAAATGAATTAAAATTTTAAATTAACTAACTATGAAACGCTGAAGCAGGATAAGAATATTAATTATAGAGAACAAAATATATGTATGAATGGTATATATGAAGAAATATTATCAAGATATATATATAATAATAATAAGATAATATTATACACGATATAAGATATAATACGGGATATATTTTCGTGTAGTTTTTTCCTACCTTTTTCTGTTAGAACAGCAGTGGAGATTAGTTTAATTTTATATTGTCTTTTTTTATTTCAAACCATAATTATTATCATTTTTTTAAACAAAATGACACTTTTTGCGACTCAGTATTTGTCTAAATATCCGCGAAAAATTATTTTTTAATAAATGAAAAGCGTTGTAAAATAGAATATCTTTCAACAACATGTTTCCTAGTATTTTTGTGAGGAATAGGTTATATAATATAAATATTTAGCAATATTTATATGAGCCACATGATTTTTTTAAACATATATAAATTTAATTTATAAATAGATATAATCAAAAATCCATGGTAAACATTTCAAATTGGAAAAAATGCACATTTTTAATTCGTTATATATGTGAAATTAATTTAATAATAATTTTTAAATTTCTTTATATATATATGATGAATGAAAATACGTACCCAACATACAATTGCTCCTTTAGTAAGTTAACTTGTGCATCAGAGATAATTCACTCTCTGTATTTATAAACACAATTCATAACTTAAAACGAAATGTTCACGGTTGCATAGCGAATTACAACAAAAGAATCGCCGGCAGTAGCCTTGGGTGTGTTCTTTCTATGCAACAGATTCTTGCTTATTAAGCAGATTATAGAAGATTTTCAGGGAAATTACAAATTATATTTGAATGGCAATGTTTTGTGTTAAAATTCTGATATTTGTTGCAGATGCAAGTGCAAACAACTTTATTTTAAAAGGATTTTGTTATTCTTACGAACATATAAGAAATTCGTAAAAAATCTATATGGATTGTTATGTTTGTTCATTCTAATCTCTTAATAATACACATAAATGCACACATACACAAACGAAACACAAGGACGATGTCTTTCCCAACTAGGCTATGGCGGTTTTTTTTATAAATTTAATGAAATTACTAAGAAAACTAAGCACATAATTTTTGCAAAAATAATTTATTTAATAAACATTTGGTTTGGCCAACTATCTTGGTAAGTTGATAAAGAACATAGGTAAGTTAAACTTAAATCTCTATCTCGAATGGGCTGTTTGAAGATAAAACTGATATTAAATCAGCAAGAATGGATCTTCTAATTTAAAAGAATGTCCCTGTTTTTTTTTATGGACATCGTATGAATTTCATGTATGAAGTCGAGAAGTAATAGCACTTTATTTTTTAACAAATTATTAAATTTTACGTAATTTATGAAAAATAAATATTATTTTTCAGTACTACAAAAAATTAATATGAAATATTAAGAATTGTAATTACTTAACTAAACTCCATGGCTGTCGTGCCTAGTACAACTTAGTAACAACTTAACTAAAACAAAGGGAGTTAGTTAGTTGGCCTATAGTGCGCATAACTGTTTTCATGACCGAGGGCCCTGGGGTGTGAAGCATATGTCCCAGTTAGGTAGTCAGCCTAACGTAAGACCCCCAGTGTTTAGTTCCCAAGCATGCTTGATACTCAGTTAATCGACCCACTGAAGGGATGAAAGGCTGAGTCAACCTTACCCAACCCGAGGATCGAACCTCGGACCTGTGTCATGGAAGTGTGAAACGCTGCTACTAAGCCACAGTGCTTCTTTATTACTTAATGCTTCGTATTAATATTTTGGTTCTTAGATGTAATGTTGTACCAAAGTTGAAGAAGTACCAAAGTATATACAATACTCAACAATACAGTTGTTGAGTATTGCATATACATTTAACAATTGTATCTACACAAAATAAACTGATCGATTTTACAGCTAGTTTCAACTTGCGGCTGTTTCAGTTGCCAGCAGTTAGTTTTCTGTGTTTAAATCTTGCTTAGCTTTTATCAGGTCCCTCTAGATGACCGCGCTGATAGTGAAATCTACATTGAGAAACCGGGGGTAATTTGATCATCTGCCTCCTCATCTCTGATTTCTAAAGTGAATTAATCGCAATGGATCATGACCTTGAAGCTATTATTGATGAAGTTGACTTTGGGGAACTCTGAATCCTTTTGGACAGTCACTATTCCCTACAACACCTTCACAACTGGAGACAAAACAAGCATTTCTATCCTTCTCAAGCTTATTACAGAGTACCACGATGTTCATTTTCACTGGATCCCATTGCAGTTGACATACATGACTACTCCAATTATTCTTTTTCAACCCTTACCTTTTTAGAACTTCAACGCTGAATTTTTGGAGAAATGGAGGGTCCCTCCAAGCAATTCCTGGTATGCGGATAAAGAGCCTGGCTCTTCCTTTGCATTCAATTGCAACAGAACTTTTCGAACGGTAATTTCCAGACAATCAATCTGTCATATTAAGAGTTCCTCATTTTTCGAGGGCAGAAAAATGTTTGCTGTCTGTTCGAAATATCAATTTCTGCTAGTTTCTCTGCTGAGCACATCCTGGACTGCTTAAGACTTTCCAGGGAAGGCATACATTCGTCCTCACTTCTTGTCATTGGCCTCCTTAGGGTCAGCCCTCTGATGGACATTGTCTGGCGAAATCAGACAGCTGGAGGGTAAGCCATAACGACAACAATCTAAATTTTTTTTCTAAAACTGTTGGACTTTTTAAGCATATTAAATTCAGTTTTACCTTTTTTTTATTTTCGAGTTGTAATGCTTAACGCATTTTTTGCTCGCAAAGGAAATAGAAAAAAATTGGAAAAGTCGAGGTTTTCGAATAGGGACTAAAGAAAAATTTACTGATTAATGTGTGTTGCTTTTGTTGTGTAATCGGTATTTTTTACCTTGCATTCGTAAAAACTAAAATAAATATATAAGAATAAGATAAGGTTAAGTGAATATAAAATTTGTGTCAGTTAACTCAGTATTTTTTCTCACAAGTATTGTAGACATTTCCCAAATTTATGCAGTCTGTGTTTAACTGTTTTAATAACTTTTTCTGAACTAATTCTTTCTTGAAATCTGTTACGGGATTTATGGAACTGAGAGAAATATTTTCAGTATGTTTTAGCTATTGCTATTTTTATTGTATTCTACCGTGTTTGATTAAGACATGACATTATATCGATATTTTAACGAAAAAAAGAACACATTAAATTTATTCGGTGCTAAATGAAGAGCACTTTAAGAAAGTTAAAAGTTTTATTCAATCGTGATTTTCTGAGTGAAAAACTCTCATATAATGTAAAGCATATTTAAAAAAAGTGATATTTCTTAACTATACCCTTGCTTACAATGTTACTAACGAGCGCTCCAGTTTTCGCAGTACTGAGTTTCCAGAAGTTTCTTTCAAGATAAACAAAATTGGAAGGCAAGAAAGATCATTATCGGTCCAAACTGTTGTTCGCATTGCAACAATTTCTGCAATTCAAAGTGGAGGTAGTCTGCAAAGCATTTGTTTTCCGGACTCTAATGCTGTTGCTGTTGTCGTGCGCCAGCCAGGCAGGCAATTTGGGGTGCGCTGCTCCACTTTTCAAACTGAACCATAATTAGGTGTGGAGTCCGACTTCCTCAGTACACACAATGCTATAGGAACCCGTTTATAGGGTAGGCAACCATTCACACCTCATTCATACAAGGAAAGGACAAAGATAGGATAGTTAGAGAGAGAAAGTACATCCATGCCCAAACCGGGATTCGAACCCAGGACCTCCTTATCCGCAGTCAGGCACGCTGACCAATAGACAAGTTGGTCGGCTCCGGACTCTAATATTTGTAATTAATGCACTAATGTTAATTTTTGTAAATTAATTTATTTTCCATGTTGTGTGTACATTGTTATAACTTCAATAATTTAACACCTGTTTAATTTTTAATTAGTTTTTAAGTAACGTGCAAAAATTTATTTCTCTAATTGTATCAGAACTACCAGGAATTTTGTATACATTTTTTCTCTGCAGAAATTCCATGTTAATAAGTGATCTCATTACACGTTGAGAAAATGTATTTGGAGGAAAATTTCTCATAGTCACTCAGACGGAAGACAATTAGGGTAATTGATTTTCGATATCTTGCAATTCTAATGCGAGAAAGTTTAAATCGTCGCCTTGCCGATTTATGGAAACTAATGATAAGTTAGATGTTTTGCCTTTTCTTTTTTATTCTGATTATTCTTCTGTTCTATTGTCAACGTGCTCACTTTTAGAAAAATATCACTCAAGATTTGAAAATTTTTAAACTAATTATTTAGAACAACAGTTGATTGCCATGCTTTTGAAAACTTTTACAAGTAGAAAAAAAAATTGTAATTAAAAAAGCACTTCTTAATTACAGGTAAAAATCATGAATGCATTTTGTCTTATCGCCGATGACACTCCAACATTCGAAGGTGAATTTCGCCTTGTTTGCTGCCTCTCGAAGAAGGCGATTTGAAGGCAGAAAGCAAATTCATCTACAAGTCGGACTGACAATGCCGTCTTAATACGATGTGACGTAGGTGAAACGTTATCAGATCTCATGGATGCTTTAAACCAGCGAGAATTGTAATAAAGTGCCGTAATCATAATGTCAACTGGAACGAAAGAAAAATCAATTTATGGTTAATAAAGAAAATAGCACCATTAGAATTTCTTTTACGTTTAATATCCAAAATTAAACCAAAATTGTGTATATCTTTTATTGAATTTATGTACGAATGAAAATAATATTCGTAGGTTAACATCGTGTCATTCTTGTGTAATTCTAAAGTAATACTTGTGTTAAAAATATATGGATGTTTTTCTTGTAATATAGTTAATAATAATTTGACTTAATTTATAGAAAAAGAAACAACCCACCCTCACACTTTATGGTTAAAAAAATTTTTTACTACTCAACAATCTTCAAAACGCTGTTTTGAACCACGAAAAGAGTTTTTAGCTGAAATCAAACCAAATGAGATTTTTAAAAATTTCTTTAATATCACAATTATTAAACATTGAAGTCCGCTCTTTTCCCATTCAATGGGAAGTGTAATGCTGCAATAAGTTGCAATAAAGACTATAACGATATTTTTTCAAAAATCAAAAGAGCAGGAAAACATCTCTCTCTCGTTAATATTTTCTTAAATATTACATAACGGGAACCCAGAGAAAATGTACCTGGAT
This sequence comes from Latrodectus hesperus, assembly GCA_037975125.1. Taxonomy (NCBI): domain Eukaryota; kingdom Metazoa; phylum Arthropoda; class Arachnida; order Araneae; family Theridiidae; genus Latrodectus; species Latrodectus hesperus. Next base: position 5,013,182 of record JAJQOW010000016.1, on the reverse strand, counting down.
CTGTAATTATTTCCCCTTTATTTGTAAGCAAAGATAATAATTTCAACCCCCCCCCCAAAAAAAAAGAAAAAAAAAAGATACATGTTTTACTTCAACTGGAACATATTTCGAGTTGCGCGTGATTTTTTTATTTAAATGATGTGTCCTATTGTCTTTTTACTGTTTAATTTTAGCAAGTTTAACAATCTTTTTTTCTTCCCAATGGCGGACACACTTGGGTGACAAAGCCTATGCCACAACAAGGCCAGAAACTGCTACTCATTTGTCGTTAACCAGCGGGCACCTGTGAACCAAGTCACGGAGGCGAGTAGCGTTGCCCGCGCCATACTACCACAAACCCGTTTATAGGGTGGACCACATTCATACAACATCACAGAAGAAAGGACAGAGAAACACAGAGAACAGAGAAGGAAAGAAACATCCATGCCCGAACCAGGATTCAAACCTGGGAACCCACAGCTCAGGAGTCAGGAACGCTAACCACTCAGCCAATCGGTCGGCGTATATATATATATATATATATATATATATATATATATATATATATATATATATATATATATATATATATATATATATATATCCACAAAAAAATTATTATAAGTCAGGAATGCTAACCACTCAGCCATCGGTCGGCAGTTTAACAATTTTACAAATTTTACAAATACAAATTCTTCGTAATTAATTTCAATTATGATTCATTCCCTACCATAATAGATTGATACCAATGCTATACGACCGTATCCAGGTGGTAACTGAGCTAAATTCCCCATCGGATAGGGAAAATGCGCTTTTGATTCTCTTTTTAGGAAATGACTGTGGCTAAGTTACCACAACTTCTTGAAATCAGTTGGTTGGTTGGTTTTACTGGCGCAAGGTTCTTGAAATCAGAGGCCGGCTTGAAACATCATTTACTTTACAGGCATCTCAAATCAGCGTTCTTGATATCTTAATTAAAAAATGTTATTGTAATTAAGCAAAGATTTTAATTTCAGTTAGAAAAATAACAGACATTCAGTGTCATCTTTCCCAGTTCCATTCGGTAAGACAAACAGGAAAAGGATTATATAAATTTCAAACAAAACGTTTCATAATGAGATTTCTAAAGCAAATGTTAATTTTTCAATGAAATGCTTCATTAATTTTTGCTATTTATCTCTATGACTTTTAAAGAATTCACGTGTCATTTTTTTCTCTCTCTCAGTGAGCTATTCCTCCCCCTGCCCCGCAATATACAATACTGATTTTTCGTTGTTACTGGTTTTTCATGTCGTTACGCTAAGTTTCTCTCCCTCTCTCTCTGGCTATTTCTTCCATTTGAAGCCGTGGAAGACTGCCAACCTCCTCGTTATTTGATATCACGGTCAATGCTGAGATCGACACCTGAGCTAGCCCTCTCGTTTCCCTTGCTTGTAGACACCAGCAAAAAATGCATTGGATTCTAGCGTACGCAGGCCTGTGTGCAAGAGTTTCTCTGGAAGCGTCTGATATCGATCTCTCTACCAACTTGTTACCAAAGTTTTGCCATCCAACTTGTCTAGTGGTCAGTGTCCCTGACTGTGGATAGGGAGGTTCTGGGTTCGAATGCCGGTTCAGGCATGAATGTACTTTTCTCTCTCTATCTGTCCTGTCTTTGTCCTTTCCTTGTATGAATGAGGTGTGAATGGTTGCCTACCCTATAAACGGGTCCCTATAGCATGTGTGTACTGAGGAAGTCAGACTCCACACCAAATATGGTTCAGTTGGAAAAGTGGAGCAGCGCACCCCATATTGTCAGCCTATAGCTGGCACACGAGAACAACAACTAAAGTTTTACCTTTGTCAGGAAGGTTTCCACACACTCCTTTTGAAACACAAAATGATCAAGTTAAAGACTTAGAAGCTAATCGTAGTTATGTGTGGATAGTATCAATTTTCTTTTACGAATAATTGAAACAATTTATTTGATTTTTATTAATTTCTATACATGAATTAAATTAATATATATAGTATTAACATAAATTATATACTTATCACAATTAAAATTTTTATGAAGATAATACATAGAGTTTTTTCCTCGTATTTGAAGTTTCAGTATTTGCAATAAAATAAGGAATTTAAACAGAGATGCTGACATGATCCAAGTAAGGTAAAAATTAAAAATAATCGCAAAATATTTAAATTAAGCTATCGGAAAAAGGCTATTTTGTTTTCTTTTTGATATTATATTTTTTAAATAAACACATTTTCATACAAAAGATTTGTAATTTGAGTTGTGCGTATGATGTTGTTGTCGTGTGCCAGCCAGGCTGGCAATATGGAGTGCGCTGCTCCACTTTTTCAACCAAACCATATTTTGGTGTGGAGTCTGATTTCCTCAGTACACACATGCCATAGAAACCCGTTTACAGGGTAGGCAACCATTCACTCCACATTCATACAAAGAAAGGATAAAGGCAGGATAGATAGAGAGAGGAAATACATCCACGCCCGAATTGGGATTCGAACCCAGGACCTCTCAATCCGCAGTCAAGCACTCTGACCACTAGACAGGGTAGGCGGCAGTGTGTGTGATAAATTGCTTTAAAGAAAATATCCTTGAAGACAGCTCATCGTTTCAATTCTCAACGTTTTGAAAGTCACGCGATGAGAGTGGGTTGCATACTTCCCATGGGGCTCATTTTGTTTGTTTGTATCTCGCTCAAAGGTCATTTTTGGCCCACAAGGGTTAATTAGACCGGAAACTACGGTTTAAAGTGTATTCCGAACCACTACAAACATCCATAACCCAACGTGGGATCCGAACCCACGAACGGTTGAACCGATGGTAAGTCCCATCAAGCTAAAAAGTGTACTTTCAGGTTGGTTTCAGTTAGTGACACAAGATCTTTTTTTATACTTGAAGGCAAATTCTGCGACTCAAAATGGGTTCAGAACTGTTGCAAGCATCAGGGAATTAAACCCATGAAGTGCTGAATTTTAGAACCACTGAGAGCTATAGAGATCGGCCGTAGATTTATTAAAATTAATTTTTAGACTGTCACATCCTGCAGTAAATAAATTAAAAATCACACACACAAAAAGAATATTCTCTTTTAAAGATCTGATTACTTTTAAAGCTTACTTAAAATAAAGAACAGTAAGGTTTTTATATTCTACCAATATTTATTTTCTTCATACGTGACATGTTTTTGAGACATGTACTTCTAAATTTAAAATATCTCATTTTGTGCAGATCCAAATGCAATGTTATATACAAAAAACTGGCTTTCTTCTCAGCAGAAATATTCCAGTTCTCCTTTTCCTTGGCTTTTACGAACCCCCAGAAGAGTGGTTTGGCATTCTGTTCTCATGACGAAAGGGTTTTTTATTTTATTTTAATTCCAGCTTCATGTTTCCATCCACTTCAGTAAACACCTGAGCCATTTTAGACTGTGATTCAAGAGTTTTTGAGTTCGATCCCCTCATCGGGCGTGGGTATTCGTAGCGGTTCGAAATTTACTTTAAACTACAAATCTCGTCTGATTAGGCCTCGTATGCAAAAATTGACCTTTGACCGTGTTGATTCGAACCAACCGTTGTAGGAGATTTACCCCCCCTCTTCCTTTTAAGACTTTGGGCAGAATCTTGCATTGTACATAGAAGAAGACCTGAAAATTGACTAAGTACCCACCTAACGGGTATACACGCAGTTATGTATCATTCATATCCCGTTGTTTAATTGTAAAAGGATCAAACTCCAGACCTTTCTTTCACTTTGAAGAGGGTACCGTACTATTGGGCCACAGCGCGCAGCTTTTGGTACCCATTGTAGAATGCCAGTAGAATGCTCATCAGTCGCCCTCTAGTGGAACTTGTTATAGATAGTGACCTATATTCGCATCGTGTAAGGAAGAGGAAACGCGGAAAACTCTCGAGCACGTTCATCGATAGCATGCATCCAGATAGCACACACACACACACACACACACACACACACACACACACACACACACACACACACACACACACACACACACACACACACACACACACACACACACCCATCTCTTATTCAACAGTATTGTACGCGGCATTTTTGACTACAAAGACTGCCTTTTTGAAATATTTCTGAATCCAATTTAAAGAAACGACAACGAACTAACCTTAACTATTTCGTTCACATTCATTTAGTTTTCACAATGAATTCAATTCATTTTTTAAATTCTAAGATGCTTTAGGCAGAAGATACGTTTAATCGTAGGCTTCATAACTGGGCACTACTATTTCAGAAAACACCTCCATAAAATGGGACTGTTTCAGCAAGACCCTATCTGCAGGAAATGTCATACGCAAGAGGAAACGACCAAGCATATCATTTACGAATGCGAGGCTCTTGCCCTCCCTAGATTAACTTCTTTAGGCATCATCCATACTAGAGAGTTACACCTAGACTCCATTAAAGGGTTATCGGACTTTATTAATAAAGTGGGTGACCCGAGCAACTGGAACTAGGAAACATTGGGTTTGGAGTGAATAGTGCAAAATGCTGATAAAAGCAGAGGTGCCCAATGTACATACAAACCCAAGTCTAAGAAGAAGAAGAAGAAATTCATTTTTATAAAGTTGCTACAATGATACAAGCCAAAAATTTTCCATTAAAAATTGTCGCTAAATGTTTTGACGAAGCCTGCGCCTCTTTTTAAGAACATGACATTCACTTCATTCGTTGTTCATCAAAGAACAATTTCGCAAAGCTATTTTACAATCTACGACATAAGTATCTAAGAAATAAAAAAATAAAAAATTGACGCTCGCTCTTGAATTTCACAGCGCAATTTACTGCCGACCTCGCGGAAGTTCATTGAAGATTTCCAATGAAAGAACGTATTTTAATTCGTGAAATTTCTTTTGAATGGAAAACAAGCCGTTACAAGCACAGATTGCAATTTTATCCCACAATCCATTGCCGCAAATATTGTTTCGGGGAATGACTGAGCAGAATTATGAATCTCGATACCAGATCAACAACCGCAGAGACAATCCGATAACTGCGCGACGCTCCACTGACAGAGCGTGGACCAGAGATCGAGGGATAACATTTTTACGGTTAAAGGGTATTTTAACAATGTATTCAATAATTTATACTAGTGCACTTTTTTATTAATCAAATTTGTTTTTCAGTGATTCACATTAAAGGAGAGATTATCAATTAACAACTGTCTTAAGAATAGGTAAGGCCGGGAAGTTAAGTTTGGTCCATTCACAAGTGTTATTTTGAGAAATTTACAAGTCAGTAATTCGCAAGTTTTGTTTTATTATTATTATTATCATCTTACAGCAATGAAGGTAAGATGGCCATCTACAGTGAGTGTAAAAAGTATTCGTACAGTACGACAATTGATTTAAAAGAGATCCGTTCATAAAAATTATAAACATAAATTACATTTTAATTAATAATAAATACATAATAGAACATATTTTCACTAGTTTCATGTGAAATTTACACAAAAATAATTTTATACATGAATAAATATTTACAAAACTGTAACAATCCAACATCTTGTGGTGTAAAAAGTATTCGTACACTAAAAGAAATGCAAATTTTTTAAGTTATATTTTGTGATTGGTTTAGCCATTAAGATGTAGTTAATTGACGTCATCTTGTTACTTAAAAGGTTCTTCAGTGAAAATTTTATTGTAGTGAGAAACTATAGAAATTCTGTAATGGGTCATAAAAGTAAAGAGACAAGTGTTTCCAAAAGAGAACTGATTTTAAAGCTCTTTAAAAATGGTAAATCGTATAACAAGATTTCTAATCTGGTGGTAGACCCCGTTCAATCAATCATAAAAAAGTTTGCTGCCACTCTAATGGTTCAAAACAGTTCTCGTACTGGGCGACCATGTCTATTGACATCATCTGACAGACGGTTTCTGGTACATTCATTAAAGAAGGATTCCAAAATAAGTGCTCCTACATTAACATCAGAACTAAAGAACATGGGAACAGCAGTCTCTGTAAGTACTGTTCAAAATGCATGCAGAAATGAAGGTTTCCATAGCCGTGTTGCGAGACGAAAATTCTTTGTTAGTGAGAAGAATCGAAAGCTGCGATTGTCTTTCGTCAAGCAATACGTTATGAAAGCCCAGATTTCTGGAAAAAGGTTATCTTTACAGACGAAAGTAAATACAACATATTTAGATCGGACGGGAGACGAATGGTATGGAGAAAGCGCAATACAGAAATGCATCCTAAGAATTTAGTGCCAACAGTGAAACATGGGAGTGAAAGTCTACTTGTTTGGGGATGTATGAGTGCTTCTGGGGTGGGCAAATTAGCCTTTATTAAAGGCATTATGAATCATCAACTTTATATTGACATTTTAAACAATAATTTAGGATTTAGTGCAACAAAAATGGGCTTGAATGGTGAAAACGTTTTCATGCATGATAACGACCCCAAGCACACAGCCCTAAACACAAGGCTCTGGATACTATATAATACCCCAATGTTCATGGAATTTCCTCCTCAATCGCCGGACCTCAACCCCATCGAGAATTTATGGGACGTTCTTGATAAAAATATTAGATCCAGACATATTTCTAATAAAAATGATTTATAATCAGTTCTTAATCAAGAATGGGACGCCATATCTAGCTCAATAATAGCAAAATTGGTGGAATCGATGCCAAAGAGACTCAAGGCAGTTATTCTAACTAAAGGATATCTTACAAGGTATCAGCTGTAATATTATGATTGTGTTGGCCAATATATCCAATATATGCCTGATGTACGAATACTTTTTACACCACAAGATGTTGAATTGTTTCAGTTTTGTAAACATTTATTCATGTATAAAATTATTTTTGTGTAAATTTCACATGAAACTAGTGAAAATATGTTCTATTATATATTTCTAATTAATTATAAAATGGAATTTACGTTAATAATTTTTATGAACGGATCTCTTTTAAATCAATTGTCGTACTGTACGAATACCTTTTACACTCATTGTAGATGGCCATGTTCAAAAATGCTTAAACCTAGGCATAACAGGAAATATTACACCTTGGATACATGAGTTTTTATTAGGTTGGTGCGTATGAAATGTCGGATTCTCTTTACATGCGGACGTTTTCCTCCCAGTTTTCGTTATACTTTTGTATTTGGCATAACCTCATTCATACTCGTATTGTCCATTGCCAGAGACTCATTTCAGCAAAATAGGTTTTCTCGAAGGTCTTCCCTTTTTTATTTCTTTTGAAGTTTATTGCCGATATGAATTCTGCCGACATTCGCGTCATTTTCTTATATGAGTACAAACTTGGTAATAGTGCTGCAAAAGCTGCACGCAACATAAACCAAGCGTTTGGGGAGAATACGGTTAACGATCGGAAAGTGCAGCGTTGGTTCGAAAAATTTCGGACTGGCGACTTTTCACTGCAAAATGAGCCGCGCGGAAGACCCAAAACGCCTGTGAAGAATGATGACCTGAAGGCTCTAGTGGAAGCGGATCCAGCCGTATCCACGTGGGAACTTGCTATCAGGATGAAAGTTGACCATACAACGATATTGAGACACCTTTCTGAGATTGGCAAGGTTAAGAAGATGGACAAGTGGGTACCGCACGCACTGACAGAGCGAAATAAGCTGGATCGGTTAAACGTATGCTCATCATTGCAGCATCCACCATATTCACCGGATCTCTCGACGGACCGATTTTCATTTTTTCAAGCATTTAGAGCTGTTTTTAAGGGGCAAACACTATGAAAATGAAGACAGTCTAAAAAACTCGATATCAGAGTTTATTAATTCTAAAGACCAAAATTTTTTTAAGACAGGCATCTACGCTTTAAAATCTCGTTGGGAGAAGTGTATTGAAGCGAATGGAGCATACTTTGATTGAATAAACAGCTTTTGAAGAAAGATATGCAGTTTTATAGAATCACTTAAGAATCCGACATTTCATACGCACCAATCTAATACAAAGCCTCTCTTTTCAAATAAAATGGTGAAATTCTTTCTTCCATTTAATATATGAAAAGGGGAGTTTCTCAGGGGTTAGTTTAATTTCCCAATTTATTCACAATATTCAAGACCGACTTCTTTGAGACTACCTCAAGCTTGGTTGGTTGGGTTTTATGGCGGAAGGCCCAAAAGTACTCTACCTCAAGGAATCAAAGGTTTAGTATATGAAGTTAGTATATTCTTATTAACAGTACTCATGACTGCCTTGATTGATTAAAGACAAATCTTTTCAATACTTTGTATAATGTCAATATTGGAAATTAGAAATCAGCAATGAAAAATGTTCTGCAGATATAATTTATCCAAGCTCAAAGGAGACATCAATTGGTCTTTCTTATAAATGGTGGTTTAATTGAGTGTAAAAATCAAATCAAATTCCTAGGAATTCCGATTGATAAAAGAAATAATCTCCAAAACTATGTAACTGATCTTAAAAGCAGAGCTTATAAAAGAATCAATTTACTAAAGATTATCTCAAATAAAAAATATGGAGCTAGATCACATCACTTATTAAACCTAGTTAACTCCTTTATCTGTTGTCTGTTTCTATGTAGCAGCAATATTCTAGCACAGTCAAAATCTCTCCTCCAACCATTAGAAGTATGTTATACTATTGCTCTCCGAATAGATCTTGGTCTACCTAAATGGACATCAAATATACTTCTCCGCGAAATTTCCTGTACTGGAGAGATTTACTATAAATCAAGAAAACCAATTTTAACTTCTGGATTAATAAATTTTCTTCTGAAAAGATTTTTTCCCTATATATAACCATATTTCAGGTGAGCTCCAGTGGCTCAGTAGCTTCACGCCGCTTCCCGTAAGCTCAGCAAAGTGAAGCATCATTTGCCGCGGGCAGTGGTTGGGAGGGTGACCACGGTGTACTCTCCTTCACTGGGTTGCTGGAACTCCGTGGGATGGGGACGTGTCTACGTTAATCTGTGACGTCCAAAGTACTTCTGCTGGTGTGAATGTGGAGGTGTGGCCTCGTCACCTGACCGTGATTCAAAATTACGAGGCACCTTAAAAATTGCAAAGTCTTACTTTCACCTTCTTGGTGCTCTGATACAAACGAAAGACGCTCCCTATTGACTTAATCCGCACTGCCACAGGCATAGCGAGCTTGGCTTGTCCAAGTGTCATAAGCAACAACAACAACATATTTCAGGTGAAACAGGATCACAAAAATTGGAATATAAACAGGTTAATTTATTTCTTCAAAGTCTAAAGGAGTTTGAAATGTCCCCTGATTATCTCATACAGTTTGTATTTCAAAAGTAACCATTTTTTTGCGTCCATTTTTAAACATATTGAAGACTTTGATTTTCAGAACAGAGAACCCTTGAAAATTATTACAAACTACCTTTATTCGAGGAATTCCTCAGCGAACAGTTTAAGCCAATTCATATAATTTCAACTGGTGCTTCCAAGTCTACTAACATCTCGTCAATCGCTGCATGGTCTCCATATTAAGAAATCATATTCCGAATTGATAATATGAATTCAATATTTACAGAAGAGGCTCAAGCAATATGCTAGGCAATTGATGACTTAATGGTTTTTAAGGTACCGAATTACATTTTCACGGATAATAAATCTGTTCTTTTGGCTCTAAAAAATGTTACAATAAGATCTCCAAAAGTTATTCTTGGCTTAAAAAATAAGTTATACCTAGCAAGAAAATTTTATCTTCTCATGAAGATCATCTGGGTTCCTGCCCACAAGGATATTTTTATAAACGAAACGGCTGATAATTAACTAAATCAGTAACAGAAACAGATATTTCCTTGGATTTCACCCGAAGATTTGAAGAGATTTCCATAGAAATTACATAAATCATATCTATGACTCTATATATTTATCTAGTAAATATAACGGCATTATTGGAAATATACGAGCGTGGAGTACACAATGTACATCAATTCAATCAATCAATCAATCTTGAGAATTTGAGATATGCGTGTACGAAAAGAAAGAGACCTAAAATCCTACAATTTATAACTATTTCAAATCAACAACCACAGAAACTATCTAAGAATTTCTTGAGCTTTTATGTGAATCTCTTACCCCTCGAAAGGAGGACTTGTTATTTGTTAGATTTATAACACGAATGTTAATTAATCCAGTCCTTTCACATCGTTTCAATTTAACAGAGTCTGAAATTTATCAAATTTGCAGGGTCTGCAATGATATAGATCATATATTATTTCGCTTTTGTAAATACACAAATCAAAGAAAAATTGTCCAGAACGCGAACTTTTTTGCCAATAACCATTACTTTTAAATAAAGACTGCAATTGATAGTAAACAATCTATCAAATATAATATTTTCACGATTCCTTCTCGCAGTGGACTTATTCTGAATATAAATTAAATTTCTGGAATAATGTAAACAATAGCCTTTAATACCACTGAAAATCACAATGTACATCAATTCAATCAATCAATCAATCTTGAGAATTTGAGATATGCGTGTACGAAAAGAAAGAGACCTAAAATCCTACAATTTATAACTATTTCAAATTGACAACCGCAGAAACTATCAAAGAATTTTTTAAACTTTTATTAATTATAAATTTTTTGCACATTTTAAGTATTTTTTTATGACACATAGCAATTTATTTATTTATTATATTACATTACATATATTCAGACTTGTATGCTTGATTCTTGAGATCCGCTTGTAAGTCTTCGTCGATAATAAGACAGATAGCACAATGACAGATGTACAACCACAGAAGAATAACGAAGAAAAACACCCAGGGCCACGGCGGGAATCGAACCCACACTCCTACGCTCTCAAGCGATTAGCGGTGATGCTTTAGACCACTCAGCCACGGAGCGCCCAACACATAGCAATAATACGTTAAATAATTTTAGACTATAGACATTGATTAGCAGCGCAATTTGGTATAAACAGTTTAAAAAAATAATAACTACTTTAAGGCATTTTTAATATTCGTATTTTTTTCCAAGATAAATTTTCATGGACATTAAGTGAATTTTACGTGTTTTAAGAAAAAAAACTCGGAAAAATTTCAAGCACCTACATAAAAGATGTGCGTGAAGAAATGTAAGCATCCATTTGCTGGGAATCACCGTAGGTTTGTGATAAGGCTTCAAAGCGAAAGATTTCTGACTGAACCACATCTTGACTGTGCTTGTGCATGCACGCCATTTAGTTAATCATGGAGACGCCCTCCCCAGTGGCTTCTATCTAGATGGTAGAGCCCAACTCAGCTTTAGGTACAGGTAAGCATGCTGTTGCAACAACAACAATAACAACGTCAGTTGGACTAAGGGAGCATTGGCACACTTTTCTGCATTTAGCCACGAGTTCGAATCCACCAAATAGATAAAAGCGGCCAGGAGGGAGTCTTCGTAATTTAGAAGCAGTTGCACCAGCATGCTTTCCTATGCCTAGCCCTGAGTTGGGCTCTACCAGTTAGATAGAAGTGGCCAGGAGGGAGTCTTCGTAATTTAGAAGCAGTTGCACCAGCATGCTTTCCTATGCCTAGCCCTGAGTTGGACTCTACCAGTTAGATAGAAGCGGCCAGGAGGAAGTCTTCGTAATTTAGAAGCAGTTGCGCCAGCATGCTTTCCTATGCCTAGCCCTGAGTTGGACTCTACCAGTTAGATAGAAGTGTCCAGGAGTGAGTCTTCGTAATTTAGAAGCAGTTGCGCCAGCATGCTTTCCTATGCCTAGCCCTGAGTTGGACTCTACCAGTTAGATAGAAGCGGCCAGGAGGGAGTCTTCGTAATTTAGAAGCAGTTGCGCCAGCATGCTTTCCTATGCCTAGCCCTGAGTTGGACTCTACCAGTTAGATAGAAGCGGCCAGGAGGGAGTCTTCGTAATTTAGAAGCAGTTGCACCAGCATGCTTTCCTATGCCTAGCCCTGAGTTGGGCTCTACCAGTTAGATAGAAGCGGCCAGGAGGGAGTCTTCGTAATTTAGGAGCAGTAGCGCCAGCATGCTTTCTTATGCCTAGCCCTGAGTTGGGCTCTACCAGTTAGATAGAAGTGGCCAGGAGGGAGTCTTCGTAATTTAGAAGCAGTTGCGCCAGCATGCTTTCCTATGCCTAGCCCTGAGTTGGGCTCTACCAGTTAGATAGAAGTGGCCAGGAGGGAGTCTTCGTAATTTAGAAGCAGTTGCGCCAGCATGCTTTCCTATGCCTAGCCCTGAGTTGGACTCTACCAGTTAGATAGAAGTGGCCAGGAGGGAGTCTTCGTAATTTAGGAGCAGTTGCGCCAGCATGCCTTCCTATGCCTAGCCCTGAGTTGGACTCTACCAGTTAGATAGAAGTGTCCAGGAGTGAGTCTTCGTAATTTAGAAGCAGTTGCGCCAGCATGCTTTCCTATGCCTAGCCCTGAGTTGGACTCTACCAGTTAGATAGAAGTGGCCAGGAGGGAGTCTTCGTAATTTAGAAGCAGTTGCGCCAGCATGCTTTCCTATGCCTAGCCCTGAGTTGGACTCTACCAGTTAGATAGAAGCGGCCAGGAGGGAGTCTTTGTTATTTAGAAGCAGTTGCACCAGCATGCTTTCAGCAAGACCCTGTACTCCGAAGAGAATGGTTCTACTCTTAATTCTTGATGAACCCGAATTTGTTTTATCATTTAAAATATTTTGATATAAATATGTAAAAAGTAATTTTGATAAATATTATATTTTATTCAACCACAAAATTCCTCATCCGAATTTGTATCCTTCTCTTTTTCTAAGACATTTATCTTGAAAATTCCATTTTTTTCTTTCGTATCAAAGTTTTTTATTTAAAAAGAATAAAATGCTAAGTATTATTTTATGTTGAATTATTTTTTTTTTCATTTTATGTTAACATTTAAGTGAAACATAAAAAATATTGGGAAATCTTGAGTTTACTTAAACGTTTTGGAAACAGTCTTATACGAGGTTTGTCCGGAAAATGCGTATAAAAGTTGAATAATAACTTTATTTTACAATTATTCAGGTATTACAATATGGTCTCCTTCAAAGTATTCACCCTGAGGTGAATACTTTGAAGTATACATTTCTGCCAACGCCGTTTCCACTGTTGATAGCATTGCTGAAAGTCTTCAGTTGTGATGCTGTTCAGTTACCGTGACGTTTCTGCCTTGATGCCTTCCACATCTCCCAAGTGCCGCCCCCGAAGCACCATTTTGCATTTCGGGAACAAGAAGTCACAATGAGCTAAATCGGGTGAATAAGGTGGGGGGTCTGTCACGGTGATTGAGCTTATGGCCAAAAAGTCACGCACAACGAGCGACGTGTGAGCGGGCGCATTGTCGTGATGAAGCAGCCACCAGCCCCCTTTTGCCAAATCCGCTCGAACTCGGGCCCAGCTTTGCAAGAAACTTGATGTTGATGCGCTGTTCCTCAATCAGAGAGAGCTCCATGCCGACGGCAGGTGAAAAAGTGCAAATTTCAACGAGCAGCCGCACACTCCTACTGACACGCAGAGCGGTCTGACTTGAACAGAGCGTTGATGGGATTGGTTACAGCAGTAGTGCCACCTGGCGGTGACTGCAAACAGTAAAATAAACTTATTAATCAACTTTTATCCGTATTTTCCGGACAAACCTCGTATAAAGTAAAAATAAAAATTATAAGCAGTTGTTAATTTAAATAAATTACTTACATTATTTTTTAAATGATTTGAAGTTCATACCCCCCATTCTATTAAAAAATAGCAAAAGTTAGGAAAATAATCACTATATTTATCATCAAAAAAGAAATTCTCATGTGGATATTGAGAAATCAATACACATTTAGATCAATTTAGCATTTATTACAGTTCAAATATTTGTAGATATAAACATTAAAAAATGAAATAAAAATTATCAAAAAATAATAAATGAAATGCAACCGCATATTCACACTCGTGACTAACATGATAACAGAAATTTCAATCTGCACTAAACCATGACATGATCATGGTCGTTGAGCTTAGCATGGAGTTCTGCCTCAAAGCAATGGTTTCTTCCACAAGGAGAGAACTTCTGGAGTATCTCTGGTCTTTTCAATGATGTACTCATTCATTTTCTGAATCTGTTCTCCTGAGAGAAGTATTTTTCCGTCTCCGGTGTCACCTTTTCTGATGAATTCTCCGATCGACCGGTGCCCCTGCTCTTCGGCTTCTTTCATCAGCTGGGCGTACCTCTTGGCGATAGGATTTATGGCCTGGAACTCTTCGGAAGGGGGTTTGTCAATGAACACCTCTCTCCAGTATTCGTTGACCGTGGAACGCATAAATTCCAAGCTGCTCCCACGCATCACATCATTCAGAATCTTCTCCCCATCCGCCACAAGGCTGTCGTAGTAGTCGCCGCCTAGGAAGCGAGCGATCTTCAGGACGGTGGCCCTGGTGTCTGCTTTCAAGTCCTCGAAGGTGAGGAACAGCACGTTGGGGAGATCTTTCTTGCTGTACCACGACAGCAGGTGGTCGAAGTAATCGCTGAAGTCGACCCTGCCGAGGATGAAGAGTTCGAAGTAGTCGTCGAAAGAACCATCGGAGAAGAAATAAATGGGGAAGAACCTCGTGTGGTGGTAGAAAGACACGACGCAGTCTGCTGGATGCCGAGCCACGTAGATGTACTTGGCCTCCGGTGAGAAGTTCACGCGGTCGCAGGGTAGATGAGTCTTGATGCAGGTGGGTTTCGCTGTGTGCTTCATGCCTTCTTCTCCTGTCATTTCCAGGAAAGGAGTGCTGGCGAAATATTCCTCGACATTGGCGCAAGGACGACCTTTCCTCATGATGAGAAGAACTATCTGTAGCATCCAGGTAGTGCCACATTTGGGGTAGGTGGCCACAACCACCTCATCTTTCCCAGGTCTGTACTTCACGGCCGATCGGAAGACCTCGGGCACAAAAGTGGGCGGCAAAAGGAACCCATCCACTTCTTGGTAGAGAGGCTTTTTACCCATGGCAGATCTTCTGAAAACAAAAAATATAAATGTGGTCATTCATAGCTGAAGCATAACAGTTTTTTTTATTTGTATCTTTATAAAAAATGTGCTTTTCTATTAGGAGGACGTCACCAAACGTTTTGCTAAAATCGCCAACAGGTTGAAGTGGTCATTATTTATTTATTTTTTTTTTTGAATAAACAACGTCTCACAAAATAAATTTCAAAGGTATGTTCATTATGGGTATGAAAACCAAATATTTTCCTACCAATTTACTGAGGAACTACTGTCCAAATCTGATACCGATAACAGAAAAACATCACTTTTAGTTATATATTTATAAATATATATATATTTTATCCAATGGCGGGCACACACAAGGGTGACTGAACCCTATGCCACAACAAGGCCAGAGACTGCTACTCATTTTGTTGTTACCCAGCGGGCACCTGTGAACCAAGTCACGGAGGCGAGTAGCGTTACCCGCGCCATACCACCACAAACCCGTTTATAGGGCGGGCCACATTCATACAACATCACAGAAGAAAGGACAGAGAGAACAGAGAAGGAAAGAAACATCCATGCCCGAACCGGGATTCGAACCCGGGACCCACAGCTCAGGAGTTATGAACGCTAACCACTCAGCCAATTGGTCGGACCATTTTCATAAAATATATAATAAGAATAAAATAATGAAACAAATATGATCTCAATAAGTAATTATATAAATAAAGTGAAATGTGTTTGTGTAATTAAAACTTCCATTAGAAATGTTTCGCTCCAGTAATGTCCAAGTGAAAAACGCGAATTTTATATTTCTCACCAGGAAGAATTTCTGATTATGGTCAAATTAAGTTTGGTTTGATCTTGTTTGTTTGTCAATAATCATTTGGCATAGATGCCATATAATCCAGGATGCCAAATTCTGAATACTTATGGCGACGAAGAAACGTTGCCAAGATGACGTATTGTGACGTGAGCGATGGTATTAGAGTTGCCAAAATTAAATTTTCTGCATTATTCTTATAGGTCTCCATATTTATGACGTAATAAAAACCAGAATGCCAGAAACATAAAACAAATTGATAAAAAAATCATCAAATTCAGAATTTGGCATCCTGGATTATACAGCCTCTGTGCCAATGATTTTTCACGCAAGAAGGATAATTCGCTGGAATCCACAGTTTAAAGCGGTTTCCAAAACATTACAAATATCTACATATGAGGCGAGAATTAAACCCATGAACATTGAGCTAGAGAACGAACTATTGTCCAATTAAAATGCAGATTTAAATTACTAATATAATACGATTAGTTTGAATAACCAATAAAAATTGATAAAATTTACAGAATTTTAAAATTAATAAAAGCTGTGTTTTTAAATTTTTATAATTTAATTTTTAATATTTTTAATTTACTAAGATTTTATGAACACAAAATTTCAATTCTTGAAAATACTTTAATTGGCATACCAAAAAATATTCTTAGATGAAGAAAATTAATATCTTATTTTAAACTTACCGATTTCTAATTTAACTTGATGTATCTGAAACAATAATTTTTACAATAGTTGGGTACATTTTTATACCAAATGAGGGAAATATTCGTATTAACTCTTTCATCTTCCCTATATCAATTTTTATTCCGCTTTAGTTATGATTTGATTCTATCAGAATAATTCTATTATCTAAAAATCGCATTTCTGAAGATTGAATTCAAGAAATGCGCGATTAAAATAGTAAATGCTGCTCAAACAACTTAAAGAATTGTGAAAAAAAGAGCATGTAAAAAATAAAATAAATAAATTCATTCATTGTCGTGTGCCAGCTAGGCTGCCAATATGGGGTGCGTTGCTGCACTTTTCCAACTGAACCCTATTTTGATGTGGAGTCCGACTTCCTCAGTACACACATACCATAGGTACTCGTTTATAGGGTAGGCAACCATTCACACCTCATTCATACAAGGAAAGGACAAAGACAGGATAGATAGAGAAAGAAAAAGTGCAGCCATGCCCGAACCAAGATTCGAACCCAGGACCTCCTTATCCGCAGTCAGGCACGCTGACCACTAGACAAGTTGGTCGGCAAATAAATAAACAAATTATGAATATATAAATCTAGAAGTGTTATATAATATTAAAAATTGTGTACATAATATTAAAAAAATCATACAGTTTAACAAGCTGTAAAATTCGGTGTAAAATATGTTTCTTAGTCACACCAATATATAGGTTCGTATTTTTTAAAAAAGAAAACTATTTCTGATGTTGTCGTGTGCCAGCTAGGCTGACAATATGGGGTGCGCTCTCTACTTTTCCAACTGAACCCTATTTTGGTGTGGAGTCCGACTTCCTCAGTACACACATGCCATAGGTCATTCTTTTATAGGGCAGTCAATCATTCACAACACATTCATATCAGGAAAGAACAAAGACAGGAGAGGGAGAAAGTACATTCATGGGTGAACCAAGATTCGAACCCAGGACTCCCTATTCGCAGTCAGGCACGCTGACCACTAGACAGGGTGGGAGGGGACTTTACTTTTTGTAGGATTTATATATAAATACTAAACTAAACCTGTGGCACGCGACAGTTTATATGGGGGCCAAAGCCTACAATGCCGTATCTGTTTTATGACCGAGGGCCCTGGGGTGTGAAGCATATGTTCCGGTCAACCTAAAGCGAAACTCCAGTGTCTAATTAACAAAAATGGTATTTAGTTTTATCAATCCACTGAAAGGATGAAAGGCTGAATCGATCTTCCCCAAACCGAGGATCGAACTTCGGACCTGTGCTTTAGGAGCGCGAAGTGCTACCACTAAAAGTTTATTTCTTATCCTATTGGTTTTCATTATTGAACACAGCTCGTAAGATCAAATGATCCATCATTTATCATGAGTTTCCTTATCATTGATTGAAAGGAAACGTATTTATTGAATTATTTTGTGAGTGAAATTGCACTGGAGCCAATTTAAAGAATTTGCACTCAATTATGACTCTCAAATTGATGAGTCTGACTCGGAATAAGTGTCGACCTCAAATAAATCAACTTTATTAATTCATTAATTTTTCAAATTAATGGATTTTTTTTGACAAATATTTGCTTGAAAAATTGCAGAAAAAAGATTGTACTAATTTTTATAGATTTTCAACTACTATTATTTTGCTTTCATTTTTGGTCTTTTTTAATATCCTTTTTTTCCTAAATAATAACATTTATGAAATAAAAATTTACTCTCCTAATTAAAAGATATATATAAGAAAAGAATTTCAGAAATGTCAATGAATCAATTATAAACGAGAAGAAACATGAGGAAAATACAGAGGTAATAGAGGATAAAATTAATACCTTTTTGAACGATTCTTTAATGGGCTGGAAAGATAGTTTTTTAAATAATTGAATGATTTTGAAATGGAAAGCTTGAAAAATGATAACTATAACGACACACAGAAGCATCACAGAAACCCCATCGATTGATTGATTACGCATGCGCAAAATCGATTTCACCTCAATATCGACCGCACAAAAGTCTCAAATGTCTAACAATAGCACTTGTTTTCAACAAAAATTACAATTCAACTAATTAATTTGCATTTTTGTAATCAAATCTTAAAATACCAATTAAATTAGAAAGATTTGCAAATACACACTGCTGGCCACAGTAAATGCAACAATCTGAAGGAAGCATGCTAAATAGTATGAAATTTACAAGATGCATCAGCGGAGGGGTGAGATATACAAATGATGATAAGTTCAGCAAAGACGCGCATCACGTGCGCCACTTCAAAAAGAGCTATTTAAGGCTTGGAGATGTCGATGATTTCAGCTTCGACAATTTTGTTTTTCTTGTAAATTTGTTTTCAAAAAAATGCTTTGCAGAAAGCAGCGATCATTTTTTATTCAAGTATTCGAGTTAGAACGAGGAAGGATAGTGGCATACCGAGATTGTGGATTATCTTTCAGGGAAATCGGTAGTCGTGTAGGATGAAATCCAACAACTGTAACGCGGATATGTGATCCTTGGAGCAGGAGGGTAAGACGAACCAACGCGTGTTCGATTTCATTCACCTAAGTGCATTACTTCACGTGATGACAGCCAAACTGTGCGCATGGCAGTCATGGATCTCTCAGCCACATCACGAACCACAGCACAGCACATTCAGCCTGTAAAGCACCATCCAATGTCTGCGCCTACCATTCGACGCCGTTTACAGAAGAGAGTTCTGTCAGCAAGACGTCATTTGCCTCGTCTACCATTGACGCTGAACTACAGACGTCTCCGCCGCCAATGGTGCGATGAAAGAAGGATGTGGACGCCAGAATGGAATGAAATTGTCTTTACTGACGAGTCATACTTCTGTCTGGAACACCATGATGGTCGCATTCGAGTCTGGAGACACCGTGGAGAGAGGATGCTGAACAAGTTATGCACCGCGACACTGTACCATAATACCTGTACCGGGTATTATGGTATGGGGCGGTATTGGATATCACACTCGCACTCTTCTAGTACGCTTTGCCAGTACTTTGAACAGCCAGCGCTAACACTGTAAAGTGTTGGAGCCAGTTGTCCTCCCTTACCTTCAGGCCACAGCTATATTTCAACAGGATAATGTGCGACCACATGTGGTACGCATTGTCCAAGATTGAACTGCTCCCCTGGCCGGCTCGCTCTCCGGATCTTTCACCGATAGAAAACACGTAGTCCATGGTTACTCAACGAATGACCCAGACTACATCACCAGCTGCCACACCAGAACAACTTTGGCAACGTGTGGGAGCTGCTTGGTCTGCTGTACCCCAAGAGCACATCCAAAGTCTCTATGAATCAATGCCGAGGCGTGTGGCAGCGGTGATCTCCAGCAATGGCGGCTACTGATTTTGGCAGGAACCACACTTCACAGTAGTTTATAAATTTAATAATTTGCATGTCATCTACAAAATAAATTTTGTTGTGATATCTCTAGTCTTTCTTGGTGTTGCAATTTGGGTGGCCAGCAGTGTATGTCTGTGATATAAATGAGTTCCAAAGCATATAGATAAGAAATTGTGCATTTACTTTATGAATACCAAGGTTAGTCAGAATTAATTGATATTGTACAAAGTGGCTTGTACTTCAAATGACTTTTGGAGAAATTATGAGAACAAAAGTTACAGTAAATTAAATATTTTGCAACAGTTAATTTATTGTTTCTAGAGAGAAAACACCTTTCACGATTGTAACATTTGAATTTTATAAAGAAAATTTTAAAAACATAATTCTTTACTTTCCTGCTTTTTTACCTTGTAGCAAACACACAATTTTCTGATAATTTTAAATTTATAATAATTGCAAATACGAGAAAGACCAATTACATATTTTAGAACTATTACAGTTGCCCTCATTATTATATTGCTTAAAAATACCATATATATATATATATATATATATATATATATATATATATATATATATATATATATAATTTAAACCAGGTTGCAGCTTAATATTAAAATTGAAATTTTTGTTTTTTATTAGATGTTTTCAATTTTTATGTTTGTAAATTTTGTTAATTTAAATAATATTAAAAATAGTAAATACTTTATTAATTTTTTTAGAAATTGAATGAACTTTTTTAAACAAATTTAATTCATATTTTTAATTTTCTTAATTTAAAACTTTTTTTATTGTTTAATATCATTTTTTTATAATGAGCTATCATTTACTGTTTTCATACCGTGAAAAAATAAAGATTTTTTTACATTTCAATGAATTATATTAATTTTTTAAGAAGTTATTACATTTTAATAAATTGCCCACATAAAGAACACGGGATTTTTTTTAAATGTTTGAAATAAATAATTACTGAAATGAGTTAAATGTTTTATTTTCAAATGATTTTATATAAATTTAAGGATTATAAAACCATTTGTTATACAAGTATTTAATTCAACAATCAGGTAAAAAATTAATGTTTGCATTATGAATTGCTTAAAACATTTTTTGTTGCCAAATTATACAATTTTTAAAACAAAAAGTATTTTCAGAACTGGATAATAGAAAAAAATTATGTTTATATCATTTACATTATCTTTTACTTTGCTTTAAGTTTCCAACCTGACAGGGTCCATGCAAAACTGATTAAATTTCACTTTAAATGTATTTTAAGGGGGGGGGAAGTTTCCTGATTAAAAAAATGTTTTGACATAATTGAGATAAAAATCTTTCATTTAACACTAAAAATATTTCATTGTTATAAAGGTTTATATTGTGATAAAGGAAGCAACTAGTTTCCTTTATGTAATGAAACTGCTCTTTAAGGAAGAAATTAACTTATTTGGAATAAAACGTAATTTAACTTACTCTTTAAGTAACTGATCTTGTCCTTTTGGAATCTGAAAAATTCAATTAATTAAACATTTAATCTCTGTTTTTTGCACTTCAACATGAAAATTGACATTACAATGTGCTTTTCAAAGACACCCATGCAATAGAATGATGAATATCGTCATTGAAATGCTGTTTCGCAATTACGCCGGCGTGCAAAAGAAAAATCACACGCCAAGATAAGATAATAGATTGCATCATTTCCCTTTTGTATGATCATCCAATAGGAAGATTTTTTGGAAATTTGTATCGACAGATGGGAAGAAGTATCACTGAAAATGTTTAAAAGGAAATTACAGTGCATTCGAAAAAGCAGCTGCATCTACTATTCTGTGACCCTCACTCACATTCATAATGAAGAGACCTTTTTGTCGCCTCATTCAATCGCTGAAACAATTTACACAAAAGTTAAATTTTATTAATATGGATACTTTATTTCAGGGAGTTTATTTTTTCTACAAAGAAAATAAAGCAATTGAAATAAATAATAAAGCATTAACTCTACACCACTGAACAGAGAAAGAAAGAAAAAAGATTTATCCTTTTTTTTTTATCTCTTATTGCCAAAAAAATATTTTTAATTCTTTTTAATTATAATCGTTTGGGAATGTTTAATTTTTTTATTTTTTTGTAATTTTAAATTGTAAATTTAAATTAATATAATAATTTAATGATAATAAATTAATAAAAAATAAAAATAAAAATTGAAATTAAAATAAAAAAAATTTAAAATAATAATTAAAAGAATGAATAATCGTTCTAAATGAAAATAATTTTACTTCTGTTACATGCGTTTTAGTTAAAGGCAAACACCCAGGTTTTTTTAGTTATTTTAATGTATCAATCAATCAATGCCATAAGAAATATGCTTTCCATTAAGATTAGTGATTTATTATAATAAATGTATCAATCAATCAATGCCATAAGAAATATGCTTTATATTAAAATTAGTGATTTATTATAATAAATGAAAATATTCTATCGCACTAAATATAATTTAGTGATTTCTCTCTGCATTTTTAATTTTATAGCTACTGAAATTTATTTTAAATTTTTAATTTTGACATGTAGCTAATCTCATTTGATGTTATTTTAAGTGAATTCGAAAAATAATTGTTTGCATATTCTATTTTTTTACATTTGTATGTAGAAACAAAAATAAAATTTTTTTTAAATAAATTTTTTTGTGTAAAATTGAAATGTTTTTTGAATAGGTTTGTTAAATATTGAGAAATTAATTATGTACATATTAAATACATTGATACTTTCATTTATATTTCAATGCAAATGCATCTATGTGATTTTTGACACATATAGACTACAATTTTGCAGTTTAATAAATTAAAGCTGTTTTTCAAACTGAGGGGTAAAAACGCAGGATATTTTTGGAGAAAAGGATGATCTAATAAAGAAAATACTGCCAATTTTTAAAAGTTACACGAATCAAATACTCTGTTTACTTATTAATTCTTAATTTTACTAACAATTACTTCGTTCACTATTTAACTATTAATAACTTTACTAATAATTAACCCAGATAAGCCTACTGTCCTAAATATAGGACAGTAGGCTTATCTGGTTAGATAAAATATAGTTTATATAATTATTATATTTATATAATTAAAAGTTAAATATTTCAAATTATAAATTTTATTTTGGGCCTACATTAAGTGACAAATACCTAAAAAATGCTTCTTAACAATAAAATCCAAGTTCATAGTTTTGTTTGTCAGACTCCCAAAGAGTAAAGAAAACAATTTTTAAAACTGAAACTTTCTCACCTCAAACGCCGGTATTTCAGACAGAAATTTGAAGGCTTCTCGTTAATATCCACCTCATTTTGGGAAAATGTCAGTAAAGAGACGCTCAATCAACATGTTGACTGAAATTTAAATTCAAGCGTGAAAGCATGCACTAAAAATGCGTAGTGTAATCTACGCATATCTTAAGATATGTTTTGCAATAAACACATTTTAAGATAGTTCTCGTTATTACATAAGTGGTAAGTCAGCCTATGCTTTCTTCTGAAGATTTATGCATAACGATCTCGGAAAAATCTTTGACTTTCAATTCTTCTCATTAATTATAAAAAAAAAATCTGATTCCGCTGAGTCAGCTTATCTTAACAGCGAAATAAAAACAAAAACAGTACACATTTATCCAAATATTTGTCAAAACATGACATTTTACAATTTAACTCATCGTACCGAAATGTAGTCGTTACTAAATAATTTATAAAAACAAGCTTTTCAAAACGATGTGGTACATAAAGAAATGAAGTCTCCAGTGCAGATTAGATAAAGAAGGCGTAGAATGAGAAAATCCTCTTTAGTTGCGAAATACATTCCTGAATACACGAAGTACTGAATTCCAGACATTTGCCAATCCATTTTCCGACAGGTGAATTATTGAGAACGGCGAAAAGCCATTCGCTGAAAAAGATAAAAATATTTTTCAAAAATAATAAAATAGTTAATATCATTTTTTAAAAAAAATATACTCTTTAGAATCTTGAAAAAGGGGGGATCTAATGCCGTTAATATTTTTCTTTCTAAGTTAATAAGGTTAATGCATAAATTATAATTTTAAAAATGATAATAATCACGCTTCTTTCTTGAAGCGAAAAAAATTCCTCAGCGGAATGTGTATGTTACATCACTTAAATTCCTTTTATATGCAGCATAAGCAACTTTACAGGAAATTTAAGTTAGACTTTATTATTTTATATAAATTCAACGCTGTATTCAAAACTTCGAATGGAGTTTCAACTTATATTTTAAGTCAGCAAAAGAACAACAGTCTGAAATAAATTTCCGTTCACTTGTTCCCAGTTCGACCCTAAGCCGACCGATGGCTGAGTGGTTAGCGCTCCTGACTCCTGAGCTGTGGGTCCTGGGTTCGAATCCCGGTTCGGGCATGGATGTTACTTCCTTTCTCTGTGTTTTTTTCCGTGATGATGTATGAATGTGGCCCACCCTATAAACGGGTTTGTGGTGGTATGACGCGGGTAACGCTACTCGCCTCCGTGACTTGGTTCACAGGTGCCCTCTGGGTAACGACAAATGAGTAGCAGTTTCTGGCCTTGTTGTGGCGTAGGGTTCAATCCTCAAGCGCCCGCCGTTGGAAAATAAAAAGTTCGACCCTAGACAAACTTTTGGCGAACAGAATGAGGATTTTATCCGTATACTTAATAACAAAGTTGCAATAAAAAACGAAAATAATTTAAAATTAATTAGTAAAAGTTATTTGCAAAAAGTATGTATTTGTCCAGATTGCGATGAGGGATCTAGCAATGTGGTCAATAATACTAGGCAAATGCACTTCAAATAATACTAATCATATTTTAAGTGCTATAGGAAGTAGAAGCACAGCGGCTGATTGGTTAACGAATATAATCTGTTACAAGATTATGTTCGCTATCAGAATTGTTCGTTAACCGATCATCGATTTACCATAGATTTTTTTTTGTGAAATCGATTCATTCGTTCTGGAGACCCTGAAAATTAAACTAAAAAAATTTATGATTTTTATAGTAAATTTATTTAAAAAAAATAATACGTATAGTCTTGCATAAATCAGTTTTCTTTTTTTGTATATGGGGCATTAAAGTACTTGTCCAAAGTCGGTTGCTTTGCTTTCTTGTTTAAGACTTTCAGGAAGTGATTAATAGCTTTGCTGTTGCAAAGATCCCTAACCTTACTGATATCAGCTTGGTTTTGGGTGCCATTTTTTAAGATTATATAGCTGATATTCTCCCACTTCTTCAACGAAAAAGCGAGGGGGTAGCTCAAAATGAGATCAGTTTCGGTTTTGAATGAAAGCAAAATTTAAACTGATTGTCTACTTTGTCTATAAATATTCTATTGGAAAAAATTATTTTTTTCCTGTACAGAACTTGGACGTTTAATGGGCAAACAACACTATTCAAGAGAAATGAAAAACTATTTTTGGTCAGTTGGGTTTGGCAACCCTGCACATCATGATCCGAGAAGTGTTCGTTAAAACTCGCTTTAGTTCGTTATCCGAACACAAAAATCTTTCGAAGTGTTCGTTAACCGATCACCCACTGTATATAAACATCAAAATAATCCTTCTAATGAAAACTAAAGAATTCCCATTAGATTCTTTTTCTTTGAAAAAAAATGAAATTTTAGTTAAAACGCGAAAGAGAAGCTTCTACAAAAATGAATATGTGCAAAACATTTTAAATTCAAATTATGAGCTAATGACAAATATTAAATTAATGTAATGTAAACAAAAACGAAATTATATATATATAAATATAAAAAAAAACTATACAGCATACAAAAAGGAAAACTGAAAAAAAATGGAACTGCTTTTGCATGAAGTTTCAGTTAATGCGTAAAAGCACTTAACAAAATACTTCAATGAATTCACTAAAAAAGATATTTTTCTTCACGGAATGAAATCTTGTGTAGAGATCAGTTGGAAACAAATTGAATGCGCGATGTATGTTTAAAATTCTTTAAATAATCAAATATTAAAGTCGGGAATTTTTCCCCTCTGTGTTCAAATTTACTTCCGACTAGTGACTCATAGGTAAAACCGAAAACGCATTTGCTGAAAAGGACAAAAACATTCTTTCAAATATTAAAAAAAAGTAAATATCGTTTTTTAAAGGTATCAATTCCATACTGAGAATACTGAAAGTGATATACGAAATCGTTTTCTTGCATATGGTTTGGGAGACCGATCAAAAAAGCACGTTCCTAATTCTTTAGTGTTAATAGAATAATTATGTTTCTTTTTTTCTACCCGCGTTTTTAAATTTGAATTAAATAAAAACATTAAGCAGTTGTTTCAGTTTTCATCCCAATCAAGGTTCATTATGTATCAAATGATCACTTTTTTAATGAACTTTTCTGGAGAGGATTTTCTGATAATATTACTCTGAGAAACAATATGTTGAAAATAAGTTTAGGCCAACATGAAAATTATTATGATACTCTGAAAAGTTGATGACAACTAACAAGCACAGAATTTTTTCAAATATTCATCACTGCGTTCTTCCAACAGAGTTCCAATAATCAAATCAAAAATTTCCAGGATGTATCGATATTAATGTTAGACAATTTTTAAAATTTATTTTAACAAATGTCGGCAAACATATATATATCCATATAATTATGTATATGCAATACTTTTCAATATTTGAAAATAATACAAACAAATTATTGTAAAAATAAATGATTAATAATATTTTTTATTTAAGTCAGAATTATATTTAATGATTACTTCAAAAGCTTTAAATGAATTTATAGCTATAACAGAAAGTTTTTTACTTAAATAACCAATAACAGTATTTAAATAAATTACATTCTTTTTCTCAATTATACACTGTGTAAAATAATGGGTAATTTTAGAGTTTTAAACATCTTCGTTGTTGTATTTCTATTTATTAATTTATTGAATATTTTAAGATGTACATAATTTATTTCAAGATTTGAACACTGTACACTTTTTAAAACACCCATTTTATTGAAAACGATCCAGTTTACACTCACTTTTTCAAACAAAATATCTCCAGTTGAGAGACCTAAAAATCTGTCAAGTATATATATAATACAGTGTTTTAATAATATCATTATCCCAAAACCTGGCAGTTCAATTTTTGGCTGCAGATGATCATTTAAGCTTTCATCAAATAAAAGCAATAATTACTAGCGTGTTCTTTACTTTTTCTTTCAATAAGTTTGAGAAATAAGGTGCAATTCCAAAAACTGTTAAATAAACACATTTTTTTACACAACTAAATTACTTTGTAATAACATTGTCTAAAAACATTGCTTGAAACAGAGAATTTATATTGCTACAAGAACTGTAGCTGAATCCATTAACAGCTCATTTGCCCATATTTAAAATACAGAAGCCTTTCTTGCAAACAAGACAGACAATGGGCAAGTGTTTCTTCTGAACCATGAAAAAAAAAATTTTTTTGTATGGCTTTTCAAGAGTTTGTTGTTCATTGAAAAGACACTTTCCACCAGGCAGGCATATTAAATAATTTATTTCATTAATAAACAAATTCACCTCTCAATTTACAGAAATCATACATAATTTTAACTAAAAACTTTTATATATAAATATTAAATATTAAGTGAATTTTATACAATATAAAGAGAACAGCAACAAAAATAATCAATTAAAATCACCCCCCCCCTCAATCGCACAACATGACGATCTCGTTGATGATTATTTCAGTTCACACATATAATTCTAAATACTACCAGTCCTAAATAAAATAGATTATCATGAAATTATTGTGGCTGAAATGGATCTTTATTTTAGCCAACAGTTATGAATACTAGTCTAGTATCGATCATGCCGCCATCTAGTGCAAACATTAAGAGCTAATACTTAATTAGGTTTTCAGACCATTTCATTAAAAAATATCAATAAAGATAAGTAAAAAAATAAAGTAAAGTAAAAAAAAAATAAATAAAAAATTTTAGAAGTGATTCATGATTCTTGAAGAGTCAAGTCAAAATTCCAGGAGTTTCAAGGACTCTTAAATAATTTTTTTTCCAAATTCCAGGAGTTTTACGAATTCTGAAGTAAAATTGAACACTAGAACTCTCTATCATTTATCTCAAAAATTTCTAATCACGATTAAAGGGAAAATAGTCAGAGATAAGATAAGTGAGTAAGTGCCTTTTTCAGGTGCAAAAGCCAAAAGAGGGCATACTATGCGCCAGAGATAAAATACTAAACAATTTTAAAAAAAAAAACAACAACAATTTACTTTTGTTAGATGTAAATAGTAAAAAAATTCAAATGCATATTTTAAATGAAAGTTATTTGCAATCATAAACAATCACAATTGCATCAGTATTATTAGTCATGCAAGGATAGACAGGAAAACAAGGTATGACATAAATATCTTCTCAAATTGTTGTCAATTAAAAATATTGTGAAGAACATTCCCTGTATATTATTTTACAATACTCATCAAATTGCTTTGAGGAAAATTTACTTAGATCAAAAAGTTTTTTACTATATAATATTTTAGCAGCAGACTTCAACTCTATAAAATTACATACAAATCCAAAATACTTGTTATAATATGCTTATAAGCAATCTATTATAGATGGGTCAATCATTACATTTCAAAGATATATGTCATCTGATACTTGAAAAAAAATATTATTGCACAAATTACAAATACATTTCAAAGTAATTGTTGATATACAGTAATCAATAAATTTGTTCCAAATCCAGTAAGTAGCCTTACAAATGAGGGGGTGTCCCTTGATGTAGTGACCAAAGTACATCAGAAGTGTATACTCCTGGTAGGGCCACACAAGACATGAAGACCACCCCCATCTCGCTCAGTTAATGATTGGGGAGTAGGAGCAAAGTCAGTCTTCTACATTTTGGTGCTTCAGTCATTTCTTTGGGACAACAGAAACTACCCCATTTCCTTCCTTAATGATTATGTCTTGATGTGTGCTAAATATCGGGCAACTCTTGACCATATTCTATATGGTCTGGGGCTTTCCAGAATTGGTCTTTTTACAAGCCCAATTTTAAGGTTAGATTTAGAGTGACAAATTTCATAGACTTGATTTAGCCTTGCTAAACACTGGAAATATGCAACAACAATACATTTGGTTTGTTATTTAGTTCTTTGAATTCCAATCGCTGAACAGTCTCATGAATATCAATGAGTTAAAAATGATCCAAATATCTCAACAAGCATTGTGAAGATAAAAACAAAGTACCACTGAAACAAGATAGACGCCCATTAAATGTATTGTTTTTGTACTCTTATGGATGCAAGGCTACAGGCCACTCTTTAATTCAAAAGTGATTAAAGTAAGCAACATCTTTCTGATAATCAAAATACTGAAAAAAATATAAAAAATGCAATTGATAGTGAGTATTATGAGGGGTTTGATGATTTATTAAGTTTCATCTTTTATATTGTATTTTAGTCTTATTATAACAATTCATATTTGCTTTTGCCTATCATTCAATAGAGGAAATATTCTTTAATTCTTATACTTAACACTGCAGCAGGAACACTACTAATAAAAGGTTTCAAATTTTGATCATTTTTAGGTTTAGTGTACTGCATATTTTTTGTTTAGAAGTTCAGGAATAATAAATGTACAACTATTGAAAAAATTCATTAATTTATATTGATTTTTTTCTTTTGTTCTGCAATAGCACATTAGATATAAGTATTCATTTAGAACAGAATTGGGAAGACTTTTCTGAGTCACAAACTATTTTTAATTCTTTGCCTTATGATTACCTTCAATATCGATAAGAGGCTAAATTAGTATATTTTTAGGCATGCAGATCATAAAAATTAGCATTTGCAATCACACCAAAATGACTTGGTGATCCATTGGTTGATTGCTCTATTTTAATGCTCATACCCAACTGAGAACATC
This sequence comes from Latrodectus hesperus, assembly GCA_037975125.1. NCBI lineage: Eukaryota > Metazoa > Arthropoda > Arachnida > Araneae > Theridiidae > Latrodectus > Latrodectus hesperus. The sequence goes on along the minus strand of JAJQOW010000016.1, from coordinate 4,983,502 downwards.
CAGTTACTCAAGATAACTTAATGTTCTAAGTCTTTATAAACATGAAACTACTATGTAATAAGTCAATATCTATCCCTTTACAGAAATTTGATAAAAAATGAAAGAATAAAAATATAATTAGATTTTGTAAACTTTTAAAACAATAGCAATAGAGACATGGGGATGAATTAAAACAAAAATATTTTGGTTATATAATAAATGAATTAAAACTGATCCTGTTATTAAATGAGTTTTAAAATTTCATACTCTGTATTATGTAATATTGAATTAAAAAGAGAATAATCAAATAAAGTATTTTTTGTTATTATTTAATCTACTTTAATGCAGAATTAAATTTATTCATACTTTCTTGTTTTATTTAAACGTTGAAATCAATTAGTAACTTGAAATTTTTTTAGCATATTCCCTTATATATAACATATATTCTGTATTATATACATATCTTTTGTAAGTCACATTCATTATGAAGTAATTTTTAGGACTCGATAAATCAGTGATGTTCACAGGTCTACTAAAGGATAGTTTCAATAAATCAGATCATTTCTTGTTACGTGTGTTATTGTGATTACTGAACTAAAAATAAACATATTCAAAGAAATTAATCTCATTCATTTAAAAATTTCTGAAATAAATTAAAGATCTTATTTGCTGCATAGTGTATTTCCACATTTTAGAATCACATCAACTAAAAAATATACTATGCAATTAAAAACATTTAATATTAATCACTAATATGTATAACCAGAGTAATTCATTCAGGTATTTTTAAAAATGTTTGAAAAGCATATTAACAGATTGATGTTCAGTGTACCTGGAAAAGCTGCAATAGATGATCATATATTCATTTTAAATTGAGCAGATAATTGTTTTTTTTTTATCAAACTTTTACTCATCTTGATTTAATAGTGCATATTGAAAATTGGCAAACTGTTCACCCGGTTTTAATACATTAAGGATTGAAAGAAATATCTTAGAAAATCTGAATATGTACAGAAAACAGGAATCACACACAAATCAAAATTATAGAAAGTTATTTTCTTTAACAGATAATACAGTGAGTTAGATCAGATCAGGTATCTACAATTGCAGGTATAGCAGATGGAATGGGAATAAATAATGACTTTCTGATGAAAAGCTAGTTTTTGCCAGTGGATCCAAATCCTCCTTCACCTCTTTCAGTATCATCTAGTGTCTGAAATAAAGTAAATAATGATCATTTTATTCTTCATTAAAATTTATAAGTAGTAGAATTAACTGATAATACATGTTATCTACAGATATAAGGACTTAATTGTTGGTAATTGCAATTGATAAAATATATAGTGTTGATGTTATGCATTTTATATCTGTTTAAATTATCCAAAGTAGCATTTAATATGGATGTTTAGATAAAATAAGTACTATTTTTCCAATATTTGAGAACAAAATTTCAACCATTTAAAATGTATATAAAAATAATAAACTTGATTTGTTGTTTCTGCATGTAAGATATATCTGAAAATATATCTTACATTAGAATTATAAGTCAATGAAGTAAATTTAAACTAAATTTAACTAGTTACCGTTAAAAAAACATTAAATGCCATTTTCTGCAGATACACAGGCCAATGAATTAGAAACCTTTGAGATTTTCATTTAAATACTCACCAAGAATCATAAATAAGGTACAAGAATGCATTTCAATAAGAATGTCAAAAATGGGGAAAAACAGATCTTCAACCACATAAAAAACAGCTTACTGTTCGAACCTTGTTCTTGAAGACTGTAAATGTTGCTGGATTATCAAAAGCAGTCATATTGAAGGGTTTAAAAGTTGAAAGAAACCATAATTCTTGTCTAGGATGATCACTGTAGTACAAGCATTTTCTCAAGAGTATGTGATCAACATTATCTTTTGTGAATTAATGGCAAAACTTCTTTAAACAAGATTCTCTCTAGTATATTTCAGCTCTAATCAAGAACAAAGAACTGCAAAGGACAGGAAGGCACAATTGGATACCTAAGAGAAAATCAATTTTTGCCTGAAACTTAAGTTACAGCAGTAACAGTTATAGTTGATAGAAACTTAGCTGCTGACATTGGTGAGGAAAGAAAACACTATACATATAAGGATTGGAAGCTGGCAATATGGTCAGATGAATCATGCTTCAACTTATTTTGCATTCATGGAAGATAAACTGGGCAAGAAACCCACTAAGCTATGTATCCATCTTATCTTACTTGCTCTGTGCAAGGGTCTAGTGGGAGTATTATGATATGAAGAACACTCTCCTGGCAAGGAAGAGAAACAAATGTTCCTCAAGAGTAAAAAAGCAGCCATGAGATGCTGGCAGCAAAAACGCACCCTGTGATGTTGCATTTAAATTATGATGGCATTGGATTCTTGATAAATGATAACTCAAGAAAACAACTTGTCAGAATTGTTCAAAATTGATTTGCTGAACATCCAGACTTCTAACAACTTTCTTGGGCATAGCAGAGTCCAGATCTCACATATGGAGAAAATGTGTCGAATATGGTGGAGCAAGAAACGTCCAGTATTCTCCCCAATTCCAACAAATTTACTAAATCTAAAAAACAGCATAGCCAGCACATGGTTTTCTCTGAACATAAATGCACTCCAGAAGTATAGTCTTGATGCCCAAACCAAAAAGTTAATCATGTACAAATGTTGATCTTCATATCCTAATTCATTGGCCACTGTATTAGTTTTGCAAACAAAAATAAGTCAGAGAAATTAAAATTATACTAATGAATTTTTACACATATATTTATTATCTTGCATAGAAGATAATAAATAGGATCATCTTATGTATGATATATTATAATGACACTTTTTACAATATGCAATTCAAAATTTAGGGTGAACTACTCTTTTTTTTCCAATACCCAACCACAAAGAATGGGGAAACAAATCTTAAAATTAAATAAAGCAACATAATGCTTTTTAAAAAATGCAAACATAGTGTGAATATTTATATCATATATAAATATCTTAGATTTCTGTTAAACTAATTGCTTTATAGTGTTATAATTATTTGATTTAAGTGATTATTGTCTGAAATTATGTTTATTCTGTGAAAATCAGCTTTCAGAACTGAGAAATATGCTTGTAAAAACTTCAGACAATTTGGAATTTAAAAGTAAGGTGACATTCTCAAAGTTTCATGTCAACAGGACCAATTGAAGCTGAATTAGTTTCTATTGCAGCGTTACTGAAGGTTTGTTTGTTTGTCGCTCAACGGTCATTTTTTGCACATGAGGGCTAATTAGACCTGGACCTACGGTTTAAAGTGGATTCCGAACCACTACAAACATCCAAGCCCAACGTGGGATTCGAACCCACGAACTGTTGAACCAAAGGCAAGAGCGCTAACTATTCGGCTGCCAGTTCGGCACATTACTGAAGGAATGTTCTGGAAATAAGGATAGCCATCAGAGAGGTATAAATTTCAGTTTCAGACAAGCAGTGAGTTAGTTGAGAGTGAAGAAAAGAGTGACAATTGAGGCATCAGTTCTGAAAATTGCAGTTGTTTCTATTCTACATTATAGAAACTGTATATATTTTAGCCTCTGTAAAAGCTACAAACGTAATTTTTACCACTAAAGAATATCGAATAAAGTGTTTGCTTAAAAGAAATTACTTATTTCTATTTCTGAATCATCAAATCTTTACTGCCATAAAGAAATTAATACAATATATTTAGATAATTCAGCACGCATATAAGTATAGTTTACTAAAAATGATAAGTAACATCCACTAAATCAATTTAATTTTTAATGAACTTCCCACAATAATCAGCAAATATTTTACAATATTTATATAAGTAAGAAAATTTACAACCCTTTTACATTATTCAATTCAAAAAGTTTAGATCTGAAAAATTAATTTATAATTAGTCATTATACTCAAACTATATTACTTCATAAGTAATTTCTTACCTATACAGGATTTATCTGGTATTTTATTAGTAATGCTTTAAATATTAAAAGGGAAAATTACTTTTTAAAGTTTTAATTGTACACAAAAATAGACAAGTTTTTTCCTCCAAGAATGATATTTATTGTTATCACACACAATTTTTAGTAACTATAAGTCTCTTAAATTTTGTAATACTACTAATAATATTAAAATTTATTTTCCTCAAACTATCTATAGCACAATTTAAAAAATATTTTTTCTTGTATAAAAATAAAATTTTTTAATAATTAATTTTTAATAATTTTCATACATGTCAAAACAAGTAATTTTTAAAATCATTACCAATGTCTAAAAACTAATTGTAGAGGTCTTTAAAAATTTTATTGAATTTTTTGAATCTTTGGATGATTTTAAGTTTGAATTAAAATTAAAATATCTTTTTGTACAAAATTTTTTTCTAAAATACTATTTTAAAACTATAAGAAGAAATTAAATATTATAGAATAAGTCACATCACTCTTACTTCAACTTCCTCTAATTCAGGGTAACTAATTTTTTCACAGATTAGTTGGGCAATACGATCTCCTTTGTTCACTGAAATTAAAATTTAAAATCATTATTTCTAATTACTCAAAATCAATACAAAATTATTAATAAATCAAATATATTAAGAATACAAAAGAAAACTTTCATAAAATTATTATATATTCAAGTAAATGAACTGTCCTATTCATTAAAGTTGAAACTTTCAACATTTTTGCTTCAACACTCAATACTATTGCACAACAAAAGTACGGCAGTATGTGTTTCACCACATATTGCCTTTTTCAAAATTCAATCAAATACTTTATATTTCATTTATTTTCATTACTATTTATAAAAATGAAACTTAAGTTTCTAATAATAAACAGCAAAAACTGGAGTATTTCCAAAATTTTATTCAATAGAATTGAACCTCTACACTTTATCAAATAAAATTGGATTGGCTACCAAAATAGAAAAGTCTTGTCAATACGGATAGCAATTATGAAATTATTCAGTGCTTTAAACAAGTTATCATCTCAGCCAGTTTAACAATAAGGTGTTTAAAACATTTGTTTTTGACAATACCTATTAAACATTGAAACCTTTATAAAAAAATTCATTGATAAATATTTTGAACCTTTACTGCCCATCCTTTATTTTTTGGTATTGATTAAAAGAGAATTAGAATTTCAACACCAAAAGTTCAATTTAGACAGTTTAGTTTGGTTTGGTTTGTTTGTTGCTCAACGGTAATTTTTTTGCACACGATGGTTAATTAGACCGGGACCTATGGTTTAAAGTGGATTCCGAACCACTACAAGCATCCATGCCCAAGGTGGGATTCGAACCCATGAACTGTTGAATTGAAGGCAATCAATTTAGACAGGTATCTACAATTTAGTGTGAACTCCAAATCACTATAAACAGCCATGGCCTAAGCAGGACTCAAACTAATGAACCAAAGGCCAGAGCGCTAACCATTCGGCATGCATGGAAATGTTTCTCAGTCAGGAAGTTTGTACGTGCTTCATAGCAAAATGAAGCTAGAACGTAGAGGTAGATGTTTGAATTTTTAGATGGAATGTTTTTAACATTTACTCAATAGCACTAAGTGTACAAAATATTTAAACTGAACTATCAGTTTGTTCAATACATTTTTTTTCATATTTTATTCATCAGCAGGAATAGTTGGAAATTGCAATGTAAAAAACCAGAATTTGATTTGCTTTTGAAATGATATGTCTTCTCTTTTAAGATAGCTTTTGATAACTTTATTTGGTTTTCATTACTAAACAAAATTTTAGAGAGTTTTTTTTAGAAGTTTTGTTATAGGTTAAATTACCTCAGAGTATATGTGTAGTGCTTTCTCACCAATAAAATCAATGATAAAAAAATTATGAGAAAGCACCTTTCATCAGAAGAACATACTCAACCGAGTAACAAACTAATTTATAAAGTATATACATGGAAAATAAGGATTCATTTCATATGGAACCAGAATTTTTTAATGCACACATAAAACACATTTCATGCTCATGCTTTGAAATCTCTCATATCAACTTTCATTTGTTCTAATATTTACTATTTTTTGTTAGTTCAAAAGACTTCGAAATAACATAAATAGCAATTTTAATATAGTTATCCAATTTATTTATTATTTATCAACATAAGCAGGCTTTCACATATTTTGAAATAAAACAGAAAATTATATTTAAAATGTCTAATTTTAGTATATGAATTTTGTGATCTAACATGATGTAGAAAAATTATGATTATGGCTTTAAACAAGATTTTCTTTAAGTAAAGCTGAGTGACAAAATCTCATCTTATAGGATAGTTCCTTTTGCTTTTACACTAGCACCCCATAGGCATGTTTTAGTTAACAGTGTACCTTTTGGAAAGAATTAACTTATAAAAGAGACGTATAAAATTATCAAATATTTAAACATATTTATAAAGTCACTGCATCAAACCATATAATCACTACAGAGGCATAATATAATAATGGGATTCAAGGTCTTTTGATAAGTTTAATTTAATATGAAATATTTTGTTTCTAACATGATTTTTTCTTTTAAAATAAACTGCAATTAAAGTTAATTTGAAACATACACATAACTTGGTTTCATATGAAAAGGTAGTTTCTGAAGCATTAATATTAAATTAAGGTATAAATTAGGTAATATTAATCAGCTTAGTTATTTAGGTAAATTACATTTTAAATATAAAAATAAAAATATCAGAAAAATAATCAAAGATACCAAAAGCAAACATGATTTTGCTATTATAAAATAATCAAAGATAAAATTGGATATTCTAAAAATGCTTAAGTTTTTTAAAGTTATTTTTTCTAATATTTTTTTAAAATCAATGATTCAAAAATAGTATGATAATTTGATAAAATACTTTTAAAAGACACATATTAAAGAATAATTCTGTATCAATAGTAATCAAATATTAAGAGTGTTTATTACCTTTAAAATCATCAGATCCAAAATTAAACAACACAACACCAAGATTTCCTCTATAATCTTCATCTACAACTCCAGCTTTAATAATAAAAATAATAATTAACATTTCTTTAAAAAAAACCCAATCTGCAATCATTTACCAAATCTATTATATACACATGCTCTGTAACAGTGCGTCGAGCTTGTAAACACATTTTAGACACTCAAGCTTTGAATTATGAAAATCTCAACTTTGAATTATAGGAACAATACATTAATTTTTTATTATGTATAAACACAGATAAATATATTTTACAATTCTTTAAACATATTTTTGAAATTTAACATTAGTCATTATTCTATATATTTAAAAATTAAATTTTGGTTATAAAAGAAAAATTATTTTTCTTAATCAATTATAAGCATATTGATTCTAGTCACAATTATCATTGTTATTCAATATGAGAAATACTTATATGATAATATTAGTATGTTTGCACGTTTTGCAAGAAAAAATATTCTTCTTGGAAAATACTAATTTTCTAAACATGATATAGTTAAGCATTTTTTTTTTAAATAGAAATATAAGTTTTACAATAATGTTAGCAAGACTAATATTTTAAATAAATTTTATCATTTTAGATACAATGAACTTTTAAATAAGGAGAATAAAAATTAAGCCTATAGCAGTAAAAAGTCAAAAGAATACTGCTCAAAATCAAACTTTTAATTAAAATAAATTCAAAGTCTGTTTTTTTTTTTATCAAAAAACCTTAAACTTTCAACTTTTTTTGTAATATTCACTTTGTCTACCAATGCTAATCAACTGAAAAGTAATTAAAACTTATTAATTCATTTCAATAACAATTTAAGTTCTAAATACCTAGCAAAATTCATAAATTACTTAACAAAAATTAAAAACCTAAATGATTCCAGAGTAGTTTTGTTTGTAAACTTATTGTATTACATTTCTCAATACATAATTACTTTTATGATAAAGAAGCATAAAATTTATGAATATTAATATTATCATATAAATAAGAATTCTTTTGACTGACTCATTCACATTTATTTTAAACATAAGAAATGTACATAAAAATCTTTAAATGAATTCATCTCACTAACATTGGTAAAAACTTTTTAATAAATTGACTAGATTATTTATTACCAATTGATTTTTAAATTATCAACAAAAAAATAATGAAATAAAATTATTTAATGTTTTTAAGATTTTTATATTCCATTCAATAATCAGATAAATAAATCAAATTAATAAATAAAAGCGTCGAGTATTTAAATTACAGAACTTAATAACGATTCGATAATATATGAGAGCGATAATATAAAAAACTTAAATTACCTCCAACATCAATGAAGTTTTTGACTGCCAATCCTGAACGGGGTGCTAGTAATAAATTTGTGAAAAGATTATCAGAAAATGTAAACTGTACATAAATATATCTAAGAATTCAATGACATTGATTAGCTTGAAACTAAGCACACATACCAACTCTCCCATAGTGACCAGGTGGTATCTGAACTTGTATATCTGTCAAAGCCAAGATTTTTCCTTTAGCAGGAACAACATAATCATACGCACTAAAAGTTACAATGGCTTCAATAAGTAAAAATACACGAACCATTTATAAAAAAACATTCAGATTTAATATAACGAAAAATTATCATTAAAATTATAAATAATTCAATCTAAAGAACTCTTTTCTTTTTCCAAAATAAAAACATTAACAAACTGTGAATTTTACCTGTACAAATCATAACCTGCTGCTAATTTCGAACCCTTTGTAGGAGCTTTAGCATTTTGAGAAAGTTTGGCTATTTTTAAAATTTGCTTCATATTTAAAAATCAAATATTACAGGAAAATGATGCGCAATTAGAATACAGGGTGAAGGATATTAACAGCAATCAATACAACGGAATGAAATTAAAAAAATATAGAGTCAGACTAGAATTATAATGAAACAAAAAACTCAGAAACACAGATTTACTAAGAATAAATCAGAAACAGCAAAAGTTTGGCGCTAAAATTTATAAGGGTAAATGACTTATAGTGACAGTTACAAATAATTACAGTTACCGAAATTATATGAAATATTTAAATAACAAATCTTTCAATGTCAATTTAATATATTAGAAAAACCAAAAATTTTTCATTTATTTGTGATAAATACATTTTTTATATTCTTTCTATTTTCATTTTTAAGGGTTTTAAATTGCTAAATCACAGTCCCTTTTTTCACAAGATAGTCATATTGGATTTGAATTGATGGAAAATATAATTTTTAATAATTTATTTCCAATATAGTGACTGATATTTATTGACGGCTGCGTGAAAACAACTTTTTATAAATTAAAGTTATTAGTTATTTTTTAAAAATATTAACATTTATTATTTGATTTCTTTGTAACTTTGACAATTTTTAATTTATATTCATTTCACAAATGTCAGCACTGAACAAAATATAGCTGATGCCAAAGATAACCTTAACAAATTGGTTGGTAAATAATGATGGTAAATTTTGGAGCTGTTATACAAATATTTGTTGCCCTAAAAGAAACTGTTGCCAGTTGTAATCTACGTAGCAAACGAGTCTACTGTTGCAAGAACATGGTGGATAACTGCGAAATAAACTCGAGCTTTTCATTAATTGGCCCAGAATTGAGTTCATGTATAACAAAATTTAGGTAGTTTGGGTTTTTAATCCATAACCAAGTAATGCGTGCATAGTAATTCAGAATTCTATTTATGTTTTAAAAACTTCATTGTTTTATAATGTTTATATATTTGGTTAATTTTTAATATGCATCCTTTCACTGAGGAATAGACATTTATAGGACCCAGAAGGGAAAAATAACATAAAAAAACCCAGCTTGTAAATACTTACAGATTAAATTAAAAATGATATAAAAAAGTCTCATAAGATTTTACAAAAGTTTTAAAAATTACATATTTTTATTCTAAGTAAATCTTTTTAATTGAAGTTGTTTTAAAACTAGAAAAAAAAAACTTTTAGAACATCATTATTTATAATCTTTTTTAATTTAATTTTATTTCTTTTATAAAATTAATTTATTTAATAAATTTAATTTAATACGTCAAATAAATTGAGTAGAAAACTTTTTATTGAGAATAAAGCACAAATTCTAACTTGATAACTGTTACAGTATTATGTAAAACAATCAGATTTAACTGAATGAATTTTATTGTGGTTAAACTAATATATATTACTGGAAAATATGAGTTAAGAAATTAGTAAATGAAATATAATATCTTGGTTTTTCTATTTAATGGAAATACAGTTATGTGCTGTTTTTACTGTATAATAGAGACTTTTCTATAGTAAAATAAGAAATATGCTTATCTACATTTCATAAGTCTGATTTCACTTATAATTCAATCCACACATTACCATAATTTAAGAATTATTTTGAAAATATTAGTTTAATAAATTTTAAATGCTTAACATTTATTTTGTAGCAAGCACATCTTCATAAAGTTTAACATTATTGAATGCAGAAGGTCACTATTCAGTAATTAACTATTTTTTAGCCCGGTTGTATCTTTTTTCCTATTGCCGTCAAAAGCAGCTACTCTGTAGTACAGCAATCGAGTGGGCATCATGGTGTCCTGGTTTATTAAAGGATCATTCTCATAGTCAGAAGTGTTTGATTCTCAACTTAATCGAAGACCCGTCGTGTTCACAAAAGATGACTTGAGCTCTTTAAATAAGTCATGGTTGTATTGTCTTTCACGTGAAATGATACTACTGGGAATGACAAGGTCAGTTTTAAGAGGTCTCTTGCTTCTAAATTAAAAAGACTCCTACCAGGAAGTTTCCACCTAACCTGAAGGGCCCAATACTGGGCTATGTTCAGAGAATTATGCTGGTCTTCACTCACAAAGATCAAGTGCTTCCATTTGTAGTGTTTTGTGATCATCACAATAATATAGTTAAATTTATAATATTACCTCACCATAAATCTAATTAATATAAATAAAGTTAGGTAAAATAATTGCTATTTATAAATATTCGCTATGTAAAATATTGATGAATAACATGAACTTATGGATAGATTATGAAAAATTGCGGCCAACCAACATCACAGAAACGAGCCCAGCGAAAATAAACAAATTTTCTTAGATTACAACCTAATAGCCTGAAATGTTTTAAGTCATACATAATTTCCACTGCGCCATTTACCCTTCTTTCATTTATAATAAATCATATTCACAAATGTCGAAACATCGAAGAAACCAATCTGATATATATATATATATATATATATATATATATATATATATATAATCTTAGAGAAAAATTATTTTGTATTAGATTTACTGCCGAAAGCATTTTATATTCTTTTGATGCATAATTTTTTATATCATTTCCTGTACATGGAAACCTGTCGTTTATATAATAATATACTAAACCATATATAGCAATTTGAATTACTAAACTAATATATAAGTATCAATTTAATTAGTAATGTAATTATTAACAATTAAAATGATATATATATTAATATACAAAACAATATATTGCAATTTAAGTCATCAATATCTCAGCTTAGATCAAACAATCATTTTTATTAAAATTACATAATTTAAGAATCCTCATTAAGTATAAAAATTTATAGTTCCATAAAGAATTATGTCAGCAAATAATGAAAATTAAGCCTTTCCTAGTGTGAGCAGTTATAACAAAAATTTATATGGTAATGGGTTAATATATTAATCTGGCTTTCATTTTAGGTCTAATATGGGTTATCTTAGGATGCTAGGTATTGGGAAGAAACTTGAGTTCCATTATAGAGATTTTATATTTAAAATAACTTGACCAACATTGGACCAATATATTTTCTTCATTTGGGAGTAATTATATAGTTAATCAAGCTAAAAGTCTCGAAATTTTTCAATTATATTCTACATTCAAAGCATTTTTAATTATCTAATCTGTAATTTTATTATAACAATGAAGAAATTCACTTCTTTTTATCTATCCATAATAACTATGTTTTAAAAAAATATGCATAAAAAATTTACTTTCCTAATTTCAAGTAAATATTTGTAAGCCATAAAGCGCTATACATTTTCCCAAAATGTGGCGTCTGTGATCTGTTACCGTTGGAATAAGGCAGTAACTCAATGCTATAATTTGCTTGTGGAGTAATCGATGAAAGGCTTTTAAAAGCAAATAAGTAAGTTAATAAGTAAATTAATCCTTAATAAATAAAAATGGTTAATAAAAGCGCATAAATCACAGTATTGGATCTAACTTCGTACATTTTTTTTTGGTGGAAACTTGACATCCCATATTATAGTTCCATATTGCTTGCTTTATATCAGAATAAACTTGGGTCCATTGTAGGTCCAACATTAAATTCACTGTGTTCAATATATTTTGCTCATTCTTTCAGACTAATTATGCTATTTTCGGAATATTTAAAACAAATTCTTGAAGAATATTTTAATCTTATTAATTTATTTAAAATTATTTTTCATATTAGAAATTTATAAGAAATATGGCTATTCATATGAATTTTTTCTTTAATTGTTAATATTATCATTAAAAATGTGTTCACAAACTGCAATTACATTCGCTACCAGAAT